>JAKSZT010054138.1:12301036-12436116 GCA_026826555.1 Tolypeutes matacus | reverse complement strand
ATATAGATATATAGATATATAGATATATAGATATATAGATATATAGATATATAGATATATAGATATATAGATATATAGATATATAGAAGGCACATGGGCTGCCAGGCTCTGTGTGCTGCTGAGCCGTCGGGCCCGGGAGTCATGCAGCAGGATGATGACGTAACAGGGGAGAGACAAGACGAGATGCTCCGAAAGCTGCAGAAGCCAGGAGCCGAGGTGGCGCAGGTGGCAGAATAACCAGGATCGAATCCTGGTGAAGACTGGAGGATGAGAAGAGATGGCAGGAAACAGACACAGAGAATTGCTCAGCGAATGGGCACAAAATGGCAAATGGGGAAGGGGGTGTTGGTTAAAATGGATAAAATAAATAAATAAATCTTTAAAAAAAATGTGCATTATGATGTTGGGTGGTATGGTACCTGTCAGTTTTGATTCATTGACTTACCTATCACTTTTTAAGACAAATCACATTGTGTTATTGTAGGTTGAGTATGCTATTTACTGCATGATGATTAAAATATCTGGTTGTTTTGTTTAGAGAACAATCTTTCATCTCATGAATGGAAATGAAGTTAAACAGCATTTCCTGTCTTTAGGGTAATTCCATGGTTTTTTGAAATACTCACATACTGGTAGGTATATAAGTAAATTTCAAATAGGGAATTACAATATGTTTTGTGAAACATGGAATCAAATGTTATTTTTATATATTTGCTTGAAGTAGCTTCTCAGTACCCTAAAGTGTGTGTGTGTGTGTGTGTGTATTGGTAGATAGATAGAAAGATAGATATAGAAATAGATATAGATAACCATATTGTCTCTTCAAGGTAATCCTTTGATTTATAATTAATAGTTTTATGTCATAGGATCATTGTGAGGAGTAGGCAAAATCTACTTATATTCAAAAAGCACCTCACCTGATAGGTAAAAAGCATTAAGTAATTCCAAATATCATGATTACTCTTATTTGTTCTTCTTATTTTAATACTAAGTTTACTTATGATTTTAATTTTATAAAAGTGAAAACTTGTGGATGATAGAGGCTCTATTAACACCTGAAAATATCTTTAGAATTCAACTTTGAGTGATAAACATCTTTCTTTAATATGCTTTCTTGAGGTTTTTAAATAACAAATCTCTATGTTTTTCTTTTATGGTCGCATTTCAAATTTTAATGTAATCAAATTGTTCACAATATTGAATTGTCCCACCCAAAATATGTATATATATCTCTCAATTCAAGCAAGTCTTAATTTAAATTCATTGATGCTTTTGTAGTTTTACTTATATAGGGGTGTAAAAAAATTCTATTTAAATTTATTCCTCTCTCATTTTACCTTGTCTCTTGTGAGAGTCTTTAATTTTCAAAACAACTGCTATATGGTGAAGATACTGCTTTTTTTATTATTATTATTATTTTTCTTCTGTTTGCCTAAATAAAATACCTTAATGGTGGTTCTCTCTCTCTCTCTTTTTTTTTCCAGTTGACATTCTTGGGCTTTCTAGGCAAATAGTAAACTTATCTAAGTGTTGGAGGCATTAAAATTTTAATACCAACATAGATAATTCATCAAACTCAAACTATGTGTTCTGCATAACAATACTTAAGAAGGGACTTTGTTGCCCTTTCATCTTCTTGACCTTCGCATTGAAAGGTCAAGAATGATCTTCATTCTAGAATATGGATCTCTAGCTAATCTATTTGGAGAGAACCTGTAGGCATTTAATCCAGCTTGATTTTGAACTTGACCCATTTAAAACCTATGGGCATAAAAAGTGGTAATTGAGTACTTGATCGTAATCATAGCTAACAGCAGGGAATATTCAAATACTATACTCATTTCATAGTAGCGTATAAGAAAGTTCTAAGTAGGAAATTATATGTGAGTTACGGAAATGAATGTTGTAATGTAACCACTTTGTTTCCTTGACCATTTTCATTTTCCTAAAATACTTTTAAACATTGTGATATAGAATTAATAATATATTACATCATGGTTTAGTTGTGAGGATTAAATGAGAAAATCCACATAAAAACATCAGTGTGTTTGAGGTGATGAAAAGTTTGAGTAATGGATATTGGTAATTGTAGCACAGTATTGTGACTTTAATTAATACCACTGGATTGTACACTTGAAAGTGGTTAAAACGGGAAATTTTGAATTGTATATATGTTACTTCAATAAAAAGTTAAAAAAATGTAAAAACATCAATCTGACTGATAAGTAAGCAATAAAAATTATTTCTATTGTATTTTTTATTATTTAACACCAAGAACAAGGTACTATTTTCTTTTTACAATGGAAAAATTCGTGGCCTGTAGGGGTCTTGTGACCTATTTAAACTCTTAAACAAATAACTAACATGAGAAACTTAATTTTGTCTATGTATTTCTTCTACTGATTTTTTTCTAAATCAATATCATACTTTCTCAACAGAAGTTGTGAAGCCCCACCAACCAAAGTAATAAAGAATTGAGAATGCCACACAAGACCCTTAATTCCACAACTTTTAAAGCAATGTTCAGTGTCATATATCTGCAATTCTATGTTTTCCATATGCAAACACATACTTTGTAATGTTATACAGTGTTTCCTTGAAGATCATATCCATCCCTCATGTTCACTAGTGTTTTTATTATTTATATGTAAAATGTTTACTTTTTAGAACCTTTGGAATGCTTTTGGGGCTGTGTAATGAAGTGATTTCCTTTTATTTTACTTCTGTTAATACAGTATTTGAGTGACATTTTCTCTCAATTATTTCACAGTGATTGATTTCCTTTTAGTACATTCACAGGGTGTTGTGCATCCATCAACAGAGTTAATTCTGGAATATTTTAATGAAACCCCATACCCATTAGTAGCCACTCCCCATTCCCCTCAACCTCTGCAAACTATTAATCTACTTTCTATGTCTATGAATTCACTTATTATGGATATTTTATATAAATAGAATCATACAATATATGGCCTTTTGTGTCTGGCTACTTTCACTTAGCATAAGTTTTTCAAAGTTCATTCATGTTGTAGCATGTATCAGAACACCATTCATTTTATTGATGAATAATATTTCATTGTATGAATATACCACATTTTGTCGATCCTTTTATCAGTATGGACATTGGGTAGTTTCCACTTTTTGCCTATTATGAGTATTGCTGCTTTGAACATTTGTGTAGTAGTTTTTGCATGAACATACGTTTTCATTTCCCATGGATATATACCACAAAGTGGAATTGCTGAATAATATGGTAATTCTATATTTAACAGTTTGAAGAACTGCCACACTGTTTGCCACAGTGGCTGCACCGTTTTACGTTCCCACCAGCAATGTGTGAGGGTTCCAATTTCTCCACATCCTCTCAACATTTGTTATTGTTTATCTTTTTATTGTAGCTATCCTAGTGAATGTGAAGTGGTATCTCATGTGGTTTTGATATGCATTTCCTTGATTTATGATATAGAACATCGTTTCATTTATTCATTGGCCAATTGTATATCTTTATTTAGAGAAATGTTCATTTAGGTTTTTTTTTTTGAATAAATATATACATTTCTCAATTAAATGTAATGGATACATGTAAAAAGTTTTTTTTTGAATCAAACAATATATTACACAATATATTTGGTTCATAGTAATGCATTCATATAGTATTTGTCCTTTTGTGTCTGGCTTGCTTCACTCAACATAATGTCCTCCAGGTTCATCCATGTTGCCATATGCTTTATGACTTCATTTCTTCTTACAGCTGCATAATATTCCATCGTGTGAATAGACCGTTTAGATCCTTTGCCAATTTTCAGGGTATGGTAATGCAAGATGTTTAATAGGGATCAATACCTGTGAAAGGAAGGGGGGAGGCATGAGGATTGGACAGATGGGGACCCCAACTGTGATATGGGCCCAATTAAGCCTTGTCTAGCCCAGCAGGGAACTCTGGAAGGAATATTGCCTGTCAAAGTTACACTACAGTGAAAGGGCCAAGCTTTATACCTACCCCAGCCTCACTCAGTCACCAGATGCTGCCTGCCTTGGAGGAACTTGACCTTGGGCAAAGGGGCTTTCTGTGGCTTTCTGAGGCAGACCCTGAAGGAAATGACAGTCTTTATTGTAAAACTTGGCCATTTTTAATTGAATTATTTGTCTTTTTATTGCTGTTATGAGTTCTTTATATATTCTGTATACTTTATCCTTATCAGATGTATGATTTGCAAATATTTTCTCCCATTCTGTGGATTATCTTTTCACTTACTTGGTGGTGTTTAGTACCACAAATGTTTTTAGTTTTGATGACATCAATATATATATTTTTTTCTTTTGTTGCTTGTACTTTTGGTGTCATAGCTAAGAAACCAAAACCTAATCCAAGCTCAGAAGGCTTTACATGTAGGTTTTATTCTGAGAATTTTATAGTTTTAGCTTTTATATTTAGTTTAGGTCTGTGATCCATTTTGAGTTAATTTTTATATATCATGTGAAGTAGGGGTCTAACTCCATTCTTTTCAATATGGGTATACAGTTTTCTCAGCACCATTTGTTGAAGATTATTCCTTCTGCAGTGAATGTCGTGAAGCCCTTGTGGAATATCATTTGACAATAAATGTTAGGGTTTATTTCTAGACTGTGAGTTCTGTTCCTTTGGATCTATATGTCTATCTTTATGCCAGTACCACTCTCTCTCAATTACAGTAGTTTTGTATTGTTTTGAAATTAGGACGTATGAGTCCTCCAAATTTGATTTTCATTTTCCAGATTGTTTTGTCGCTTCTGGATCCTTTGAATTTCTATATTAATTTGTATCAACTTTTTAATTTTACCAAAGAAACCAGATCAGATTTTGATAGAGATTACATTGAATCTGTAGATCAATTTGGGGATTGATGCCATATTGACAATATTGTCTTTTTAAAAATAATTTATTGAAGTATATCACTCATGCATAAATATACATAAACAATAAGTATAAAGTAATAGTTGTGAACTTACAAAACAAACATACATTACATCATGCAGGGCTCTCCTACCTCACCCTACCACTAATACCTTGCATTGTTGTGAAACATTTTTAGCTAATGAAAAGAGTATCCTCAAAATATTACTACTACCCAAAGTATTTTCCCTAACCCACCCTATTATTATTATTTTTATATCATTTATATAAAAACATACATACATTATAAGTGTACAGTAAAAGCTGTGAATTTACAAAGCAAACATGCATAACATCATACAGGGGTCCCATACATCACCCACCACCAACACCTTGCATTGTTGTGAGACATTTGTTACAAATTATGAAAGAATATCATCAAAATCTTACGACTAACTATAGTTCTTATCTTACATTTGGTGGATTTTTCCTCCAACCCACCCCATTATTTTTTAAATATATTTTTATGACAGAAGTTGTAAACTTAAAAAACAATCATGCACATGTGAGAATTTCCATACCACACCCCCTCTATCAACACATCACACCATGGTGGGACATTTGTTACAGATTATGAGATAATATCATCAGATTGTTATCACCAACTATGGTCCATCATGTACATTTGGCACACTTTTTCCATACTCCCCAATTACCAACACAGTACATCTTTGGCAAAGATGCATGAATATTACATTATTACTGTTAACCACAGTCCATAGGTCACTCCAGTTGTATTTTTCCAGTGCTTCTCCACATCCCTGCAATAGTGCTATACATCTGCTCTAGATCACAAAGGACACTCTTGCATCTGTACCATCTACTACACTTCTCATCTACCTCTGGGTTTACTGTGTTAAGTCCCTAGATTATTCTGTAGCTTTTTGTCAATTGACATTTACATCCCTAGACTACCTTTTTCAGCCATGTTCCCATTTATAAACCAGCTGCTACTCACTATAATGTGTTACTATCCACTCTATATATTTTCACACTTTTACAGTAAAGCTAATTAAAACTTCTACATACATTAAGCATCAGTAGCCCATCTCAGTCCTCCTCTTATCTCCTTTAAGAATCCACCACCTACCAACAGGTCTTGAAGATATTTTCCTCTACAAGCTTTATGATTCTTGCTTTTATATTTAGGTTTTTGTTCCCTTTTTCTTTAATGGGTTGTTTGTTTTTTTATTTTTTTAAAACAATTTGTTGAAGTATATCATTCATACATGCACATACATAAACTGTAAGTGTTCAGTAAACATCATGAACTTACAAAACAAACATGCATGACATCATACAGGGCTCCCACACATCACCCCCCACACACACACAAACACCCTGAATTGTTGTGAAACATTTGTTAACAAATCATGAAAGAGCATCGTTCAAAGTATTGCTACTAACTATAGTCTGTATCTTCCTCCCCTATACATTTTTTAAGGGTTTATTTTATTTATTTATTTATTTACTTTTATCCATTTTACCCCCTCCCCCGTTTTTGCTGTTTCTGTGTCCGTTCGCTGGGCAACTCTCTGTGTCTGTTTCCTGCCCTCCCTTCTCATCCTTCTCCTCCTTTCTTCACTGGGATTTGATCCTTGGAATCTTCTATGTGGGATAGAGGCGTCCTACTGCCTGTGCCACCTTAGTTCCCGGTTTTTCGGTGCGTCTCGTCTTGGCTCTCCCTCGTGTCACTCTCCTATTACGTCATCATCTTGCTGCATGGCTCATAGGACCTGACGGCGCACCCGCTCATGGGGCCTAGTGGTGCACCTGCTCGCGGGGCCTGGCAGTGCACCCACGCACGGGGCCTGATGGCCCACGCGCGGATGGGACCTGATGGTTCACCCGCTCGCTGAGCCTGGCAGCTCACCCGCTTGTGGGGCCTGGTGGCCCACGTGCCTTCTATATTTTTCTTTTTTTAATTTTTACGGGGAGGTCCCAAGGATCGAACCCAGGTCCCTCCATATGGGAGACGGATGCCCAACCACCCGAGCCATATCCGTCCCCCTGCCATATCTCTTAAGCTTGACCAAAGATGCCCCATGTTACAGTCTTTTCCCATCCAGGATGGTCATATAATAAATCAGGCTTAGTTTATCACCAGCATTCTAAAAACCAGACCT
This sequence comes from Tolypeutes matacus, assembly GCA_026826555.1. Taxonomy (NCBI): domain Eukaryota; kingdom Metazoa; phylum Chordata; class Mammalia; order Cingulata; family Chlamyphoridae; genus Tolypeutes; species Tolypeutes matacus. The sequence continues at coordinate 12,429,057 of JAKSZT010054138.1, read as the reverse complement.
AGGGAGAAAAACTAGGTCTGGGGACACATGCATGGTTTCTAATATAGTGAATGTTTAGCCTCCCCTGATTATCACAAAATCAGGTCAGCGATAATATTCGCACTTTGTTCTCTTTTGAGTTAATTTTTATATGAGGTGTGAGATAGTGGTCCTCTTTCCTTCTTTTGCCTATAGATATCCAGTTCTTTCAGCACCATTTGTTGAATGGACTGTTCTGCCCAAGCTGGGTAGGTTTGACAGGCTAGTCAAAAATCACTAGGCCATAGATGTGAGGGTCTGTTTCTCAACCATCAATTTAGTTCCAACGGTCCATGTGTCTGTCTTTTTGCCAGTACTATGCTGTTTTTATCACTGTATCTAGGTAATATAATTTAAAGTCCAGAAGTGAGAGTCCTCCAACTTTGCTTTTCCTTCTTAAGATGTTTCTGGCTATTCATGACCCCTTACCCTTCCAAATAAATTTGATAATTGTGTTTTCCATTTATTTTTAAAATGCTGGTGGAATTTCTGTCAGGGTTGCATTGAATCTGTATAACAATTTGAGTAGAATTGACATTTTAATGATATTTATTCTTCCAATCTTGAGCATGGAATGGCCTCCCAATTATTTAGGTCTTTTTTTTAATTTCTTTTACCAATGAGTTGTAGTTTTCTGAATACAAGTACTTTACATTGTTGGTTAAGTGTATTCGTAAATATTTGTGTTTTATCTGTCATATATCATTTTTACCACTCTTTTGACACTTTTTGTTACTTTTATTGATATAATCTTCATTTCTAGACTGTCTTCCAGGCCTCTGTCTCCTGTCTTTTCTTTTCAAGCTGTAGTACATCCTTTAGTATTTCTTGATAAGCCAGTCTCTTGTTTACAAACTCTCTCAGTTTCTATTTATCTGTGAATATTCTAAACTCACTCTCATTTTTAAAAGACAGCCTTGCTAGATATAAGATTCTTGGCTGGCAGTTTTTCTCTTGCCATATCTTAAATGTATCATGCCATTGTCTTCTTGCCGCCATGGTTTCTGATGAGAAATTGGTGCTTAATCTTATTGGGCATCCTTATATGTTATGCATTGCTTTTCTCTTGCTGCTCTTAAAATTCTCCCTTTGTCTTTGGCATTGGACATTCTGATGAGTATGTGTCTCAGAGTTGGTCTGTTTGAATTTATTTGGACGGGAGCATGTTATGCTTCTTGGACATGAATATCTATGCCCTTCAATAGGGTAGGGAAGTTTTCTTCCATTATTTCTTCAAGTATTCCTTCTGCCTTTTTTCCCTTCTCTTCTCCTTCTGGGACACCCATGACACACATGTTTACACGTCTCTTACTGTTGTTTAGTTCCCTGAGACCCTGTTCAATTTTTTCCATTCTTTTCTTCATCTTTTCTTTTGTATGTTCACTTTCAGAAGCCATTTTTTCAAGCTTACCAAATCCGCTATTATATGATTCCAGTGTATTTTTAATTTCATTTATTGTGTTTTTCATTCCCATAAGATCTGCTATTTTTCTATGTATGCTTTCAAATTCTTCTTTGTGCTCATCCAATGTCTTCTTAATATCCTTAATGTCTTTAGCCACCCCGTTGATTTATTAAGTAGATTTGTTTGAACATCTATGATTAGTTGTCTCAACTCCTTTATGTCATCTGGAGGCTTATCTTGTTCCTTTAAATAGGCCATATCTTCCTGTTTCTTGGTGTGGATTGTAATTTTTTGTTGATGTCTTGGCATCTTGCTTACTAGATGTATTTATTCTGGGTGCAGTTTCTCTCTTTAGTTTAGGGCTTTCTTGCCCTTTGTCCCTTGCCGGCTGTGTAGTATGAGCCAAGGATGTAGTTGGTGCTGTGAGCTGTGGAGACCCAAGCTGCCCTCATTGCCCCAGGGACCAATGAAGCTTCTCCCAACTTTCTCCTTTGCCAGGGGTAGGGACAGATCCACAGCCATGTAGTGATCCATGTCATGCAGGCCAATTCTGTAGTTGTCCAGAGACTGATGAAGCTTCCCGCCCCTTTCTTCCCTGCCTGGGGTGGGGATGGAGCTACAGCTGTGGGCAGCAATCTATGCTGTGTGGGTCCAAAATGACCGCAGTTGCCCGAATAGACTTGCAACTATTCAGTCTGTATCAACCAAATGTACCTGCAGTTACCCAGAGAGGCTGGTGCAGGGCCCGCCAGCTTCCTCCCTGGTAGAGGTGAGGCTGAAGCCTAGGCTATGGTTATAGGCCAATCTGGGTAAAAGAAATCAGTCCCTACTGTCACTCTGATTTTCAGTCAGCCCCGCTTCCCCTCATGCTGGAGGTGGAGTTAAAATGGTGGCTGCCAGCTTCTTTCTGACTTGGACAGGTTCAAACTTTAATTGTTCTTAGAATTATATTTTAGCCCGCTGAATTTACTAATCAGTAGCTGAGGATGGTGCCCAACCGTCTCTTCCTCTCCTGTTTTTGGGAAGTGGAGCTTCCAATTCCAGCTGCAGAATAGTTCCCGAGGTGGCTTGTGCTGCCAGTAGAGGAAGGGCACTGGCCTCTGCAGCGTGGAGTGCGCTACTCATGCATCTTCTATGCAGATGGGCAGTCTCCTCCTTCCATTCTTTAAAGGGTGTTGCAGGATGCTCCTCTGGTCTCCTGGAGTCCCCAAACAGTTGCTTTAGATAGCTCTAGGTGATTACTAACTGCCCTGTAGCAGGAGCTGACCCTAGGAGCTCCTTACTCTGCTGCCATCTTGCTAATTTTCTCAATATTAAGTCTTTTGACCCCTGAACTATGATGTCTGGGTGTGCTGTTAATTTATCTTTCTTGGACTTCGTTGAACTTCTTACATGTTGAAGTTTGTGTTTTTCATCAAATTTAGAAAATTTTAAACTATTATTTCTCTGAATATTGATCTGAATAATTTTCTGCTCTTTTGTCTCTTTTCTCTTCTTCTGTACTCCTATTACACACATGTTGGTGTGCTTAGTCAGTGCCACATTTATCTGAGGCTCTGTTCAAGTTTCTTCATTGCTTTTTCTCTCTGATTTTTATATGCATAATCTCTGTCTCTCTCCAAATTCGCTGATTCTTTCCCTGCCAATTCAAATGTTATATTCCTTCAGAAACAACATTTTCCAACAGAATTTTTTTCAAGAATTTGCTGCTTTGATCTATCTCTATAAATTATTTTTTGCCATTATGACATAGCAGATTAATGCCTTAATGCTGGTATAGAAATGCCTTTCAATTTACTTAAGTTTTGAGGTCAAGCTTGGCTAAGCTCACCAACTTTACCCATGACCCGTACTTATCACATTGTGAAACACCAACAAACTGGAATGGACATTTTTAAGCTCCCTGTATATTCTAGCCCTCAAATTGTAAAGCACTTTTAGGAGAATTACATTTTTGCAGTATTGGTTCTTCCCATGTATGCAGATGGGTATATGTTCATTGATCAATTGTTTTATATTACATTATAAAAGTTTTAATTTAATTAATATGGATCTTAAAATATTTTTGAAAATTTTATTGCTTAATAGTTTGCATTTTTTCAGTTGCCCATGGGCTTTTCTTTTCCCATTGTATTTCCTAGTTGGTTATCACTGCAATACATGGAAGCGATTACAGGATTCTCATACATCACCCCTCCACCAACACCTTGCATTGTTGTGGAATGTTCCTTACAAATGATGAAAGAATATCTTCAAAATATTACTGCTAGTGCTGAAGGACGCTATGCACCAGGCCAGTGAAATATCCTAGCTTCTCTTTAGGGTCAACGGTGCTACAGCCTGATGGCTGTGTGAAGGGCATACCAAGTGGAGCAGTGATTACCAGAGTGATGTAAGTAGAACTTAAAAACAATTTTCATTATGGCCTGTTCCAATGGAGAGATTATATGTATGGTATTGCAAATCTGGAGCTTAGATTTATTAATTCCAGTTCAAAGAGGAATTTATGGTTTGATTAGTACTAAGTGCCGTTCCTATATCTTTCCTGTTCTAGATATATGCCTGATGATTATGATGATATCTTTTCTATTCTAGATCATATGCAGAGGGATATTGAACATGTTAAAAATCCTAGTTAACTTAATTCATTTTCTAAGTAGTTAATGAACGTGCCTATAAGATAAAGGAATGGCTCTCTTAAGTACTGTCTTTGTTTGCCATATGCTTGTCTTGTTGCCTATACTGTCTTTGTAAGTTTATGTCTAGGGTAATGCCTCTCCATACCTCTCCTAGCTGTCCTAAGCATAACCACTGCTATGGGAACTGGGGTTGGCAGTTTATACCCAAACCCAGCAGGTCTACCATGATCTCTCCCTAGAGTTAACCAACAGCATAAAAGAACTGTAGGAAGAATGCTGTTTCCCATCAACTTTGGGAGGAGGCAGCCTCTGATGGCACCTGGCCTTTCTCACTCATGGTCCAGTATATCATAGCTGGCCCCCATTTGGGGCTGCTTACCACCATCTTCTCTATCCTTTTAGTGTGGCCATGTATATTCAAAATTCTAATTAATTTTATTTCTTACAGAATCAAAGCCTTATTAGTCATGCTGGGATTTCATTCAGTTCCAACCACAGTGTCTGATCCATCTTTCCTTGACCTCAATAAATAGCCAGAGAGGTTTATGCCCTATGAGGCAGGGACGACTGCCCTAAACAACAGGAAGTAACTACAGAAGAATGACCATCGCCGCTCAGCACTCCCTTAAGAATAAGGACATAAACTCTCTGAGGGGGGAGTGGAGGCAGGCTAGTACAGGAAAACGAGGAGAAGGCGAGCCACAACATGGTCAACAGACAACATGGCCTTGAGACCCTGCCGAGACCTTGAGCTTGAGGTCCCAGTTGGGATCCCAGTTGGGAATATCTGAGGGGAGCCCCAGATATTCCAAACAGGTCTCATAATTGGCCCCCACCATTGGTAGCTTTGGTTTCTGGGGCCCATCCCCTTAGAATTAACAAGGGGAGAAATAATAGTTTAAAAGGTGACCACACAAGCCAAAGCCCGCTCTCTCTGCCTAGAGGATCCTGCACCAAATCTCTGCCTATTCCCATCCTCTCCCATTTCTCAGCAAGCTCTGTTCTTTTCCCCCATTTCCCATTTACTGGCCTAACCAATATATATATATAAACTGCTAACTATAGGCCATAGCTTACATTTGGTGTATTTTTCCCATAAACCACCCTAGTATTAACACCATGTTTTAATATTATACATTCGTTATCGTTCATGAGGGAATGTTTTCATATTTGTATTGTTAGCCACAATCCGTCATCCACTGCAGGATTCACTGTGTTATACAGTTCGATGCCTTTTACATTCCATCCAATCTGTACACTCAGTGGCTTTCAGTTTCATCACAGAGTTGTACTGTCATTACCTCAGTCAATTTTAAAATGTTTTCATTGCTCTGAAAGGAAAAATCCCATACCACCATATATCCCCCCATTATTGACCCTTAAAGTTGATATGTTACCTTCTTTGCCAATGATTCAAAAATATTACAATATTACTGTTAACTATAGTCCATAAGTTACATTCATTGTATTTTCCCATGTTTGACCATATTCTTAACACCTTCCAAATAGTGACATACATTTGTTCTAGTTCGTAGAAAAACTTTCTTGTATTTGTAATGTTAACCACCATCCTCATCCTCATCCACCACCGGGTTCACTATGTTGTTCAGTCTCTAGATTATCCTTTAGCTTTTGTGTTGCTGCTGACTTTTTAAATTTTTTTTTTATTTTAATTTTTCTTTTGAGATCAGATTGCTTTTCTAAACTTTTTTATTGAAGTTTATCATTCATACATGAACATCCATAGACAATAAGTATATAGTATAAGTTGTGAACTTACAAAACAAACAGGCTTATCATCATACAGGGCTCCCATATATTACCCCACCACCAGCACCCTGCATTGCTGTGAAACAATTGTTAAAAACTATGAAAGAGTATCACCAAAATATTACTACTAACTATAGCCAATATCTTACATTTGGTGTATTTTACCCCCAAACCACCCGATTAATGACACCCTGTATTAATTATATACTTGTTATAATTCATGAGAGAATGTTCTCATATTCTTTTAACCACAGTCCATCTTCCACCACAGTATTCATTGTGTCATACAGTCCCATGCTTTGTACAATCCATTCAAAGTGTATAATCGTTGGCTCTCATATTCATGACAGAGTTGTGCTGTCATCACCTCAGTCAATTTTACAACATTTTCATTCCTCCAAAAGGAAAAATCCCATATCCTCTGTAACAGTTTGGTATTATTTAAAAATGGATAATGGATTATGTTCATAAACTGATCTGTTGGAGGTTTCACTTTTACTTGATTAAATTATGATTAGGACTTTGGGCCACATCAGTAGTACATTGAGTCTGTGCCCCTTTGGTGGGTGGGGACTCAGAGAAAATGACAAGGCACAAGAGTTAGTTGGAGTTTTGAGCTGGAGCCCCAGGAACTAAACACACAGGAGAAAAACACAGAGGAATAGACATGGCTTTGTAGACGCAGCAGAGGCCCTGGGGAGAGAGAGGAGCCTAATAGCCTACAGCTGCAGCTGAGCCCGGAGAGCTATGAGCGCTGGGGAGAGAGATGAGCCTTATATCAGCCTATAGCTGAGATTGGAAGGAGCTGGGACCACAGAGCCTTAAGCAGAAGAAGAAGAAAGGCTGGACCCTCGCAGACATCGCCCGCCATCTTGCTCCAACATGTGGCAACAGACTTTTGTGAGGGAAGTAACTTATGCTTTCTGCTCTCGTGACTGTAAGCTTCTACCCCAAATAAATACCCTTTATAAAAATCAGCAGATTTCTGGTACTTCGCATCAGCACCACTTTGGCTGATTAATACACCCCCTTATATCTCCCTATTGTTGACCCTTAAAATTGTTATATCTTCTTTGCCACTGCTGCAAAAATATTATAGTATTACTGTTAACTATAATCCATAAATTACATTAGTTGTGATTTTCCCATGTATCACCATATACTTAACACATTATAACTTCTTATAACTATTAACCACAGTCTTCATCCACCACCAAAATCACTGTTATACAGTCCCTACATTAATTTCTAGCTTCCTTTCAATTGAAATATTATATCCACAGACTACCCCTTTCAGCCACAATCACATTTATAAATCAACAGTGTTGTACTCTCTCTAATATATTACTATCAACTCTATTCATTTCCACACATTTTCAATAAACTTTATTAAAAATTCTACATACATTAAGGATCAGCTCCCATTCTCAACTGACATTCAATTTCCTAGTAACCTATACTCTAGAGTTTACCACCGTGAGTTTACTAATCATTTTAGTTCATAGAAGTGAGACTATACAATATCTGACCTTTTGTGTCTGACTCATTCCAACTCACTTATTCTGTCCTCTGCCAATTCAAATCTGCTATTACATTCCTCCAATGTATGTTTAATATATTCCATTGTGTCTTTCATTCCCATTCCCATAAATCTGTTACTTTTCTTTGCAAACTTTCAAATTCTGCTTTGTGTTCAACCAGTGTCATCTTAATATCTGTAATCTCTTTAGCCATCTCATTGAATTTATTAAGGAGATTTGTTATCTTTGATTAGTTGTCTCAAATCCTGTGTTTCATCCAAAGGTTTAATTTGTTCCTTTGGCTGGGCCATATCTCCGTGTTTCTTGGAATGGCTTATAATTTTTTGCTGGTGTCTTGGCATCTGATTTTTTATGTGTTTATTCTGTTCTCAGTTTCTCTCTTGAGCCTATGGCTTTCTTTTTGTTTGGCTTTCTCCTATTGCTTCCTGTGTTCCTCCTCCATGAATGTTAGTCTGTTCTGTTTGTTTTTTATTTGTCTCTGTATATTTTTAATAACTGTTTTGTCTTCTCTCCCTGCTATTTTCTGGGGGCATTGGAGCCAAGTGTGCCTCAGCCCTTTTAAGGTGGACAGGGTGAATCTTCCCGCCCTGCCTGTGAGAGTGCACACTTCCTCTCTGTCCTGAGGCACCAAATGTACAGTAGCTCTTCAACATGGGTAGAATGAATCTGCCCACCCTGCCCATGAGAGAGTGTGGGTTCCTCTCTGTCCAGGTGCTTGGAGTGTACAGCAGCCCTTCAAGGTGGACAGGGTGAATCTGCCCATGAGAGAGTGTGCTCTTCCTCTCTGTCCAGGGGTGCGTTGGGGCCCAGTGTACAGCAGCCCTTCAAGGTGGGATGGGTGAATTTGCCTGCACTGCCCACGAAAGAGTGCAACTTACCCTCCTTCCTTGGAGCATTGGGGCCCAGGGTGAATCTGCCTGCTGTACCCTGAGAAAGTGTTTAAACTGTACCCATTTTCCACTCCTGCTGGGTATAGGGGCATAAACAGTGGCTTTCCAAACCGGGAGCATTGGATCTGATCCCTACCTCCCCAGTGTGTTTTTCAGTCATCCCTGCTTCCACTCCAGCTGGGGGTGGAGACAGCACAAATGCTGTTACCTTTTTGGTGGCTTGGGCAGGTTTAAACGTAAGCTGTGGTCAAGATTGTAATCAAGGTAGCTGAATTTGCCAATCAACAGCTGTAGTTGGTGCCAGGCAACTTCCCCTCCCCTGCTTTTGGGAAAGAGAGCTTCTGCTTCCAGCCAGGGAATGGGCCTGGAGGCTGCTCACCTCACCAGTGGTGGTTGGGCAACCCCTTCTGCATTGTGGATGAGTCTACTCATGAATCTTCACCACATATAGTCAGTCTCCTCTTCCTGTTCTTCCCTGGATGGTGTACCATGTTCTTCTGGTGTCCAGAGTCCCCAGAAGAGTTGATCCAGACAGATGCTGGCTGCCTATTAGTTTCCCTGTGAGATGAGCTGATTGTTAGAGCTTCCTACTCTGTTGCCATCTTGGGTCTTCCCTCCTCCTCTAGCTTTCTTTCAATTGAAATTTATATCCCTATACTACCCCTTTCAGCCAAAATCACATTCATAAATCAGAAGTGTTGTAACTCACTATAAAGTGTCAACTCTATTCATCTCCAAACATTTAAAATCAATGTTATTAATTCTACATATATTAAGCATCAGCTGTCTTTTCTCAACCTTCATTCTGTCTCCTAGTAAACTGTAATCTAGATGTTAACACCATGAGTTTATTCATGGTATTTAGGTCATATTAGTGAGACCATAGAATATTTGTCCTTTTGTTCCTAACTTACTTCATTCGACCTAACTTACTCAAACTTCATCCATATTGCAATATTCAACCCAACTTCATTTCTTTTTACAACTGAATAGTACTCCATCGTGTATATATATATACTACATTTTGTTTATCCATTCATCAGTTGATGGACACTTGGGTTGTTTCCATATTTGAGCACTTGTGAATAATGCTGCTATGAACATAGGTGTACAAATGTCAGTTTGCTTCCCTTCTTTCAGTTCTTCTGAATATATTCCCAGTAGTGGGATTGATGGATCTTAAGGCAATTCTATGTTTAGCTTCCTGAGGAGCCACCAAACTATCTTTCACAGAGGCTGCACCATGCTGCATTCCCACCAACAGCGAAGGAGTGTTAATATTTCTCCGCATCCTCTCTGGCCCTAATAGTTTTCTGTTTTTTTAAATAATGGCCATTCTATGAGGTGTGAAATGATATCTTTTTTTTTAACAAATCAGTTTTATTGATACATGTTAATAAAGCATAAATCCATCCAAAGTGAACAGTCAGTGGTATTCATAATAATCACATAGTTGTGCATTCATCACTCCGGTCATTCTTAGAGCATTTTCATTTTTCCAGTAATAATACTAAAAAACAAAAACCAAACAAACAAAACTCATCACCCTTCAATCTCTCTATCCTTCCCCTACTGTATAAAGCTGCTATTCTGTTTCCTTCTCTCTAGTTTATTTATATTTTGTAAAAGCAGTCTTATATATGCAATATCACCCATATTTTTATTTTACATGAAGTTTCACTATGATATGCAATCCCATGTTACATTTTTTAGCTTACCATTCTAGTAATATAAATGTCCTTAGGCTTTCCCTTTCAGCCACTGTCATAGCCATATAATAGATCTATTAGTCACAAACAGCATGATGTGCTCTCATCATTTACATTCGTTTTCAAAAATTTACAACCAACCTTTTAACCAGTTCTGCAGATTAACCATCAGCTTTCCATTCTCTACCCTCATTCTCTTTTCTGGTGACCTATATTCTAATTATTCCATGACTTTACATAATATATTTAGTTCATATTAATGCAATAATTCAGTATTTGTCCTTTTGTATCTGGCATGCATCACTCAACATAGTGCCCTCCAGTTCATCCATGTTGTCATATGCTTCAGGACTTCATATCTTCTTACCACTGCATAATATTCCATCGAGTGTATACACCAGAATTTGTTTATCCATTCATCAGTTGATAGACACCTGGGTTGTTTCCAACTTTTAGCTATCATGAATAACACTGCTATTAACATTGATGTGCAGATGTCTATTCATGCCACTGCTTTCAGTTCTTCTGGGTATATACCTAGCAATAGTATCGCCAGGTCCCATAGCAAGTCTATATTCAACTTCCTTAGGAACTGCCAAACAGTCCTCCGCAGTGGCTGTACCAGTCTACATTCTCACACCAACAGTGAATAAGCATTTCTCTCTCTCCACTTCCTCTCCAACATTTACAGTTTTATGATTTTTTAATAGTGGCCAGTCTAATAGGTGTGAAATGATACCTCATTGAACTTTTTCTTTGCAAGACCAGGTTGAATTTAATATAATCAATTATAAGAAATAGTATAACAACAAACATTTATAAATGTAAACAATAATTTAATATAGAAATTATAACATTCTCATTTTTATATTACAGCCCTAATTATTGGACATAATCTCTAAGAATGAAATAAATTATTGGTTTAGTTATTTAGTTTCCATTTAGCCCATAATTCTTCCTGGATAATCGAATTCCTGTTTGGGAATTCTTCGCATCTTGTTGGAATGAATTACAGCAGATAACAATATGCCAACTTATAATTTTATGAGGCAGAAAAACTCACAATCTTTTTCAACAGTAGTTATGCTAAATCATTGTTGATCCAGATGGATTATTTTAATTAATGACTATGCATAAGAAAGGATTAAAGAAAAATGAAGTATCTAAAAATATTTCTCTTCTCCAGTCCTCTTCAGTTAAAAGTGTTTATTTTGTATGAAGTCTGAGCTTGGCCTCTTGTAGAAAACATATAGACAGCTCATATTTTTTTATCCATTCTGTCTATGTCTTTTGATTGAGGAGTTCAGTCCATTAACATTCACTGTTGTTACTGTAAAGGAATTACTTCATCCATTTTGTCCTTCAGTTCTCTGTTGTCCTACCGTTCTATTGTCTGTCTTCTTATCCTTTAGTTTACCCTTTGTAGCAATTTGGCATTGTTTATGAATTCCAAAAATATATATATTGGATTACGTTTGTAAACTGGTCTCTTCCTCTGGGCATATTAGATTGTTTTGGATTCAGACGTTTCACTTTTACTTGATTAAATAATGGTTAAGGCTTTGATTGGGCCACATCAGTAGGATGTTGGGTCCCCACCCCCCTTGGTGGGCAGGGACTCACAGAGAAAACAACACAGCAGAGGAGTTAGAGGGAGTTTTAATGTTGGAGCTCCGGGAAGTAAACACACAGGAGAAGAACACAGAGGAATAAAGACTCCTCCATAGACATGGCAGAGGCCCTGGGAAGAGAGAGAGACTGATAGTCTACAGCTGATATTATGGAGAGACCAAAGAAGCTGAGCCTGGAGAGAAAGGAGCCACTGGAGAGAAAAGAGCCCCAGGAGAGAGACAAGACTTATCCCAGCCTTCAGCTGATATTGAAAGAAGCTGGGACCATGGAATCTTAAGAGGAAGAGAAAGGCTGAACCTTGCAGATGTTGGCAGCCATCTTGCTCCAACACATGGCAACACACTTTGGTGAGGGAAGTAACTTACGCTTTATGGCCTGGTAACTGTAAGCTTCTACCCCAAGCCAACAGATTTCTGGCATTTTGCATCAGCACCCCTTTGGCTGACTAACACACCCTTCCTAATAATCTTCATTTCTAAACTCTTCTCCAAATCTCTCACCCTTGTTTTTTCCTTTCAGGCTGCAGCACCCCCTTTAGTATCTCTGGTAAATCTGGTCTTTCGATAACATATTCTATCAGTTTTTGTTTGTCTGTGAGGACTTTGAACTCACCCTCATTTTTGATGCGACAGGTTTGCCAGATACAGAATTCTTGGCTTGCAGTTTTTTTCTTTCAGTACCTTTAATACATCATACCACTTTCTTCTCTCCTCTGTCGTTTCCGATGAGAGGTTGTTTATTGATCTTACCGAGTTTCCCCTGTATGTGATGCTTTGCTTTTCTCTTGCTGCTTTCAGAATCCTCTCTTTGTCTCTGATATTTTTCATTCCGATTGGTAGGTGTTTCGGGGTAGGTCTATTTGGATGTATTCTGTTTGGGGTGCGTTGTCCTTGGATATTGATATTTATGTCCTTCAAAAGGGTTGGGACGTTTTCAGTCACTATTTCCTCAAATGTTTTTTCTGCCCCTTTTCCATTCCCTTCTCCTTCTGGGAAACCAATAATGCAAAAGTTTGTGCATTTTGCATTGTCATTCAATTCCCTGACTCTGTTCCATTTTTTCCATTCTCTTTCTCTTCTCCTGTCTTTTCCAGTTCACATATTCTGCCTTCAAAGTCACTAATTTTGTCTTTAAGCAATTCAAATCTGCTCCTTTGTGCCTCTAATGTATTTTTAATCTCATCCATTGTGTCTTTCATTCACATAAGGTCTGTCATTTTTCTTTGCAGGCTTTCAGATTGTTCTTTATGCTATCCCAGTGTCATCTTAATATTCTTTACTTCTTTAGTCTTATTTTCTATAAACTCTTTGAAGTTGTGTGATTACCACTGTCTTAAATCCTGTATCTCTTCACGATATTTGGTTTGTTCTTTTGGCTGGGCCAGGTCTTCCTGTTTCCTAGTAGAGCTTGTAATTTGTTGCTGATGTCTAAGCATCTGAATATGTTGGTGAACTTACTTTGATGGTGAATTTCTCTCTCTTGCCTATTGGTTTTTTTTTTCACAGTTTTTCTTTGTTATTTGGTTCAACCAATTCTCAGTCTTTAAAATTGCCCAGCTTAAATGATCAAAATTGGGTCTGGGACTCACTAGTGGGGCGAAGATTTTCTCCCAGGTGCTGAATACAGAAAGCGTGAACAGTTTTTGTCCATGCAGTTTCCAGACTGGCTAGTTAACGTGCCTTTCCACTGAGGCATTTCAGTCTTGGCTTTCCTGTGTTCCTATGTTGAATCTCCAGATCGGAAATTCAAAGCATGCTCTGCTGGCTGAATTCATTAAAGAAAAGCACTGCGACCTCCCCTCCTTTTTCCCTTGAAAAAGCTGACAGGAAGGAAGATGTCTGTTCCCCTAAGTTGGCTGCAGCAAGCCAGGTATTTTACCCCAGCTTAGTATCTTGGGGGTGGGGGGCCGGGAGCCCTTCCTAGCCACCACAGAGGCTTGGTAACTCATGTTTGTCATTTTGGTTTCTTTGTCTCTCTGTCCTTTGACCTCCTCGGAGTTGTTTACCACTGTCCTGGTCTGCTGACCTCAAAAGCAGTTCCCTCGGACAGCTTTTGCCTCTTTCTCCACTATTTTAGTGAGAGCATTCAGCTCTGCCTGTTAATCCATTGCCACATTCCCAACATCCTCCTCACTGTAGTTTTTATTAGCATTTCCCTAAGAGCTAGTGATGTTGAACATTTTTTTCACGTATTTCTTCGCCATTTTATTTCTTCTTTGGACAATTGTCTTTTCAAGTCTTTTGTCCATTTTTTTAATCTGATAATTTGTCTTTTTATTGTTGAGCTGTATGATCTCTTTATGTATCACGGATATTAAACCCTTATCGGATATGTGATTGCCAAATATTTTCTCCCATTGACTTGGCTGCCTTTTCATCATTTTGACAGAGTTTTTTGAGGTGCAAAAGTGTTTAATTTTGAGGAGGTCCCATTTGTCTATTTTTTCTTTTGTTACTAATGCTTTGGGTGTAAGATTTAAGAAACCACCGCCTACCACAAGATCTTGAAGATGTTTTCCTACATTTTCTTTTAGGTGTTTTATGTTTGTTGCTTTTATATTTAGGTCCTTGATCCATTTTGAGTTAATTTTTGTGTAAGGTGTGAGATAGGGGTCCTCATTCTTTTGGATATGGATATCTAGTTCTCTCAGCACCATTTGTTGAATAGACTATTCTGACCCAGGTCGGTGGTTTTGAGAGCCTTTTGAAGAATGACTTCATGAGGTTCAGGCAATGTTAAGATCCAGGATTGAAAGAGAGAGGTGGGAAACCTCTGAATTTCCAATTATGAATGGATGGCTTTAAGACTGGAATACAATATTAAATGATCTCAGTGACATTTCAGAAATTGCTAAGCTTTTCAATAAAGCCCTGTGTTCAAGTTGTGGCTCCTGAGAGGAATCCCCAGTAAGCTTCCTGAATGCAAATCTCTATATAAGGTCTATTTCCCAGGAAACATGATATGCAATAGTTTCTAGGAGTGGTACTAGCAAGCAAATATTAAAATGGCATTTTGAAGCTGGACGACTGGCAATATATATAACCATGTAATTGATGATGTAGGTGAGCACCAAATCAGTCTCCTTGGAGCCACCTCTTTCCATTAAGGCCACCTCACCCATGCCAACAGCTCCAGTGGCTACTCCAGGTAGCACACTGGACAACTTCAGCTCAAGCCTCTCCCCCTAAGTTTTCAACCACATGTCCACCTCCCTGCTTGATAACTTTCTGTGAATGTCTATCCTCACCTCAAACTCTGCTCAACACGTGTAAAATTTGACATTCTCCTTCCACAGCAGCACTGCTCCTTGGATCACCAAGAACCATGAATTTGCTTAAATCTGTTTAATATTTAGAGAAACTCCTCTACTGGGTACATCGTGTTTAAATGTCACTTCCTCACCTTTTGTTAAGGTTATATGATATGGTTATATGAAGAAAACATCTAAATGTCTGTAAATCCAATGTTGAAGACACTTATCATGTTGTTCCAAGTTCTTTGTAAAAGTTAGTATTAAGAAAATACTGAACCTGAGAATAAGATTTGAATTCATCTTAATTCTTACTCAACCAGATTTGCAGGTATGAATTCATTATTTTGCCTCAGCACTTCCATTTCCTCAACCAAAAATGGGGATGGCAGTTGCTGCCATGAGTCACAGAGTTTTAGTAGAATTGAGATCATATATGTGAAAGTCCTTGGTAAGCTATGATATGCTACAAAACCCAAAGTGGTTTTGTGCTTATACAAAAGCCTAAAACATAGTATGTACTCAAAGAATCTGTTCTGAATGTAATTAAAAATATAAGGTACTAGCTATTGACATTATCACAATTGATCCTAACAGCATTCCCTTGATATATTTTCTTACTTTTATAGATAATGACACCGAGGTAAAGAAGTATTATTGATTTTGGGTAGGGGCAATGGATCTTAGGTCACATGTTTTTAAGTTTACTCCTTTACCTAGTATGTCATGCTTTTTCTTATTATGTTGTCCATGATAGAGGCAAACATATCTTAGGTGGAAGTTTAGAGAGAGAGTAAATAGAACAGAGTTCAAGGAGTTACTCTCATCTCATTTACTCAAATGGTGTCAACATGGTAAATCACCATCAGCTCAAAACCAAATTCTGCCAACATTTCATTATTTAACTAACTCTGCAGGGAGTTGACTGGATGTTTGATTGATTATAGACATACGCTACTTTTAAAACAAATAATTTTAATATCTTCACAATGAAAGCTTTCCAATGAGCATTAACATTCACTTTCTAAAAATAACTGTCTGCAGTTGTCCTGTCGGAAAAAGAATTCTGTGTAATGGAAAATTTAAAATGAAAAGATTGTTTTAAAAAATCACCTGACCATAGATATGAGTGTCTTTTTCTGAACTCTCAATTTGATTCAATTGGTCAATATGTCTATTTATGCTAGTACCTTGTTGTTTTTTTCTATCAATCATTTATTTATTTAAAATAGATATTTAAATATATATTTTTATTAGAGAAGTTGTGAGCTTACAAAACAATCATGTGTAATGTGCAGAATTCCCATACCTCACCCCTCCACCAACACCTTCCATTGTTGTTAAACATTTGTTACAGATTATGAAAGAACATCATCAGACTATTGCCGTTAACAATAGTCCATAATTTATATTTGGTATATTTTTTCCATATACCACCCCCCTATTATTAACACCATGTATTAGTATTATACATTAGTATTGTTATAGTTCATGAGAGAACACTCATATTTGTACTGTTAACCACAGTCCATCTTTCACCACATGGTTCACTGTGTTATACAGTCCCATGCCTTGCACAATCTATCTAAAGTCGTACCTTGTTGTTTTTCCCACTGTAGCTAAGTAATATGCTAAGTGTTTGTCCATTTTGTTGATCTTCTTGAAGAACCAACTTTTGGTTTTGTTCACGTATTTCTGCTTTCTCTCCTTCTGCTTGCTTTGTGATTAGTTTGCTCATCTTTTTCTAGTTCCTCAAGGTGTGCTGTTTGGTCTTTGATTTTATCTCTTCTGTTTTTAATGTAAGCATTTACGGCTATAGATTTCCCTTTCCGCACTGCCTTTGCTGCATCCCATAGATTTTGATATGTTGTGTCTTGTTTTCATTCGTCTCAAAATATTTACTGCCTTCTCTAGCAATTTATTTTTGACCCAATGGTTGTGTAAGAGTGTGTTGTTTAAACTCCATATATTTGTGAGTTTTCCCTTACTCCACCTGTGAATGATTTCAAGTTTCATTCCATTATGATCAGAGAAAGTGCTTTGTATAATTTCAGTCTTTTAAAAATTTATTGAGACCTCTTTTGTGACCCACTATATGGTCTATCCTGGAGAAAGTGTCTATGAGACTTTGTAAAGAATGTATATCCTGCTGTTTGGGGATATAATCTTCTCAACATGTTTTAGGTCTTGTTCATTTATCATATTCTTCAAGCTCTCTCTTTCCTTATTTTGTAAAATTAATTTTACTTTTTATATCAGTGTTCTCTGTTTCCTTATTTATCCTCTGTCCAGATTTTCTATGTAGTGATGAGAGTGGTGTACTGAAGTCTCCAACTATTATTGTAGAGTCATCTGTTTCTCCAATCAGTTTTGCCAGTGTTTGCCTCATGTATTGGGTCACACTGGTTAGGTTCATAAATACTTATTATTGTTATTTCTTCTTGGGGAATTGCCCCTTGTATTAAGATATAATGCTCTTCTTCATCTCTCATAACATTTTTGCATTTAAAATCTATTTTGTCTGATATTAGTGTACTGCTCCAGCTCTTTTTTGTTCTCTGTTTGTGTGGAATATCTTTTTCCAATCTTTCACTTTCATTCTATGTGTCCTTGAGTCTAAGATGAATCTCTTGTAGACAGCATATATATGGTTCATATTTTTTTATCCATTCTGCCAGTTTATGTCTTTTGATTGGGGAGTTCAGCCCATTATCTTTTAATGTTATTACTGTAAAGGCACCTGCCCATCCACCAGGGTATATAGTGGGTTATAAGACTTTTTCATTATTAGTAAATTTTAATTGTTTTCCTTTAAAATATTCAGGTAGTTGATCATTTATTTTTAAGAATTTAACATTTCTTGTTTCTCTTGTGAATATGTAAGTTTTACCATTATCTTTAATGTTATTATTATTTTTAGGTTTAATTCCTAATATGTTTATTATCTTTTTTGCATATGAATAAATCTTTCAGCTGGTATAGGATAAATTATTTAAGATCCCAAAGCAAATGAATGGCCTAGCTTCATTTTCACTTCCTATGAAATGTATGTTTTCTATTAAAAGCAATTAATATTTTCTGAATCTAACTAGTCAAAGTAAATATGTATAAAAAAAATAAGGGCCTCCCTCACAAATGCCTGGTTTCACACCTTTATTTTAACCAATCTTAAGAATCTGCTATATGTAATTCTGTATCCTTCTCCATGCTTAAGCATATATACAGGCCTAAATAATTTCACCAGTTAGAGAGTCAATGAGTATTTAATTCAATAAGTAGTTAATAAGTATGTATGATGGGCATGTGTATATATATTTATATATATATATAATATATATATTCTGATAGATAGATAGACTAGGATTCTTGATGTCAATTTTTTTAATTTTCTTAAAACTACCCAAACACTATTTCAGCATACATGTCATGCAGCACATTGATAGTTGAATAGAAGGCATTAATCTAAAGTTGTAAGAATTATTCAAACTAACTTTATGCTGGTAGGTATATATAGATGGTTTAGAACAGAAAATCAACATGGTATGAAATATTGTGCTTTGTCAAGAATGGAAATAATGCTGTGGTCATACAGTCACTTGTTTCTCTGTGGCTTTTGGGGTTTTCATAGTATCTTCATGTATACTGCCTTGTTTAATCCTTATGACAAATCTGAGGTGAAGAATTAAAATTAGTGTCACACCTCAGGAGTTTTGTAATGATTTAATAAAATAATCTACGTGAAAGTATCCCACCTGCCATGTAAGTAAAGCATTAAATGTGGGTAAAATCATTATTGTTAGAGAGATGAAGAACGGGTAGTATTTCCCCAAGATAGGAAAACTTGAGGATTTTACAAGTTAAACCACTTATTAAGCATTCCATAATAGAGTAACATAAATTCCTTTTCGTGTTTTAAATATATTTTTTTAAAGTTTATTTTATTTATTTACTTATCCCCACCCCCTTATTGTTTCCATTTGCTGTGTCTATTTGTTGTCTGCTGGTCTTTTTTTTTTTTTAGGAGGCACTGGGAACTGAACCCAGGACCTCCAATGTAGGAGGCACCTAATAGCTTGAGCCACCTCTGCTCCCTGCTTTATTGTATCTTTCATTATGTTTTCTTTGTGTCTCTTGTTGCGTTATCTTGTTGCGTCAGCTGGCCATGCCTGCCTTTCATGTCAGCTCGCTGTCTTACTCGTCTTTTTTAGGAGGCACCGGGAACCGAACCTGGGACCTCGTGTCGTAGGCACTAGCTCAATCGCTTGAGCCACATCCGCTTCCCTTTAAATATATATTTTTTTCTATTTAATGGCAAATGTATAATTTTTTCAGCCTTATGTGTGAAGTTGGACAGAGCTATATGATGAAAAATGAAATATCATTCTCCTGCAAATCCTTCATTCCATTTCCTATTTTTAACCAATGTTAACCGCTTCATATGTAGCATTTTATAGCACATTTTTCCTCAAATAAACATATATTAAACCACAATGGGACTTGTTGCTGGATATTGGAGGGTGGAGTTGTTATTCAGAAGAAAATGAAATCATATTGTACTCCAAAGTATTTTATTTTTTAAAATAACCAAAAGCCATTTCATTAAGGGTGTGTGTGTATCACTCTGTCTTTCCCCTTCCTTCCCCCCCATCCCACCTCTTTCTCTCCGCAAACAATCACATGCAGTTTAACCTTTAACATTAAAGGTTAAAGGTTGACAGGTATGATGATCTTTTTTAAACAAATGGGAAAAATGGGTCTTATAAAGATTAAATGACTTGTTTGCAGTACCAGGCTAGAAAGGGGCTTAAGAAAATATTTACTATTAAGAAAAATTGCAATCAAAATGCAATGTAAAAGAGGAGTTTAATTTAAATGGTAATCAGAATTACTCATGTAATCAGAAATCACGTAGGTATCTAAGTTCTAAATAAGAAACTGAAATATTTCCAGTTAGTGATTACTATATGTGTAACTACATATTGCAAATATATAATTAGGTTTTGAGGTTCCTTTTTTATAGAACCTTTATTGAGATAGTCATAGACCATAAAACTTTTCCCTTTTAAGTTTACAATTTACTGTGTTTTAGTGTATTCACTGAATTGTGCAAACATCATTCCTAATTCCTAATGTTATTTTCATTACACCAGAAACAAACACCACAGCCAATAATAGTCACTCCCTACTCTCTCTTCCTCCTATCCCCTGGTGTGACAGTTTAAAGTTATTTTAGGAATCCCCAAAAAGAGAAAAATTATGTTCTTAAACTAATGTATTCCTTTGGGTGTGGTACCCTTTGATTGCATTAGATTCACTTTAGATGACTTGATTAGATTGCTTTTCATTGGACCATGTCAGCGAGGCATGACTCGGGTTCAGTCTGCCCTCAAGCTGGGTCTTACATAAACGGAGACACAGAGAGAAAGATGCAGAAAGAAAGGGAGCTGCCATGTATTGATCCTGCCATATGAGAGAGAGAACTGCAGGAAAACAGAGAAGCCCCAAGAGGCTGAGAGAGGTCCAGGAGTCTGGAAACAGCCGAGTGCAGAGGCACATAAAGAGGCCACTGAGGGCCTGGGCCCAGAGAGCAGCCCACAGCTGAGTAAATGAGCCCTGTCATATGCCTGATTGCTATGTGGCAGCACAACAGGATTACCAGTAGCTGATTTTGGTGAGACAGTATCTCTGATGGTGACTTGATTTGGACATTTCACAGCCTCAGAACTGTCAGCTTTTACCCAAATAAATTTTCCATTATAAAAGCCAACCTATTTCTGGTTCTCTGCATTGGCAGCTCTGTGGCAAACGAAGACACCTGGTAAGCAGTAATCTGCTTTCTGTCTGTATGGAATCGCCTAATCTGGACATATAAATTGAATCATACCATAAGTGGTCTTTTGTGTCTGGCTTCTTAGACTTGGCATGCTTTTCAGGGTTCATCCATGTTGTAGTATGTATCAGTACTTCAGTTCTGTGTATGGATGAATAATATTCATATATATATATATACACACAGACACACAAGCACATACATGCACATATTTTGTTTATCAATCAGTTGATAGACATTTGGGTGGTTTCCACTTTTTGAATATTATGAATAATGCTGCCATGGACATTCTTGAACAAGTTCTGTGTGAACTTATATTTTCAATTCTATAGGATATATACCAAGGAGTAGAATTATTGGATCATGATAATTTTTTTTTTAGTTTTAAGAACTGCCAGATTGTTTCCCAAAATAACTGCACCATTTTATTTTCCCACCACCGGTGTGGGAGGGTTTCAATTTTTCCACTTACTCACCCAAATTGTTATTGCCAGCTTTTTAAATATAATCATCCTAATGAGTTTGAAGTGGCATCTTATTGTGGTTTTGATTTGCATTTCCCTAAAGAGTAATGATGTTGAGCATCTTTTCATGTGCTTATTGCTCACTTGTATATCTTCTGTAGAGAAATGTCCATTAAACCTATGAACATTTTGTAATTGGGTTATTTTTCCTTTTATTGTTGAATTTAACAGTCTTTTATGTATTCTGGATACAAATACCTTATCAGATATATAATTGCAAATATTTTCTCTGGTTTTGTGCATGTTCTTTTACTTCTTTTTAATTTAAATTAATTTTTTATTAGAGAAGTTGTGGGTTTAAGAGAAGAATCATGCATAAAATATAGGATTCCCATATATCACCCTATTATTAACACCTTGCATTGGTGTGGAACATTTGTTACAATTAATGAAATCACATTTTTTATAATTGTACCATTGATAGTCCATAGTTTAATTTAGTATTCACTGTGTAGTGCTCATTCATGGATTTTTAAAAAATTGTTATTCTAGTACCCATATATACAACCTAATATTTCCCCTTTTATCGACATTCAGATATATATTTCAGTGCTCTTAATGACATTCACAATATAGTGCTACCATCAACATCATCCATTACCAAAACATCGACATTGTTCCAAATAGGAATTCTGTGTATTTTTAAGCCTTAATGTCACATCCTTTATTGCTTCCATGTCCCCTGGTAGCATATATTCTATATTATGACTTTATGAATTTGCTTATTCTAAATTCATATCAGTGAGGTCATACAGTATTTATCCTTATGTGCCTGGCTTATTTCATTCAACACACTCTCTTCAAGGTTCATCCATGCCATTGCATGTATCAGAACTTCATTCCTTTTTATGGCTGAATAATATTCCATTGTATGTATATTCCACATTTTGTTTATCCATTCACTGGTTGATGGATACTTGGGTTGCTTCCATCATTTGGCAATTGTGAATAATACTGCTATGAACTTTGGTGTATGGGTATCGTTCAAGCATAACCACAATAGCTCTCTTTTGGTTACTACTTGGATGGTATGCTTTTTTTCAACTTTTCATCCTCAACCTATTTGTATCTTTGACTGTAAGGTGAGTGTTTTGCAGACACCACATAGTTGGATGATGCTTTTTTTAACCACTCTGCTCATCTCTGCCCTTTGGAGAGTTTAATCCATTTACATTTAAAGTTAATACTGAGAACACAGGTCTTTCTTCTGCCATTTTTCTACTTACGCTTTGGAAGTCTTATACCTTTACTGTCCTACTTTAACATTTATTCTTTCTTGTGCTCTTCCATGTTGAGTGTCTTCTCATTTATATCTGGATGTATTTTTCAGCTGTTTTCCTTGTGGGTACTATTGGGTTAAAATTTAACATCCAAAAAAACTGTATCATATGGCCGTTCTATATTTAGCTTCCTGAGGAACTGCCAAACTGTCTTCCACAGATACTGTACCATTTTACAATCTCACCAACAGTGAAGGACTATTCCTATTTCTCCACATCCTCTCCAGCACTTATTGTTTTCATTTTTAAAAAAATAATGGCCATTCTTTGTGACGTGAGATGATATCTTGTTGTCATATGGATTGCATTTCCTTATAGTTAGTGATGTTGAACATTTTTTCATGTGCCTTTTGGCCATTTGTATTTCCTCTTTGGAGAAATGTCTATTTAAGTCTTTGGCCCATTTTTAAATTGGATTGCTCTTTTATTGTTGAGTTGTATGATCTGTATATAGAATGGAAAATCAAACCCTTATCGAATATATTCTGCCATTGAGTGGGCTGCATTTTCATCTTCTTGAACAGCAATTCCTCTACTAGGAATATATCTAAAAGAACTGAAAACTGTGACACGAACAGACATTTGCACACCAATGTTCATAGCAGTGTTATTCACAATTGCCAAAAGATGGAAACAACCCAAGTATCCATGAACCAGTGAATGGATAAACAAAATGTGGTATATACATATGATGGAGTACTATGCTGCAGGAAGAAGAAATGAAATTGGCACACATATGACAACATGAATGAATCTTGAGGACATTATGCTAAGTGAAATAAGCCAGATGCAAAAGGACACGTATTGACAAAGTATAGTACAATATCACAACCAGGATACTGGCATTGATTCAGTCAAGATACACAACAGTTCAATCACACAAATATCCCTCCTGTTGCTTTTTTCTAGCCATACTCACTTCCATCCTGCCCCCATCCTCTCCTTAACTCCTGGCAACCACTAATCTGTTTTCCATTTGTATATATTTTTTACATTTCAAGAACATTACATAAATGGAATAAGACAGTATGTATCCTATTGGGATTGGAATTTTTTTTTCATTCAGCATAATTGTCTGAATATTCATCCAGTAGTTGCATGTAACAATATTTCATTCCTTTTTGTTGTCGAGTAGTATTCCATGGTATGGATGCACCAGAGTTTGTTTAACAATTCACCCAATGAAGGGCATCTTTATGGATTCTCAATATTGCTATTACAAGTAAAGTTGCTATGAATGAACATTTATGTACTGGACTTTATGAGCATAAGTCTTCATTTCTTGAGGATAAATGTCCAGACGAGCAATTGCTTGATTTTATAGTAATGGCATGTTAACTTTTATAAGTAATAGCCAAACTGATTGCTAGACTAACTGTACCATTTTATTTTCCCACCAGCAATATGAGTGATGTACTTCCACCACATCTTCGCCTGCTTTTGGTGTTCCAAATTTCCCTTTATAAATAACTGTTGCTATAGTTCAAGAATATACTGGTACTTCTGAATTTCTTTTCTTTCAACCTACCTTAGTAAGAATTTCACCAGTTGTCAGAATGTTTAAGTGGATTTAGGAAGTAGTTTAGTAACAATAATATCTATGTTTTCAATACATTGTAAAATTAAAGCCATGTCATCAGAAACATTTTGTAATTCACATAATATTTCAGAACCAGATGAGGAGAAAAAACAGTTGCATTTATGATGGCAGATACCTACCAGCACTTTGGCACTTGTCTTTAGATCTTGATATTGATGACTAGGCTTATGAGCCTTTGCTCTTGAAACTGAAACTTAGCCTATTGTTGTGGGGTGCCTAAGGGTTGCCTCCTGAGAGCCTCCTTGTTGCTCAAATGTGGCCTCTCTCTAAGCCAAACTCAGCATATGAATGCATTACCTTCCCCCCAGTGTGGGACATGACTCCTGGGGATGAGCCTCCCTGGCAACGAGGGATTGATTACAAGTGTCAACTGGCAATACGACTGGAAAAAGACCTTGAATAAAAGGGGGAAAGGGTAAAGACAAATGAGTTCGAGTTCATATGGCTAAGAGACTTCAAAGAGAGTCGGGAGGTCATCCCAGAGGTAACACTTACACACACCTCAGTAGGATCTCGTAGAACACCAAAATGGATATCACCCCACAGAGGGGCTCCTGAGGGCTCTGGAGACACCCAGGTCTTATATAAGGGGGGATAGCTCCAGAGATTGATGCCTTATCAGTGGGCTCTATTTTGGAATCTCTGCTCCTGAGAGTGACAGAATTGGATTCAAATAAGTCCTCCCTGCTCATGGTCCATCAGTCCCTTCTATTCAAACCTATACTTGGTGCTGGAGTTTGTAGGTATACTTCCAAAGACTGGAGCCTCTGACCTGCCCATGTGCCAGCTGTGCCTGGAATCTTGGTGGAGCTGCAACTCCTACTCTACAGCTCAATGGACTCACCCATGTCATCTGGCAAGGAGATAATGATGGACAATGACCATCCCAGGGAATGGAGAGAGTCTGCAGCTGCAGGCAGGATAATCCCATCCATTTTATCCATGGGATATAAGCCCCCTCTCACTTGGAGGTGGAGTGGACATCACCATCCCAGGCTCCTCGTGATTGGGGGAAGAGCTATGGACTAGAGTGGACTTACTGGTATTCTATTGTAGATATACTATGATTGAAGCAATGATTTTGGGAGGTTTGGGAGGTGGGGAACATGGGAATCCCTGTAATTTTTGTGTAACATTTATGTAATCTAAGCATCTTTTAAAATATAAAAAAAGTAGAATGTTGGGAGATATATGAGAGAAAATATACTAAAGCACTGAGCATGTATACACACGAGTAGGATTTCATTTTGATGTCATTCTTATCCCTTCTTTTACCCAAATCAGATTAAGAAAAATCACCATTTAGCAAATAATTTTGCCCCTAATATTTTCAAAATATCCTATATATATTTTTGTAAAGTTGTAAAATTTAACTTTAATCCTATATGGATTGCATTGGAATATATGGTTTCAAGTGAGATTAAAACCTGGTATTGTCTCCCAAATATCTAATGAACAGAACAGAATTTTAAGAATCAATTTTATTTCATTGATATATGTCCTTTTTGAGCCAAAACCACATTGTTATAATTATTGAAGTTTGATCATTCAATTAAATTCCTTGTGCAGAGAATACCTTTTCTTATACTTTTGTTTTTAGGTTGACTTGCTTAATCTCAGAAGTATATTACCTAAATGGAGTTTGAACAACAATTTGTCAAGTAACCAAAGACTTTTATTGGGGCTTTCTAGCTGATTATAAAGAAAATATACATGAATTTTAGGAATGCAACGTCTTTAAAATACCAGGATTTTGTATACTAAGGCCTGGGATTGTATCTCTGTTTTAAACCCTTCTCCTATATTCTTTAAACTACTCTTCTTAAATTTAATTCTTGCTGATCTGCATATACTTAAAATAGAGATTACATGTTTTAAAAAGGAATCTTAAAATACACATTCTACAGCATACTTCTTTTCACTTAAAATTACATCTTGGATATCCATATAGCCAAATTTATTTTAGGGTTGCATGTTCATACGTAACACCATGCTTGTCCCTGTAGGCCAATAGGATTCTATTCTGTTATATCTTTAAGTTCATTTTTATAACCCATGTAAATTGCATTAGTTTGCTTTGCATGAAATAAGTGTTGAAATGATATTTTTTCAAAAATTCATGACTATTCTCACCACTATTAGACAATCCATTCTTTTTCAGCATTCTCTTTTTTAATTCTTTTCCCACACTCACTGTTGTAATTAACATAGGATTCAATATCTAGAAAAGCAAGTATACCCATTATCCTTCATTTAGAGGTAGTCCTTAAATAATCTCACCTGTTAAATATTCTTGCAGCTAAAATTGAGCCATACCTTAAAAATTCCTAATGAAGCAAAAATTGGATTTTTAAGATAACTCCTGTAAACATCAAAATATTTTTTAGAAAATGTAAGAACATTTTGTATGCATATTTGTTGCCCCAGATAATGTGCATATATCCTCTTCTTGAAGACTACTTTTATTCCTTCAGAAAAGGTTTATGGCTTTCGGTTATAGGACTTAAATAATTCTTTAGTGTATGCTTTTAAAAATTTTATTCTATGCATTATAAATTTGTACTGTCCGATTGATTTTTCAAAATAATGCCATTATAAAGTGAACATAATGATTTATGCAAAATTTTTTGTTTTCCCTATTTGTTTATGGCTATTTTTTGTTATCATAGTTTTTATGGGGGATAGGAGTTCATGGATTATACTGATTAATAATAACATCCATGTGTTTTTATTGCAAAATTAAAATGAATCCTCAGCTCTTATTGCCTCAACAGCCATTAAAACTAAGGCAGATGTAAGTATAATTAATGCCTAAGAGTTGTCTCCTGTAAACCTTGTTACTCAAATGTGGCCTAGCTCTAAGCCAAACTCTGCACATATGCTCACTGCCTTCCCTCTGATGAGTGACAAGTATCCCTGGCACCAAGGGATTATTAACATACATTATTTGGTGCATTTGCAGAAAGAACTTGATCAAAAAAGGGGAAATACTAGATAAAATGGAGTTTTTATGGCTAAGAGATTTCAAAATGAGTTGGGAGGTCATTCTGGAGGTTACGCTTATGCAGATAGCAGCCAGAATTCACAAACTGCCACAGTAAAGAAAGCCTCAAACAAAAGTGCTCCTGAGGGCCCTAGGGATATCCATACAGCATAGGCAAGCCACACAGCCTTGTGAAATTAACACCCCTTCCTTGGGCCTCATCTGGGAATATATGTAAACCTATTTCCCCAATGTGACATAGTTCATTTATAAATTACCTAATCATGATTCTTCTCATTTTATCTGAACCTATAATATTCAATTTACCTGTTAAGTATAGTTCTCAAGAGACTGAAAGGCTTTGGATTATTCAGATGGTGGTTGAGCCTTGAAACCTACCAGATATGTGGTCAACCCCTGCCCTCTGGTTCTTCAGGTCTGCCCTGGACAACCAACTAAATGATGAGGATGGACCAGCCCTACCCTGTTCATTTTTTTAAAAAGATTTATTTTATTTATTTTATTTCTTCCAACTTCCTTGTTGTTTTTCACTTGCCGAGTCTCTTCATCTTTCTTGTTTCTTTAGGAGGCACCCAGAGCTGAACCCAGGACGTCTGATGTCGGAGGGAGGTGTCTAATCACTTGAGCTACCTCCGCTCTCTACTTTGTTGTCTCTCTCATTCTGTTTTTCCTCCCCGCATCTCTTGTTGCATCATCTTGTTGCGTCAGCTCACCTCCTTCTTTAGGAGGCACTGGGAACCTCTGCTCTCTACTTTGTTGTGTCTCCCATTATGTTCTTTTCTTCTTGTGTCTCTTGTTGTGTCAGCTTGCCGCGCCTGCCTGTTGCACCAGCTCACTGCTTCTTTAGCAGGCACTGGGATCCAGACCAGCGATCTCCCATGTGGTAGGCGGGAGCCCAGTCGCCTGAGCTACATCCGCTTCCCCACCCTGTTCATTTTTAAGAGCAGGTATTACTATTTTTTTATTGCTTGAAAAACTTGAAGCTAGAAGTAAACTTGACTTTATTAACTTTGCAGATGACATAAGTGACTGTTTTTTAAAGATATTTTCCTTTATTAAACTGTTATAAAATACTTGTTTAATTTAACTCCTGAAAAACATTAAAATAATGCATAAGGAAAAAAGAAATAGTTACTCTTGATACCTCTTCTAGTCTGTGCAGTATTCAACGTTCACAGCATATAGTACACTTTCTTCCACACTCTTTCCATGTCCAAACAAAAATATATGTATATATGTATATGTCTAAAAAATTAGATCTTATAAGCGTTCTGAAATTTCCATTTCTCACATTACTATTAATCATAGTTATAAGGTTTGATCCATTCTCTGATTTTATGTTTCCTGAAAATCCGGCATCTTAAACCATAAGGGATAAATTTTAGCATATGTTCTGAGTGGTACAATTTTATGTTTTTTTCTTTGCCTAATATCAAAATTTTCCAATGTTATTGGCACTAATTCTTTTGTTCCTTAGACCTATGGAATCTTACTAGAGAGCTTTCTATGGTGTTTTAATTATTATAACTTGACAATGCAATTTAGACTCTTTTCATGCAGAAGCCATTCCTTCTTTTATTTCTTGATTACTTTTACCTCATTATTCTTTGGGATCAGTATTAACATTAGTTGCTCGAATTTACCCAAGCATCCCAATGCGATTTTTAGCATGGGAAGACTACAGAAAATTTGAGTAAACTCACTATTTTTGCAGTACAGGGCTTTGTCTTCCACCAACACGTGTATGACTTCAATTGTGTAAGCTCTTTTATAACCCTCAAAACAGATTTTTAGTTTTCTTCATTTCTGTACTGGACATTACTTGATCAATGTGTGTATGGTTTTAAACGTTTTTTTCTTTTTATTGTAAATGGGATCATTTTTTAATGCTCTTCTGACTATCCTGACATACCAATAATGTATTATAAATTTTGTAAATGTATTTTCTGTCTGACTACATTACTGACCCCTTTTTTAGTTCTCACTATTTTCCAGATGACTTTATAGTTTTCTTAAAGTGAGCGGTATCTAATTCCAGTAAATTGAGATGTGAAAAACAGAGCCACATATCACTTCATTATAGTTAATAAGTGCTTTCTATTGTAGACCCAAACCAGCCAGTCAGCAGTACTATATGTAGCTTTGGGACTATGGCCCTCCCCTCCTGTTGACACCAGGTCCTTTATACCTATAATGTTCTTGTGTATTAAACTATGCGGGTACCCTATAAAGAGTTCAGTTAGACTGTACTGCCAGCTCAGCGATGAGTTTGCCTAGTATCCTCCTCCACAAATCCAAACATATCTTTTGGTATCAAGAGTAGAAATTAAATACATAAGATAATCTTACGTCTTAACAACGATTATATCAAATCCTTATATTTTTTTGGGTAAGTAAGTGGTTTTTGAATAAGAAACCAACATGTTATAATATTTTGTTAAACAGAACATTGGATCATATTATATATGGTATGCTTTAGGATTCTGTATTTCTTTTTATTTACCAAGGTATTTTCATGTATTTGTCTTAATTCTTGAAAAAAGTCTCTGACATGGAAGGAATGAAAAATTTCTAAATCATAAGTTTGAAGTGAAGATTAAATGAAGCAGTCTAGGTAAAAGGAACTTAGTGTTGGACACATAGGCAATCTCTTCATATATACTAAATGTGTTTATTATACATGTAATATATGCGGTATATATTTTTTTATACAGATTAGGAGATTTTACTTGGAGCAGTAACTGTCTTCTTTAAGGTTAAATAGCTATTAAATTGCCAATGTTTCATTTTCTTAAATATGTTTCTTTTAAAATTATATGGGCTTGGGGAAGAGGTGAGATGATGGCAGAGTAGGGAGCTCTAAGAGTTAGCTCATCCTACAGTGCAGTTAGTAAGCAGCCAGAGCTATCTAAGTCATCTGTTTGGGGGCGCTCAAGAAACCAGAAGAGCATCCTGCAACATCCTTGGAAGAATTGAATGATGAAACTGCCCAACTTCAGTGAACATTCCTGACTAGAGCACTCCACGCCAGAGACCGGTGCCTATCCCCCACGGGCAGCACAAGACACCTCAGGAGCTATTCCCTGACTGGAGTTAGAAGCTCCATTTCCCAAAAACGGGAGTGGATCAGATGGCCGGGTAGTGACTTCAGCTACTGATTAGTAAACTCAGCTGGCAAAAGTCCAATCCTGAGTACAGTTTAAGTTTGAACTTGTCCAAGTCAGAAAGAGGCCAATAGCCTCCATTTTAACTCAGCCTCCAGCATGAGGGGAAGTGAGGCTGATTGAAAATTGCAGTGATGGTAGGGACAGGCTTCTTTCCACCCAGGTCAGATTGCTGCCCTAGCCTGGGCTCCAGCCCTGTCTCTGGTAGAGAGGAAGCTTGGGAGACCTACACCAGCCTCTCTGGGAAATTGTAGTCACTTTTGGCCTGCACAGACTAGATTGTTGACCACCTGTGGCTCCATACCACCCCTGACAAGACAGGAAGGGGGGCGGTGCTTCCTCAGCCTCTCCAGGGCACTTTTGGCCTACACAGACTAGATTTTGGGGCACTCATGTGGCTCCATGAAAAGCACTGACAGGGCAAGAGGGACAGTGCTCCTCCACCTCTCTGGGCAACTGCAGGCACGTTTGGCCTGCATGGACTAGATTGTTGGGCAAACCTGTGGCTACATTCCCAGCTCTGATAGGACAGGAGGGGTTCCTCAGCTGCTTGGGCAACTGCAGCTGCTTTCAACCCACATGGACTAGAATTTTGGGCATTCCTGTGGTTCCATCCCCACCCCTGACAGGGCAAGAGGGATAGTGTTCACTCTGCCTCTCTGGGCAACTCTAGGCACTTTTGGCCTGTGTGGACTAGAGTGATGGACACATTTCTGATTCCATCCCCACACCTGACAAGGCAGGAATGCTCCCTCAGCCTCTCCAGGCAACTGCAGTTAAGATCAGCCTACTTGGACTGAACAGGAGGGGGTGCTGTGTTTCCTCACCCTCACAGACAGGAGGGAGTGCTGTGTTTCCTTACCCTCTTGGGCAAATGCAGCTGCCTTGAGCCCACACAGACTAGACTTTGGACGCATCTGTGGCTCCATCCCTGCCCATGATAGGGAGGAGGAGGGATAGTGCTTCCTCAGGCTTTGCAGGCAACTGCTCTTGCTTTTGGTTCACATGGACTAGATTAGTGGGCACACTAGTGGCTCCATCCCCACCACTGACAGGGCAGGAGGGAGGGACATTGCTCCCTCAGCCTCTCTGGGCAGCTAAAGCCACTTTCAGCCCACACAGACTAGATTGTTCAACATGTGTTGAACTGACAGGGTGGGAGGAGGGACAGTGCATTTGGCCCACATGGACAAGATTATTGTACACATCTGTGGCTCCATTCCCACCCCTTTCAAGGGTGGAGGGGGCCTGGTGCTTCGTCAGTCTGTATTGGTAACCACAGTCAGTTTTGACCCACATGGCATAGTTTACAGCCCCAGGCATGGGAGTAAGGGGTGTGGAGCTTCATCAGACTCGGGGCAACTGCAGACTGTCTTGGCCTACACAGCTTAGATTACTGCACAAGCTGTGGCTCCATCCCTAACTCTGGCAGGGGAGAAAGGTGGAAGAAGCTCCATCAGTTCCTGGGATAACACAGGCAGCTTCAGCCTCCATGGTATAAGGTATCAAATAAAACCTCACACCCTACTCCATGACAAGCAAGGGATAATGGGTAAGAATCAGATGAAAAAGAGCTGAAAATTTTCAGATTGGCTAAACACGAGCCAATATAAAGTTCCAAATTAAGTTGAACCAAGTATAAAAAAGGTGCTGTAGCACAAACCAATCAGATAGAAAGCCCTAGACTAAAGAGAGAAACTGAGCCCAGAATACATACATCAAGTAAATCACATGCTGAGAGACCAACAAAAATTACAAACCATACCAAGAAACAGGAAGATATGGCCAAGTCAAAGGAACAAACTGAGCATCCAGATGATAGGAGGTGAGACAACTAATCACAGATGTTCAAACAAATCTCCTTAATAACTTCAGTGAGATGGCTAAAGAGATTAGGGATATTAAGAAGACACTGGGTAAGCACAAAGAAGAATTTGAAAGCATACATAGAAAAATAGGTGATCTTATGTAAATGAAAAGCATAATAAATGAAATGAAAATACACTGGGGGCATATAACAGCAGATTTCAAGAGGCAGAAGAGAGGATCAGTGAGATTGAATACATGGCTTCTAAATGCTAACCTACAAAAGAACAGATAAAAAAAAAGAATGGAAAAAGATGAACAGGGTTTCAGAGAACTGAATGATGGCAAGAGACATGCAAACATACGTGTCATGGATGTTCCAGAAGGAGAAGAAAAGGTAAAAGGGGCAGAATATTTGAGGAAATAATGGTAGAAAATTTCCCAACCCTATTGAATGACATAGATATCTATTTCTAAGATTCACAATGTACTCCCATCTGAATAAATCCAAATAGAACTACTTGGAGACACATAATAATCAGAACGTCAAATGCAAAAGATAGAGAATGCTGACAGCAGCAAAAGCAAAGTGATTCATCACATACAATGAATGCCCAATAATATTAACTGCTGATTTCTCATCAGAAAACATGAAGCAAGAAGGCAGTGGTATGATATATTTTAGATACTGAAATAGAAAGTCTACCAGCCAAGAATCATATATCCAGCAAGACTGTCTTTCAGAAATGAGGGCAAGTTTAGAATGTTCACAGATAAACAGAAACTGAGAGAATTTATAACCAAGAGACCAGCACTGCAGGAAATAAAGTGAATGCTACAGCCTGAAAAGAAAAGAGAGAGATGTGTAAGAGAGTCTAGAAGTGAAGCTTATATCAGTAAAAGTAATTAAAAGTCTAAAAAAAATGATGAAAATATAAAAACCAAAGGTCAAAATAGGTAAAATAAGAACAGCCTTTATAGTAATAACATTGAATGTTAGTGGATTAAACTCATCAATCAAAAGATACAAGCTGGTGGAATGGATAAGAAAATAGCCATCTATACGTTGTCTACTAGAGACTTACCTTATACTCAAGTTTACAAATAGATTCAAAGTGAGAGGCTGGTAAAAGATATTCCATACACGCAGTAGCAAACAAACAAACAAAAAAACCTGGAGTAGCTATACATTTATCAGATGAAATAGAAGTTAAAAGCAAAGTTGTTATTAGAGACAAAGAAGGACATTATATATTAATAAAAGGAGAAATTCAGCAGGAAGAAAGAACATTTATTAATGTATATGCACCTCCACATGGTACCGCAAATTGCATGAGGCAAGCACTGAAAAATGAAGGGAAAAATAAATGTCTCTACAATAATAGTTGGAGACTTCAATACGCTACTCTCATCATTGGGTAGAACATCTTGGCAGAGGATCAATACAGAAACAGAGCTTGAATATGATAAAGGAACTAAACATAATAGTTATATACAGAATATTGTACCCCAAAATAGCAGGATATACATTCTTCTCAAGTACTTATGCATCTTTCTCCAGGATATACCATGTGTTGGGTTACAAAGCAGGTGTGAATGAAATTAAAATGATCAAAATTATACCAAGCACTTTCTCTGACCATAATGGAATATAGCTGGAAATCAACAACAGGCAGAAAAAGGAAAAATTCACAAATATATGGAGAATAAACAACACACTCTTAAATAATCAGTGGGTTAAAGAGGAAATTACAAGAGATATAGTAAATACCTCAAGACAAATGAAAATGAGAACACAACATATCAAAACTTATGGGATACAGAAACAGCAGTGCTGAGATGAAAATTTGTAGCCCTCAATGCTTATATTAAAAAAGAATTAAATTCAATGACCTAACTATACAGCTGGGAGAAGTAGAAGAACAGAAAATTATTCCCAAAGCAAGCAGAAGGCATGAAATAACAAAGATCAGAGCAGAAATAGATGAAATTGAGAAGAAAAAAATAGAATTAACAAAACCAAAAGTTGGTTCTTCGAGATGATCAACAAAATGAAAAATCTCTTAGCTAGACTGATGAAGAAAAAAAGAAGATGCAAATATATAAAATAAGAAATGAAAACAGGGACATTACTACTGACTCCACAGAAATAAAAGAGGTTATAAGAGGATACTATGAACAACTGTATGGCAAAAAACTAGGCAATGAACTTGAAGTGTACAAATTCTTAGGAACGTATGAAAAACCTATACAGACCCTAGGAGAACTAGACGACATCAACAAACCTATCACAAGTAAAGAGATTGAAACAGTCATCAAACAATTCCCCAATATGAAAAGCCCTAGACCAGATGGCTTCACAGATCAATTCTACCAAGCATTCTAAGAAGATTTAATACCAATCTTAAACTCTCCCAAACAATTGAACAGAAACTAATGCTACCAAACTCATTCTGTGAACCCAATATCACCCTAGTACCAAAGCCAGATAAAGATATTACAAAAATAAAATAAAATTACAGACCCATATCCCTAATGAATATAGATGCAGAAATCCTCAACAAAATACTAATTGAATCCAACAACACATTTAAAGAATTATATATCATGATCAAGTGGGTTTTATACCAGGCATGCAAGAGTGGTTCAACACAAGAATATCAATCAGCATAATACATCACCTTAATAAATGAAAGATGAAATATCACATGATCTTGATTGACACAGAAAAGGCATTTGAAAAAATCCGGTATCCTTTCTTCATAAAAATGTTCCAAATGTTAGAAATTGAAGGAAACTTTCTCAACATGATAAAGGGCATACATGTAAAACCCACAGTTAGCATTATATTCAGTGATGAAAGACTGAAAGCTTTCTTGTTGAGAATGGGAAAAAGACAAACATGTTCACCATCACCACTGTTGTTCACTGTAGTGCTAAAGGTTCTAGCTAGAGCAATCAGGCAAGAAAAAGAAATCAGAAGCATCCAAATTGGACAGGAAGAAGTAGTACTTTCGCTATGCACAAATGATATGATCTTATACCTATAAGGTACTGAAAAACCCACAACAAAGCTACTAAAGCTAATAAATGAGTTCAGCAGAGGGTAGGTTATAAAGATTACTATGCAAAAACCAGTAGTGTTTCTATACATTAGTAATGAGCAATCTGAGGAGGAAGTCAGGAAAAACATTCCATTTACAATAGCGACAGAAGAATCAAATATTTAGGAATAAACTTAACCAAGGACCTAATGCACTTGTATTCAGAAAGCTGCAATGCATTGCTAAGAGAAGTCAAATAACAACTAAATAATTGGAACAACATTCTGTGTTCATGGATTGGAAGACTAAATACCCTTAATATGTCAGTTTTACCCAAATTGATTTACAGATTCAATGCAATCATGACAAAAATTCCAACAGCCTTTTTTTAAAAAAAAAAATAGAAAACCCAAGTATCAAATTTATTTTGAGGGGCGGGCCCCTAAATAGCCAGCGATAAGTATCTTAAAAAGGAAGGATGAAGTTGCAGGACTCTCCCCTGTGTACTTTAAATCATATTACCTAGCTACATTGGTAAAAACAGCATAATACTGGCATAAAGATAGACATACAGACAAATGGAACTGAAGTGAAAGTTAAGAAACAGACCCTCACGTCTATGTCAAGTAATTTTTGAGAAGCCTGCCAAGCCAACCCAGCTGGGGCAGAACAGTCTATTCAACAAATGGTGCTGGGAGAACTGGATATCCATATCCAAAAGAAAGAAAAAAGGCCCCTATCTTACATTTTATAGAAAACTAAAAATGGATCAAAGACCTAAATATAAAAGCTAAAACCATAAAACTCCTAGAAGAAAATGTAGGGAAACCTCTTCAAGACCCGGTTCTATGTGGCGATTCTTAAACCTTGCACTGAACACAGGAGTAATAGAAAAAAGGGATAGATGGAACCTTCTCAAAATTGAACACTTTTATGCTTCAAAGGACTTTGTCGAAAAGGTGAAAAGGCAAACCATGGGGGAAAATATTTGGAAACCACATATCTGATAAGGGTTTGATATCCATGTGATATAAAGAGATCATACAACCCAATGATAAAAAGACAAGCAACCCAATTTTTAAAATGGGTAAAATATTTAAATAGACATTTGTCCAAAGAGGAAATACAAATGGTAAAAAAGCACTTTTTAAAATGTTGAATATCACTAGCTATTAGGGAAATGCAAATCAAAACTACAATGAGATATTATCTCACAGCTCATAGAATGTCCCTTATTAAAACAGAAAAGTACAAGTTCTGGAGAGAATGTGGAGAAATAATAAAACTCCTTCACTGTTGGTGGGAATGTAGAGTGGTGCAACCTCTATGGAACACATTTTGATGGTGGTTCCTCAGGAAACTAAATATAGAACTGCTATATGATCCAGCAAGCCCTCTACTAGGAATATATCCAGAAGAACCGAAAACAGTGTCTTTAAAAGACTTTTGTACACCAATAATTATAGTGGTGTTATTCTCAATTGCCAAAAGATGGAAACAACCAAAGTGTCCATCAACCAGTGAATGGATAAACAAAATGTGGTATATACAGCTGCTGTAAGAAGAAATGAAATTGGGACACCCATGATAACATGAATAAACCTTGAAGACATTATGCTGAGTGAAATAAGCCAGACACAAAAGGAAAATACTGTATGGTCTCACTAATATGAACTAAACATGAAGAATAAACATGTGAAGTTAAAACCTAGATTATAGGTTACTAGTAGATAGGATGAGGGCTAAGGAGGGGTACTAATGCTTAATGTACATAGAATTTTTAATTAGCTTGACTGTAAAAGTGGAGAAATGGACAGAATTGATGGTAACACATTATAGTGAGTAGAACTAACACAGCTGGTTTATAAATGGGATTGTGGCTGAAAAGGGTAGTCTAGGGATGTAGTTGTCATTTAAGAGAAAGCTAGATAGTAATCTAGGGACCAAATAACTTAGTGTGAACCCAGAGGTGGATGAGCATTGTGCTTAAGAGTACAAATACTAGAATGTTCTTCTATGAACTCGAACAAATATACACCACAATTACAAGGTGGTAAGAATATGGTGATGCATGGGAAAATCACAATTAATATAACTTAGGACTATAGTTAACAGCAATATTGTAATATTCTCGCATCAATGTCAATGAAGGTATTATATATCAACTCCAAGTGTCAATAATGGGGGGGAGTATGGATTTTTTCTTATGTACTAAGGAAATCATTAAAAAATTTACTGAGGCGATAACTGCATAGCTCTGTGATAAAAGTGAGAGCCAATGAGTGTACACTTTGGATAGATTGTACAAGCAATGGGACTGTATAATACAGCGAATCATGTGGTGGAAGATGGACTGTGGGTTACCAGTAAATATATGAGATTGTTCTCTCATGAGCTATAACAAAAGTAAAATACTAATACATGATGTTAATAATAGGGAATGTATGGAAAAAATATACAAAACATAAGCTATGGACTGGAGTTAATAGTCTGATGATGTTCTTTCATAATTTGTAACAAATGTTCCACAGCAATGCAAGGTGTTGTTGGAGGGGTGATATATGGAAATTCTGCACATTATGCATGATTTTTCTATAAGGTCACAACTTCTCTAATAAATATATATATTAAATATTCAACCTTAATGGCATAGAAGTAATAATGATTTCTTATTATTTAGGGAAATATTGAATTTTGAAAATTATTTTTGCCCCGTAGTATACCAATTTTCACCATTTCTCAGTTAAATCCCTTAGGTTTTTCAGGTTGATAATAATACCTATATGTCTGATGACTCAAGGATATAAATGGAAGTCACATAACACACTCATCATTATCCCTTTGTGCCACTCATGCCTATACCTAAGAAGTCACCGAACTGGGGACTAGGTCCCTAGTCACCCTTCTATACTTGTCATTTAAATGTGACATCATCTGTGAAATCTGTGTCCTCAGTTACAGTGTTAACAGAGATTTTTTTCTCTAATCATCCAAAGTTCTCTGAGTAGCTTCCTGAAGCCCAGCTCACTAGAGATCTCGTGTAATAGGGAAACCCAGCCTAGTAATGGAAGTTAATCTTAGCAAGGAAAGATTCATTAGGTTTTGCTCATGACTTTTTATTGTTTTCAAGTCACCAAACTCTTTTCCTCTTGTTGACTCTTCTGACCCTCAGGACAATTTTGTGATATAGAAGTAATCATATCTTTTGATCATGTTTTTGTTGTTTTGTTTTGGTCAGGACTGAACGGCATACTCTACCTGGAAGTACCCAGTAAGCAGCCAGACATATAAATAACCATACAACAAATGTTAATTGTTGTTTCACTTTTAATGTTATTGATGCTAAGAGAAGGTATTTTTTTTTTTTTTTTTTTTTTACCGGGAGCCATACCACCCTGAACGCGCCCGATCTCGTCTGATCTCGGAAGCTAAGCAGGGTCGGGCCTGGTTAGTACTTGGATGGGAGAAGGTATTTTTTAAATCTACTTTTCAAAAGCTGTGAAATTTGAGAATTTGAGGTTTCAGATGTTTTAAGTGAAGATGTAATCAGAAAACAATTGCTTTTCCTGTTTGCCTAAATTCAAAACTCCTTTCTCTCCCTTTGTTCCTCCTCCCCCCCATATACATATATATGGTGAGTTATATGGGCTTTACATAAGGAATTGTTTGGATCAGTCTGCCTGCCCACCCATAGTTATCCTAAGATCCACTTCAAACTCAAGCATACATTTTGGTGTCAAGAAGAATAAGTTAATTGACAGCTATCCTTTGGTCATGGCCAGTAGGTAAATGCTGCTAGCTTTTTTTTTTTTTTTTTTATTATGGGTAAAAATCAAAATTTTCACAATACATACAAACATTTGCAAAATGATATATAAATATATATGCATATATGTGTATTTGCTTACAAAAATGTTGTTTATATATATATATACATATATTTTAAGAGGTGCTTAGATTACCCAAAATATTACACGGAACCTAGCTTTTGACAGTTCTGTTGACAGACCCATGGATGCAAGCTCAAAGAAGACTGTTTTGTATGAGGATTAACAAAATAATCAAGGTGCTGTGAGGACTAAATAAGATAACCTACACATATTCTACATATATTTATTTATACTCTCACTGATGTTTGAGTAACCTTTCAGTGTATACTGCTAATTATAGTACTGTTGTTTTTATTATCACGAAGATGTGTAATCAACTTTTTTTTTTCTTTCAGAATGGGCCCATCAGGAAAGTTAAATAACGTGTCATTAAGTAAGTGAATGGTTTATGTTTAATTGCATTTCCTTAAGAATATTCTGCTAGCATGCAGTGTTTTCTCAGTTTAAGTGGAGAAATAATTCAAAGATATAAAACACACAAAAAAGTTAATAATATCCCCCCTCAGTCATTTGCCAATGCTTTATTTAATCCACACTCTTGGCCTGGTATATCTATACCCATAATATTTTTCATTCTAAAATAAAGACACATAATTTGTTGTGTACAAGGTGCTTTTCCTCCCACCCCATCTCTGCTTGATTCAAATTTTAAAACAGGATTATTTTATACATGATTTATAAGTTTTATAAATTTTCCCACATATTTTTCTACAACTTGCTTTTCATTTTATAAAAGCAGTAGACTTACTAGTATTCTACTATAGACTTATTGTGATTCTAGCAATGGAAGAAACTATATCATTCATGTGGAGGCAGTGGCCACTAGAGGTTCTGAGGGCAGGGAGAGGGAAATACAGGTGAAATATGGGGACATTTTTGGGACTTGGGAATTTTCCTGAATGACATTACAGTGACAGATATGGGCCATTACATATCTTGGCATAACCTACGAAATTGTGCAGGAAAGAGTCTAAACTACAATGTAAACTATAATCCATGCTTAATGGCAATGCTCTAAAATGTTTTCATCAATTGTAATGAATGTTCCACACTAATGAAAGATGTTGTTAGTGTGGGAAAATGTGGGAAGTGTGGGAGGTGGGGTATATGGGAATCCCCTATATTTTTATGTAACATTTATGTAATGTAAATACCTTTTTAAATATATATATATATTTTTTTAAAAAAACGAATGCATGATGGACTTACCTTTGAAATCAAGGCACAGTGCATTTGAGTACATGTGTGAAGTATGTATGTAAACCTGTTTTTTCCTCCTAAATATCAGGTTTTTCCTGTAAATTTTGAAGTATAAAATCTGCTCCAGGAATTTCTGTTGATTCTTGAGCCAAATTCCACAGTGTTTACAATATTACTTATTATAACTTGGAAGAGTAAAAAAGTCACATCTTTATTTTAAATGTAATTATCATAGCAATATATAATACTGTGTGAAAAATTGGCATCTTTCTAATTTGGGGTCTTTCCACCCAGGATCCTTTACATACATCCATACATATATACATCCATCCATCCATATATATATACATACATACATATATATATATATATATCCTTTTTACCTCTCATTTCTTTATCCCTAAGGAAAGTTTTGTAATGTGTTTGAGTGTTGTTTGTGAGAGAACTTTTTGAATATTTCTTAATAAATTCATCTAGGTATTTTATAGTACTTTTTATTTGTTTAATATGTTTCCATGGAATACCATATCATGATAATATCTGTCATGTCTATATAAATGGTTTATTTAATTAAATATAGTGTAATATGTTGACTTATTTTATCTTTGAAACAAATCTGAGGTTTTTTTAAAAAAAGATTAACACTTCTATTTCCTGAGAGTCAGATTACATCTTTCACAAAAAAAAATCCATAATCACAGCGTCTGCTGCAAGATAAGCATTCAATAAACCTTTATGATGGTCTCTCTTGTTATCATTTTATTTTATTTGGTGGTATTACCTCCTCGCTGCATGTAAGAAAAGTTGAAGTTGGAGAGGTTAATGTCACATAAGAAGTGGGAGGTCTTCATTTCATTTCCATTTCTGTGCAATATATTACCTTTTTTTCAGTTTTGAAACTCATGTTTTCATTGTCTACAATTGAATAAAATAACCACAATAAAAATTTAGAAAAACAATATAAGAAATTAAAGGTCACTTTGAATCCCACCCTCCTGAGATGATTCATTTGTCAAAATGGAAGATATACTTTCATATGTCTTTTTTATTTTTTATTTTAAAGCAGTTTTATTGAGATATATTAAAAAACCATACACTCTATCCATAGTGTATAATCAATGGCTTTTAGTATAATCACAATGTTGTGCATTCATCACCAAAATTTTTAAGAACTGTTTCATTACTCCAAAAACAAAAACTCCACACCCCTTAGCAGTCACCTCTCAATCTCTCTATCCTTCCCCATCCCTACATAACCACTAATCTAATTCTATCTTTGTAAATTGATTTATATTTACATTTTATATAAATGGAATCACACAATATGTAGTACTTTGTGTCTGATTTCTTTCACTTAGCATAATGTTGTTTTTGTCTGATATTCACATCTTGTAACATTAACATGCATTTGTTCAGTTTCAAAGAAAAACAGTCATATATATGCAATATTACCCATATTCATATTTCTCATGAGGTTTTACTATGCTATGCAGTCCCATTTTACATTTTTTAGCTTTCCTTTCAGTAATTTACATGACCTTAGACTTTCCCTTTCAACCAGATATATATATATATATATCTTTTAAGGAAATATATATATATACACACACACACACACACACACACACATAAACATAATTTTACTCAATTGGCATCATATAATACAGACTGTTTTTATTATGGTTATCTCTACCTTCCTCTGAGTAACAATACCTCCTCACCCTTTCCTGCCATTCTCACTAATCCATGTTAACAACCTAATGTGTGTTTTGACATAATTTTCTCCATAAGCATAATATCCTCTACAGCCCTATTTTTGATTGAAATATATATCTTTAGGTGTATAAAGTGTTATGTTTTTGTCACGGTTTTATAAAATGTCATCATGTCATTTTTACATTTTATATATCTTGCTTTTCTCACTCAACAATACCTTGTGAAAAAAAATCTCTCCAAATCATCTGGTATACCTCCAATTCATTTTTTTAAAGGCTGGATATTAGTCTATGGTAAGAATATACCACATTTCAGGCATTCATAACTATAGTTATGAGCATTGCCTTTTTTTCTGTTTCTTAACCCTGGGAATAATGGTTTCATAATTTCATAATTTTTAAATATGTCCCTAAGAAATGTTACTTTTATTTCACTAGGATAACTCCCAGGAATGACATTGATGAGTCAAAATATATGTATTTATAATCATAATATATATTGCCTTTAATAAGGTTGCCTTGAAAAATGTAGAAATGCTTTACATTTCCACCAGCAGTATATGGGGACTTTTCCATGAGTCCCCAGCAGCAATTAGTGCTATGGCTCTTGTTATTTGACCCGCCCAAATGAGTGAAAAGTGGTATCGCGTTGTTTCTTTATTTGCATTACCCAAACGCCTACAAAATATGAACAAAATTTAAATTGGTTATTTGAATTTGTCCTTCTGTGAATTGTCTACTCAAAGACTCAGTTACTTATTTCCTCCTTTTTGGAGAGAGGGCTGCATGTCATATCATTTCGTAAGAGCTCTTTCTGTATTACAGAATTAACTCTTGTATGCCATTGGCATTCAAAAAAATTTTAGTGCTATGGTATATCTATACCTTTGTGATTGGTTTATTTGCAATAAAAATCATAAATTCTAAATATAAAAAAATTCTAAACTAATTTTCTCTTTTCTAATTACATTTATTTTTTCAGTTTTAGATTCACAGAGAAATTTTTGAGAAGACAGTGCAGAGAGTTCCTATATATGCCCTGCACACAGGTTCCCCTGTTATTAACATCTTTCATTAATATGGCACATTTGTTACAATTACTGAACCAATATTGATACTTATTATTAATTAAAGTCCAAACTTCATATGGATTTTCTTAGTTTTTCCTTATGTCCTTTTTCTGTATGAGGACCCCATGATTCAATTAGACTCTAGTCGGCTGTGCCAGTTTCCCAGGTTTTCTGATGACTTTGGCAGTTCTTAGGAGTATTGGTTAGATATTTTGTAGAAAGCCCCTCAACTAGATTTGTTGGATGTTTTTCTTTATGATTAGACTGAGGTTATGAGTTTTGGGGAATAAGAGCACAGAGGTAAAATGTCATTTTCAGTTTTCATCATATATCAAGTATACCTACTACAACATGATTTATGAATGTTAAGGTTGATCTTGATCACCTTACTGAAGTAATGCAATGTTTTTCGGAGTTTTATAGTTATGGTTCTTATAATTAGGTCTTTGATACATTTTCAGTTGATTTTTGTATATGGTGATATTTGTGTTTGCTTTGTTGTGGATTTGTCTGTATTTTCAGTATATAGAATCATGTCGTTGGCAAATAAGGAAAGTTTCACTTCTTTCTTTCCTATTTGGATCCATTTTCTTTATTTCTCTTGTCTAATTGCTCTGGCAAGAACTTCCAGTACAGTGTTGAATAATAGTAGTGACAGTGGGTATTGTTGCCCTCTTCCTGATCTTATAGGGAAAGCTTTCAGTCTTTCACCATTGAGTATGATATTAGCTGTGGGTTTTTCATATATGCCCCTTAATATTTTCTGGAAATTTCCTTCTATTCCTAGTTTTCTAAGTGTTTTTATCAAGAAGGGGTGCAGGATTTGGTCAAATTTCTTGTCTGCATCAATTGAAATGATCATGTGTTTAATATCCTTTGTTCTTGTAATGTGGTATAATACATTTATTGACTTCCTTATGTTACACCATCCTTGCACATCTGGGATAATTCCCACATATTGTGGTGTATAATTCTTTTGATGTCCTGTTGGATATAGTTTGCTGTTTTGGCTGTTAAAGTGTCCAAATAAAGGCAGCATCAGGAGACCAGCTGCTGGAGATTCTGGAGTCCTTTTTCATGTGGCAAGGCACATGGAGGCATCTGCTTCTTTTCCAGGACTTGTTGCTTCAGCTTCTAGATGCTAAATCTGTGGCTTCTTCTCTCCTGAGTACCTCTCTGAGCTCCTGGTTCCCATATCTCTGTCTCTGTGGCTTTTTCCCTGTGTGTCTCTGGCTTTGTAGTCCTCTGTTTATAAAGGACTCAAGTAAAAGGATTAAGACCCACCCTGGGCCTTACTGAAGTGATCTAATCAAAAGCTCCCATGTGCAATAGGTTTATACACACAGGAATAAATTAACTCTAAGGACATTATCCCCTGGGGTTCACCAAGCTTCAAACTGCCACACTCCACACTCTGGACCCCAGAAAGATGTATTCTTTCTATTTGCAAATACATTTTTCCATCACAATATTTCAAAAACCTTGAAATATTTCAGTACATATATTAAATACAAAATATCATCAAAATCAGAGGGAGGGGCAACGTGGTGGCCGAGTAGGGAGCGCCAAGGGTCATCTCATCCTACAGTGCAGTTAGTAATCAGCCAGAGCTATCTAAATCACCTGTTGGCAGGGCCCAGAAGAGCAGCCTGCAACATCCCTGGAAAAATGGAAGGAGGAGACTGCCCGTGTTGATGTGAACATTTGTGAGTAGAGCATTGCACACTATGGAGGCCAGTGCCCATGCACCGTTGGCAGGGCAAGATGCTTTGGGAGCTAATTCCTGGCTGGAGTTGAAAGCTCCATTTCCAAAAACGGGATAGGATGAGACGGCTGGGCACCAACTTCAGTTACTGATTAGTAAGCTCAGCTGGCTAAAGTCAAATCCTAAGTACAGCTCAAGTTGGAACCTGCACAAGTCAGAAAGAGGCTGGTAGCCTCCATTTTAGCTCCATTAGGGGAAATGGGA
The DNA here is from genome assembly GCA_026826555.1 of Tolypeutes matacus. Classification (NCBI taxonomy): domain Eukaryota; kingdom Metazoa; phylum Chordata; class Mammalia; order Cingulata; family Chlamyphoridae; genus Tolypeutes; species Tolypeutes matacus. The sequence goes on along the minus strand of JAKSZT010054138.1, from coordinate 12,384,107 downwards.
CTGATTGAAAATCACAGTGAGGGTAGGGCCCGCTTCTTTCCACCTAGCTTGGATTGGTGTACTAGCCTGAGCTCCAGTCCCCTCAAAAAGAGGATAAGATGAACCAAATATCAAAAAGGTGCTTTAGCACAAAGCTAATCAATTAGCCCTGTAGATTACAGAGAGAAACTGAGCCCATAATAAACACATCAAGTAAATCAGATACCAAGACACCAACAAAAAATTACAAGCCATGCCAACAAACAGAAAGATATGGTCCAATCAAAGGAACAAACTAAGCCTCCACCTGACATAAAGGAGCTAAAACAACTAATCACAGATGTTCAAACAAATCTTAATAAATTCAATGAGATGGATAAAGAGATTAAGTATATTAAGAAGACACTGGGTGAGCACAAAGAAGAATTTGAAAACATACATAGAAAAACAGAAGATCTTATGGGAATGAAAGGCACAATACATGAAATTAAAAATACACTGGAGGCATATAACAGCAGATTTGAAGAGGCAAAAGAGAGAATCAGTGAGGTTGAAGACATGGCCTTTGAATATGAATGTGCCCAAAAACAGAAAAAGGAAAGATTGGAAAAAATTGAACAGGGTCTCAGGGAAATAAATGATGGCAAGAAATGCACAAACATATGTTTCATGGATGTCCCAGTAGGAGAAGAGAAATGAAAAGGGGCAGAAGGAATATTTGAAGAATAATGGTAAAAAAACTTTCTCAACTCTATTGAATGACATAGATATCTGTGTCTAAGAAGCACAAGGTACTTCAATCCAAATAAATCCAAATAGAACTACTCAGAGACATGTACTAATCAGAATAGCAAATACCAAAATAAAGGGAACATCCTGAGAGCAGCAAGAGAAAAGTGATTCATCACATACAAGTAATGCCCAATCAAATTAAGTGCTGATTTCTCATGCCTCATGAGACAAGAAGGCAGTGGTGTGATATATTTAAGATAGAGCAAGAAAAAAACTGCCAGCCAAGAACCTTGTGTCCAGCAAGATTGTCTTTCAAAAATGAGGGTGATGCTTCAATATTTGTTCATCAATTGTAACAAGTGTACCACACTAAAGAAAGATGTTATTAATTGGGCAATATATGAGAATGGATGGGGGTGGTGTATATGGGGATCCTCTATATATTCTAAGTAACTTTTCTGTTACATCTAAAGCGTCTTTAAAAATAAAGTTTAAAAAAAATGAGGGTGAGTTTAGAATATTCACAGATAAACAAACAGAGAGTTTGTAATCAAGAAATGGGCTTTGCAGGAAATACAAAAGGGATTGCTACAGCCTGAAAAGAAAAAATCACAAGAGAGTGAGGCTTGGAAGAGAGTCTAGAAATGGAGAATATATCAGTAAAAGTAATTAAAAGTATAAAAAGAGTGATGAAAATAATATATGACAGATAAGACCCAAATGTCAAAATGGGTGAAGTAAGAACTGCCATTACAGTAATAACATTGAATGCTAATGGATTAAACTTCTCATTAAAAAGTCATGCAGTGGTGGAATGGATAAGAAAATATGAGTGATCTATATGCTGTCTACAAGAGACCCAACTTAGACCCAAGGATGCAAATAGATTGTAAGTGAAAGGCTAGAGAAAGATATTTCATGCATGTAGTAACCAAAACAAACAAACAAACAAAAAAAAAAACTGAAGTAGCTATCCTTGTATCAGATAAAATAAGATTTTATAAATAAATACAAAGCAAAGCTTTTATTGGAGACAAGGACATTATATATTAATAAAAGGGATAATTCACCAGGAAGAAATAATAGTCATAAATGTATATGCACATAGCCAGGATGCCCCAAATTACATGAGGCAAGCAGTAGGGATGCCTAGTGAAGGGATAAATAGATGTCTTTAAAAAAAATAGTTGGTGACTTCAATACACCACTCAGCATTGGATAGAACTCTGGGCAGAGGATCAATAAAGAAACAGATAGAATAAAATGGTAAATGAATTAAACATAATAAACATATAAAGAGCATTACACCATAAATAGCAGGATATACATTCTTCCCAACTGATCATGGAACTTTCTCCAGGATAGACCATATGTTGGGTCACAAAGCAAATCTCAATAAATTTTAAAAATTCAAAATTATACAAAACATTTTGTCTGATCATAATGGAATGGAGCTGGAAATCAACATCAGAAGGAGAAAGGGGAAATTCACAAATATATTGAGATTGAACAACACACTTATGTAATCAGTGGGTCATAGAATAAGTTGAAAGAGAATAAACAAATATCTCAATATGAATGAAAATGAGAACACAACATACCCAAACCTATGGGATGCAGCAAAAGGAGGGCTGAGTGGGAAATTTATCACCCCCAATGCTTACATTAAAATAGAAGAACGCTAAAATCAAAGACCTAACTATGCAGGTGGAGGAACTAGAAAAAAGAACAGCAAACTATTCCCAAAGCAAGCAAAAGGAATGAAATAACAAAGATCAGAGCATGAATAAATGATATAGAGAAAAAACAATAGAGAAAATTAACAAAACCTAAAGTTGATTCTTCGAGAAGATCAAAAAAATTCACAAACCCTTGCTAGACTGACAAAAAAATAAAGAAGATTCAAATAAATAAAATCAGAATTGGAAATGGGGACGTTACTACTGGCCCAGCAGAAATAAAACTGACCATAAGAGGCTACTATGAACAATGTTACACAAAAAATGAGACAGTATGGATGAAATGGACAAATTCCTAGGAACATATGAACAACCTACACTGACCATAGAAGAATTAGAAGACCTCAACAAACCAATCATAAATAAAGAGATTGAAACAGTCATCAAAAACCTCCCCAAAATAAAAATACCTCAACCAGATGGCTGTATAGGTGTGTTCTACCAAGCATTCAAAGAAGATTTAATACCAGTCTTACTCAAATTCTTCCAAAAAGTTGAACAGGAAGGAACACCACCAAACTCATTCTATGAAACCAACATCATCCTAATACCAAAGCCAGATAAAGATATTATGGGAAAAAAATTACAGACCCTTTTCCCTAATGAATATACATGGAAAAATCCTCAACAAAATACTTGCTAACTTAATCCAACAAGACATTAAAAGACATTCATCATGATCAAGTGGGTTTTATCTCAGGCACGCAAGAGTGGTTCAACAAAAGGAAACCAATCAGTGTAATATATCACATTAATAAATTGAAGAAGAAAAAACAGATATTCATCTCAATTGATGCAGAAAAGGCATTTGACAAAGTCTAGCATCCTTTCTTGATTAAAACACTCCAATAGATAGGAATTGAAGGAAACTTTCTCAACCTGATAAAGGGCATATATGAAAAACCCACAGCTAACATTGTACTCAATGTTGAAAGATTGAAAGCTTCCTGTGGCAGTCTGAGATTATTAATGAACCCCCAAAAAAGATAAGGATTATGTTTGTAAACTGGTCTCTTCCTCTGGGTTTGTCACCCTTTGATTGTATTAGATTCAGCTGAGATGTCTTTGATTAAATTACATAAAGATTAGGGTTTTGATTTGACCGTGTCAGTAGGGCATGACTCTGGGTGGAGTCCCCGCCCCCCGTGGTGGGCTGATAGAAATGGATACTCACAGAAGAAGACATGGAAGAAGATACAAAGGAAGAGGGAGAGAGCCCTATAGACACAGCAGAGGAGAGAACTTTGATCCTGCAGCCCCGGGAAGAGAGATGAACCATTTGCCTGATAGTTTGCATCTGAGCCCGGAAAGAAGCCCTATGCCAGTCTGTAGCTGAGAGAGAGGAAGGCTGAATCCTCACAGAGATCACCTGCAATCTTGCTTCAACATGTGGCAATGGACTTGGTTGAGAAAGTACCTCTTATGGTACCTTGAGTTGGATTCTTTAGGGCTTTCTAACTGTAAGCTTTTATCCCAAATAAATACCCTGAAGGACCTGATTTGGGGGTCAGCAGACAAGGACAGTGCTATACAACTCCCTGGAGTGTGAGGGACAGAGAGATGATGAACTTGAAACAACAAACTTGAGTTACCAAACCCCATGGCAACCAGGAAGGGCTCCTATCCACCCCCCACACACACCAGATGTTAAGCTGGGGTAAAACCCCTGACTCACTTCAGCAAACTGAAAGGGGAACAGATATCTTCCTCCCTGTCAGCTGTTACAAGGGAAAAGGGAGAGGGAATCAGGGGGCTTTTTTTCAGTGAAATCAGCCAGCAGAGCCTGCTTTGAATCTCGGCTCAGGCCAACCAAAATACAAGAAAATGGAGATTTCCTGTTTGAGGAAAGGTGTGCCGATGAGTGCCATCTGTAAGTGAAAGGCTAGAGAAAGATATTTTATGCACGTAGTAACCAAAACAAACAAACAAACAAACAAAAAACTGAACATCTGAACTGGAAAAGACAGAATAACAGAAAGAGAAGACAATGGTAAAAATGGAAGAGGGTCTCAGGGAATTGAATGATAATGTGAAATGTACAATACACATTATCAGTGTCCCAGCAGAAGAAGAGAAGGGAAAAGGGGCAGAAAGAATATTTGAGGAAATAATGACCCAAAACTTCCCAACCCTTATGAAAGACATAAATATCATATCTAAGAAAGACAGCACATCCCAAACAGAATAAAACTGAATAGGCCTAACCCGAGACACCTACTATTCAGAATGACAAATATCAGAGATGGAGGATTCTGAAAGCAGCAAGAGAAAAGCAAAACATCACATACAAGTGAATCTCAATAAGATTAAATGACTACCGCTCATCAGAAACCATGGAGGAGAGAAAAAAGTGGTATGATGTATTTAAGGTACTAAGAGAGAAAAACTGCCAGCCAATAATTCTGTATCTGGCAAAGCTGTCCTTCAAAAATAAGGGTGAGTTCAAAGTCTTCACAGAGAAACAAAAATTAATAGAATATGTTACAAAAATATCAGAATTACAAGAGATACTAAAGGGAGTGCTGCAGCCTGAAAGGAAAAAAGAAGGGAGAGGGACTTGGAGAAGAGTGTAGAAATGAAGATTATTAGGAAGGGTAAATTAAGAGTATGATATGCCAACAGAGAGCCAAAGGACAAAATGGATGAAGTAAGTAATGCCTTTACAGTAATAACATTGAATGTTAATGGCTTGAACTCTCCAATCTAAAGACACTGACTGATAGAATGGGTAAAAAAAAATGAGCCATCTATATACTGTCTACAAGAGGCTCACATCAGATGTAAGGACACAACATGGTCAAAAGTGAAAGGTTGGAAAAAGGTATTCCATGCAAATAGTAACCAAAAATTAGCTGGAGTAGTGATACTAATGTCAGACAAAATAGATTTTAAATGCAAAACTGCTGTAAGGGAAGAAGAAGGTCATTATATATTAATAAATGGTCAATTCACCAAGAAGAAATAACTATACTAAATATTTATGCACCTAACCTTAGTACCTCCAGAAACATGAGGCACTCACTGGCAAGGCTGAAGGGAGAAATAGATATCTTTGCAATAACATTTGGAGACTTCAAAACACTACTCTTAGTATTGGACAGAACATCAGGACAGAGAATAAATAAACACAGAGCTTGAATAATATGATAAATGAACTAAACCTAACAGTCATCTATAGAGCATTGGACCCCAAAACAATATATATATATATTCTTTTCAAGTGCTCATGTATCTTTCTCCAAGATAGACCATATGTTGGTCACAAGACAAGTCTCAATAAATTTTATAAGATTGAAATTATACAAAACACTTTTTCTGATCATAATGGAATGAAACTGGAAATCAATAATGGATGGAAAAAGGGAAAATTAATAAATATATAGAGATTAAATGACACAATCAGTGCATCAAAGAAGAAATTGCGTGAGAATTCAGCAAATATCTTGAGATGAATGAAAATGAGAACAGAACATATAAAAACTTACGGGACACTGCAGAGGCTGTGCTGAAAGGGAAATTTATAGCTCTTAATGCTTACATTAAAAACAAAAGAGCTAAAATTGAAGATCTGACTCCACACCTTGAGGAACTAGAAAAAGAACAGCAAACTAATCCCAGACAAAGCTGATGGAAAGAAATAGTAAAGATCAGAGTAGAAATAAATGAGATTGAGAACAACAACAACAACAACAAAAATACAGAAAATCAACAAAAACAAAAGTTCACTCTTTGAGAAGATCTACAAAATCCACAAACCATTAGCTAGACTGACACACACACACACACAAAACAGAGAAGATGCAAATAATATCAGAAATGAGAGTGGGGGCATTACCACTGACTGCAGAAATTAGATCATAATAGGATTCTATGAACAGGTGGATGTCAAAAAATCTAGACAATGAAGAGGAGATGGACAAATTCCTAGAAACACACAAGCCACCTACATTAACCCTAGAAGAAAAAGAAGACTTCAACAAACCAATCACAAGCAAAGAGATTGAAACAGTCATCAAAAACCTCCCAAAGGTGGGGTGGATGTGGCTCAGATGGTTGGGCGTCCATCTCCCGTGTGGAGGGACCTGGGTTCGATGCCTGGGACCTCCCGGTAAAATAAAGAAAAATAAGGAAGGTGTGCGGGTGTGCTGGGCCCCGCCGAGCCACGCAGCAGGATGATGATGTGGAGGAGAGTGACACAAGGGAGAGCTGGGACGATACGTGCGGAAGAACTGGGAGCTGAGGTGGCACAGATGGCCGAATGCCTCTCTCCCGCATGGGAGTTTCCCAGGGTCGAATCCTGATGAAGGACAGGGAGAGGGATGAGAGGAGAGGGCAGAAAACAGACACACAGATTTGCCCAGCAAATGGACACAAAGCGGCAAAACGGAGGGGGGTGTGTGCTAAAATGGATAAAAGTAAATAAATAAATCTTTTAAAAAAAAAAAACCTCCCAAAGTAGAAAAGCCCTGGCTTCCCAGGTGAATTCTACCAATCCTTCAAAGATGATCTAATACCATTCTTGCTCAAGCTCTTCCAAAAAATTGAACAGGATAAAATGCTACCAAACTCATTCTACCAAACCAACATCACCCTAATACCGAAACCAGATAAAGATACAATGAAAAAAGAAAATTACATAACAACATCTCTAATGACTATAGATGCAAAAATCCTCCTCAAAAGACTTGCAAACTGAATCCAAAAACACAGTAAAGGAATTATACACCACTATCACGTGGATTTTATCCCAGGTATGCAAGTGTGGTTCAACAAAAGAAAATCAATTAGTATAATAAACCACAATGATAAATTGAAGAAGAGAAACCAAATGATCCTCTCGATTGATGCAGAAAAGGCATTTGACAAAATACAGCACCCTTTCTTGATAAAAACACTCCAAAAGATAGGTATAGAAGGAAGCTTTCTCACTATGGTAAAGTACATATATGAAAAACCTACAGGTAGCATTTACTCAATGGTAAAAGACTGAAAGCTTTTCTGCTGAGATCAGGAGCAAGACAAGGATGCCCACTGTTACCATTATTATTCAATATTGTGCTAGAAGTTCTAGCTAGAGCAATTAGGCTAGACAAAGAAATCAAAGGCACCCAAATAGGAAAGAAAGAAGTAAAACTTTCACTATTCGCTGATGACATGATTCTATATCTAGAAAATAATTAAAAATCCAGGACAAAACCAACAGAATTAATAGACATGTTCAGCAAAGTGGCAAGATACAAGATTAATACGCAAAAATTAATAGCGTTTTCATATACTACTGATGTGCAATCTGAGGAGGAAATCAAAATAAAAATTCCATTTATAATAGTGACTAAAACAATCAAATATTTAGGAATCAACTTAAGCAAGGACATAAAGGACCTATATTCAGAGAACTAAAAAAAACATTGCTAAAAGAAACTGAAGAAGACTTGAATAAATGGAAGAGTATTCCATATTCATGGATTGGAAGACTAAATATCATTAAGATGTCATTTCTATCCAAACTGATTTACTGTTTCAACGCAATCCCAATAAAAATCCCAACAGCCTTTTTTGCAGAAATCGAAAAGCCAATAATCAAATTTATTTGGAGGGTAAAGTGCCCCAAAAAGCCAAAAATGTCTTTAAAAAGCAGAACGAAGTTGAAGGACTCTCACTTCCTGACTTTAAAGCATATTACTTAGTTATAGTGGTTAAAAACAAAAACAAACAAACAAAAAAAACAGCATGGTTCTTGCATAAGGACAGACAGATTGACTGATGGAACCGAATCAAGGACTCAGAAATTGACCCTCACATCTACAGTCAAGTGATTTTTGACAAGGCTGTTAAGCCCACCCAGATGGGCCAGAACAGTCTATTCAACTAATGGTGCTGGGAGAACTGGATAGCCATATCCAAAAGAAAGAAAGAAGACCCCTATCTCACATCTTACATAGAAATTAACTCAAAATGAATCAAGGACCTAAATATAAAAACAACCATTAAACTCCTTGAAGAAAATGTAGGAAAACATATTCAAGATCTTGTGGTAGGCAGTAGTTTCTTAAACCTTACATTCAAAGCAAGAGCAACAAAAGAAAAAATACATAAATGGGACCTCCTCAAAATTCAAAACTTTTGTACCTCAAAGGACTTTGTCAAATGGGTGAAAAGGCAGCTGACTCACATATGCATGATTGTTTTGTAGGTCATAAATTCTCTAATTAAATATATATATATATATAATCAAAATCAGTTGTAGGCATGCAGTCCATTCTGGGGCAAAATTCTCCTCTGGCTGTATACCTGAGAAACTTAGAAAACAAATTATCTGTTTTCAGAATACAAAGGAGGGATAGTCATATGATAAACATTTCCATAGCTATAGGGAGAAATTGGAAGGAAAACAGGGGTCACAGATCTCAAATTTTTCCTAATACCTGCAGGGCATACTCCAACAGATTTCAAATTCTGAGAGTCATCTCTAGAACAATAGTTTCTTATTCTCAGGGTCTCATGGAACAGTAGTCTCAACCCTTCCAAGGGCTTTCCCAGTGGCCAGCTTCTTGGTTTCATTCATATCAATCATCTGGGTGCCAGCTGAGCTCTAGGCCTCACCCTCCAAGGACACTGGCATGATGGCCACACTCTTCACAATCTCCAGGGTTCAGGCCCAACACTGTCAAAACAGTGGAGTGGTAACCAAACTCTAACCAACCCCTGGGGAATTTGCCCAAACCTCTCTGAAGCCTGAGGCTACAGCACTGTCCCTGAGCAATGGGGAAGAAGGCCCATCCTCTTCAAATGCGGGAGCAAACTCACCCTTTTTGAACACATGGGTGGGGTCCCTCTCTTGGCCTGAGAAAATGTCTTAAGTCCAGACCTTGCCTTCTAGGGCTCTACCTTTGAAGTCATTTTTCCTTCAGTCTCTCCCTTTTCTGTCCTTTAATGCATTCTGGCAGTGGATTCATTCATACAGATCTCGTAAAAAGCATGTTGGTTTCACTTGAAGGAAACAGGTCCAAGCTGTTAGACAGCAAGACTTTGCACAAATCCTTCCTGGATAATGGCATTTCCAATCAATTCTGACACTGAAGAGACTGGCTGCTTCAGTTAAATCCTCACATTTGGCTCTTATTCTCTGGGTACTCATTTTGGGAAGCTCAGAATTTCTGAAACCACCAATTTCTGGTTTCTTTATGCTAGGAGTTCAGTTTTCAGATCATCCCTTTCCTTTTGCATTTTACTATAAGCTGCTAGGAGAATCCAGGCCACGATTTCCCCATTTAATTTGGAGATCTCCTCAGCTAAATGTCCAAGCCTGTCACTTTCAAATTCTGCCTTCCATTTAACATTAGGAGTCAATTTTGCCAAATTCTCTGCCACTATAGAGCAAGGATTGCCTTCCTTCCAGTTTGCAATGACAGAGTCATCATTTCTGTTTAAGTTTTCATAAGAAGTATCTTTGTCATCCATATTTTTATCAACAGTCTCTTTAAAGCAATCTAGGCTTTTTCTATCAAGCATCTCAATTCTTTAAAAATCTTCCCCTCATCAATTTATAAAACAGTTTCAACATTTTTGGTATTTGTATAGTAGTATGCACCCCAGTCTCCTGGTACCAATTTCTATTTTAGTTTGCTAAAAGCTGCTGGGAACATTATACCAGAAATGGGTTGGCTATTATAATGGAAATTTATTAGGTTAAAAGCTTACAGTTCTGAGGCTGTGAAAGTGTTCAAATCAAAGCATCATCAGGAGACTGGCCCCCAGCAATCCTAGAGTCCTTTTTCCGTGGCAAGGCACATGGAGGCACCTGCTTTTCTTCCAGGTCTTGTTGCTTCACCTTCTGGCTCCTCAGTCTGTGGCTTCCTTTCTCCTGAATTTCTCTCTGAGCTCCTGTCCCTTCTCTCTGACTCTGTGGCTTTTCTCTGTGGGTCTGTGGCTTTTTAGTCCTCTGTTTATAAAGGACTTCTGTAAAAGCATTAAGACACACCCTGGGTCAGGCCATACTGAGGTGATCTAATCAAAAGTTCCCATCTACAATAAGTTTACACACACAGGAATGGATTAATTCTAAGTAAATGATCTGGGGTCCACCCAGCTTCAAAGAGCCACAGGAATGTTCCCTCCTCTTCAATTTTTTTGAAAAGTTTGAGCAGGATTGGTGTTAAGTCTTCTTGGAATGTTTGGTTAAATTCCCCTGGGCTTTTCTTTGCTGGGAAATTTTTTATTACCAATTCAATCTCTTTACTAGTTAATTGTATGTTGAGTTCTGATCTTCTTGAGTCAGTGCAGATAGTTTGTATGGTTTTAGGAATTTGTTGACTTCATCTAGGTTATCTAATTTGTTGGCATACAATTGTTCATAATATTATTCTTATAGTCCTCTTTATTTCTGGTGGGTCAGTAGCAATGTCCTCCTTTTCATTTCTGATTTTAGGTATTTGTATCCACTCTCTCTTTTTTCTTCATCAGTCTAGCTAAAGTTTTAACAATTTTATTTATCTTTTCAAATAACCAACTTTGGGTTTTGATTCTATTGTTTTTTATTCTCTGTTTCATATATCACTTCTCTAATCTTTGATATATCCTTCCTTATACTGGTTTTGGGTTTAGTCTGTTAATTTCTAGCTCCTTCATATTTGAGGTTAGTTCTCTGATTTGAGATCATTTTTCTTTTTAATGTAAACATTTAGAGCTATAAATTTCCCTCTCAAAACTTCCTTTACTGCATCCTCTAAGTTTTGATATGTTATGTTTTCATTTTCATTTTCATCAAGATATTTCCTAATTTCCCAAATGGTTTCTTCTTTAACCTACTGGTTGTTTAAGAGTACTTTTAAAAATTTCCATATATTTATGAATTATCCATTTTTCCCTCTGTTATTTATTTCTAGCTTCCTTCCATTGTGGTCAGAGAAGACACATTGTATGATTTCAATATTTTTAATTTATTGAGACTTGTTCTGTGACCCAACATATGGTCTATCTTGGAGAATAATCCATGTGCACTAGAGAAGAATGTATTCTGCTACAATTTGGTGAGGTGTTCTATATATGTCTGTCAGATCTAGCTGGTATAGAGTATCATTCAAGTCTTCTATTTCCTTATTATCTTATGTCTAGATGTTCTTTCCATTATTGAAAGTGCTGTGTTGATATCTCCTATGATTAATGTAGAACCGGCTATTTCTCCCTTCAAATCTGTCAGTATTTGCATCCTGTACCTTGGTGCTCTGCTGTTAGGTGCATATATATTCATAATTGTTATGTCATCTTATTGAAATAACCACTTTTTCAGTATATAATGACATTCTTTTTCCTTCATAACAGTTTTTGGCTGAAAGTCTATTTGGTCTAACATTATTATGGCTACCACAGCTCTCTTTTGTTAATATTTGCTTGGCATAATTTTTCCCATCCTTTCACTTTCCACTTACTTATGCTTAAAATTTTATTGTGATTCTATTATAAACAGCATATAGTTGGGTTAAGTTTTTAAAAATCCATTCTCCCAATCTCTGCCTTTTGACTGGAGAGTTTAATCCATTTACATTTAAAGTTACTACTGATCACAGTTTGCTATTTTACCTTTGTAAATCTTATACTGTTTTGTCCTTCTTTCCCTTTAATGCCTACTTTTATATTTATTTGATTTTTTTTTTGTTTGTTTAGTACCATATTGAATGCCTTCTCATTTCTGTCTGGGTATATTTCCATCTATTTTCTTTGTGATTAGTATGGGGTTTAAAATTTAACACTGTAACTGTATATAAAAATCATATTTGGTTTGATACCAATTTAACTTCAATAGAATGCACTTATACTTTTCCTATACTCTTCTCCCCCCACACACCATTTTTGTACTTGTTACCACTTATAACTTTGTACATTTTATGTCCAAAAACATACATTTATCATTACTTTTATGTATTTGCATTTTAGCACCTGTATGAAGTAAGAAGTGGAGTTACATTCCAAACATTATACTGCAATAATACTGGCATTTATAATTACCCAAATGGTTAACTTTATCATCACTCTTTATTTCTTTATGCCACTTTGAACCACTATCTCGTGTCCTTTCCTTTCAGCAGCAGAAGTCCCTTTAGCACTGCTTGTAGGTCATGTCTATTGGTGATAAACTTCCTCAGCCTTTGTTCATCTCTTCCTCATTTTTGTCTTAATCTCTCTCTCATTTTTGAAAGAAAATCTCACTGGATATAAAATTCCTGACTGGCAGTTATTTTCTTTTGGCACTTTAAGTATTTCAACCCACTACCTTCTTGCCTCCATGATTGCTGATGAGAAATCAGCAATGAATCTAATTTGGATTCCCTGGTACATAACATGTTGCTTTTCTCTTGTAGCTTTCAGAAATCTCTCCTTGTCCTTTGCATTTGATAGTGTGATCAATGTATTCTCCTTCATGTTTTTCCTGTTTCATGTTGTCTAGACTTTTTGTATGTGCATATTCATGTCTTTTACTGTGTTGGGGAAGTTCTCTATCATTTATTTGACTATTCCTTTTTCCCCTTTCTCTCTCTCTTCTCTTTCTGGGACTCCCATAATGCATGTACTGGTGCGCTTGATGTTGTCCTTTAGCTATATTTAGCTGTTTTCACATTTAATATTTCTTTCCTTGGCCTGACTCATTTCAAGTGTCTTGTCTTCAAGTTCACTGATTCTTTCTTCTACCAGCTCCAATCTGCTCTTGAAACCCTCCTGTGCATTTTTCATTTCAGTTACTGTGTTCATCAAGTCCAGTACTTCTTTTTGGTTCCCTTTTGAAAATTTTTATGCTTTCTAAAACTCTCATATTGCTCATTCATTGTTTTTCTGATAACCATAATTCTTTCTCTTTATTTTCTTTCATCTCCTTGATCATTTTTAAGATCATTTTTGTTTCTTTGGTATGTGCACATTCTCATATTCTTCATTGTTTTTTACTGGATTTTTATCTTCTTCATTTGGATGGTTCATCATTTCTTGTACTCTTTTGTTTCATACTATACATTTTTAATATTTTTAAATGTTTACTCTGGAATTTATTCCTTGAGATGTCTGGTTTTTTTTGTTTTTGTTTTTGTTTTTGTAACCAGCTGGTGATAAGACAGAGATTTCCTGAGCTTCAGGCCCCCCTAACAGGAAGATCTGTCCAAGGCAAACACAGTGTGCCAAATTTTCCCTGACGTTCTGGGCCTCTGTCTTGTCTTGGGCTTTTGCTTATTAGTTGTTTTGGGGTTGCCCTCTTTACAGGGATTGGATCAGCTGTGCCCACCGCTGCTCTTGGTGAAGAGGAATTTTTTGTCCCTTCCTGTCACCAGTGAGCTAGCTAATGACTGGGCCCTGTAGCAGGCTACTCCATATGTGGGGTATGAGTGCTGGTAGCTGCCACACTGAGAGAGCAATTTTCTGTCATTTACCATAATGTATCAACCTCTTCCTCCTACCCTTCCCTAGATGCTGTATCATGTTCTTCTGGCCTCTGTAGTTCCAAAATAGGTGTTTCAGCCAGTTCCCTTCCTATATAATAGTTGTTATGGTGGAAGGAAGGACTGAGTACTGGAACTCCCTACTCTTCCATCTTCCTCTCCTCCATTTCTGAAAGAAAGTTTTGTGGGATATAAAATTCTTACTTGGAAATTGTTTTCCTTCCACAATATAAGTATTTCCTACCATTGCCTTCTTGCCTCTCTGATTTCTGATGAGAAATCAGCACTTAATTTTATTGGGATTCCCTTGTACATAACATTCTTTTTCTTTTGCAGCTTTCAGAACTCTCTCCTTGTCCTTGGCATTTTACAATTTTATTACTATTTGTCTGGGTGTGGTTCTCTTTGAGTTTATCCTGTTTGGGTTTCTTTGCCTTCTTGAATATACATATTTATGCCTTTCATTAAATTTGGGAAATTTTCTTCCATTATTTCTTTGAATATACTTTTTGCCCCTTTTTCTTTTTCTTCTCCTTCTGGGATTTCTATAATGCATATATTGTTATACTTGATGATGTCTCATAGGTATCTTAGGCTCTGTTCATTCTTTTTTAGTCTTTTTTCTTTCTGCTCCTCAGCCTGAATGGTTTCCTGTTCTTGTCTTTGAGATCACTGAATCTTCTATCAGCTCCAAACTGCTATTTAGGGAATTTTTTCATTTCAGTTATTGTGTTTTTCAACTCAAGTATTTTTCTGGAGAGATTCCCATATTGTTCATTTTCCCCCTCATATTCTTTAGTTCTTTTTGTTCTCTTTTATCTCCTTATGCATATTGAGGATCTTTGTTTTAAAGTCTCTGTCCAGTAAATCCAAAGTCTGGTCCTCTTTGTTGTTGGTTCCTGGATTTTTATCTTGTTCCCTTAGGTGGGCCATCATTACCTTTTTCATTTTTTGTCTTGTAATCATTTTATTGCCCAGTAGACATTTTAATGTTTTAAAGTATTTACTCTGGGATTTTATCCCTGAGCTGTCTGTTCCTCAAGTTTGTGTCCAACTGGTGATATGACAGAAATTTTCATGAATGCCAAGACCTAGTTAATACAAACAAACCAAGGCAAAAGCCACCTTTTACAGTCTTTGCAAATTAGCTCTGCTTTGACTGGTTGTCTCTTTTTGAAATTAATCCTCCTATCAAGTAGTTTAACTCATGGCAAATGGGAATTGCAGGGTTTTCTCTGTCTTATCTGAACCTATGTGGAGCCAGAGCTGGGGAGCCTGCTTCTTCTCCTGGGCTTTTGCTTGCTAGAGGCCCCAGGAACTCCCCATTTACAGTCCACAGGAGTTTGAGTGAATGCCCCCTCTACTCTCTTTGGAACAGAACTCTTCCCCCTCCTGTGTGCTCTTTGGAGTGACTTAATGAGTCCTTTTCCCCAGGGCACTTCAACTTATTTCTTACTGTACCAGGTCTCTCTGAATCCCTTCTCTGCCCTCAAGACAAACTCTGGGAGTACAAGCCCAAGACAAGTTCCCTTGCTCAGTCTCTCAGATTTCTACCTGATAGATTAGCACTGATATACATGCATCCCAGTATGTACACAGGGGTCACACTGCTCCCTCCAGAAAGGGACCAGTGACCCACAATAGTAGTGCAAGCTGGCTTCCCCCTGCATTGTGGAGGGGTTGGGTTAGGGGCCAGCAATGGGTCCAGGAACTTGTTCTATGGCTTTTGAAGTTGTTTTTCTCATTCAGCACTTGCATGGTTAATGTAGCCCTTTAACTGTTTTCTGTAGTTTTGAGGAAGGTTACTACCTTTAAGATTCCTCTGCCACCTTTGCCCAAAGAGGGCTGGAACGATGGCTGCCCTCAGGGCTGTCCCCCAGATATCTTAAGTAGCTTATCAAACATAGAGATCTGCAATCAGACCACACAACCCTGGAGTTTGGAGGACTAGGTGGTTATGTCTCACCCTGGCACCAGCAAGCTGTCTTTGGAAGGAACTTGAGTTCTAGTCCCTACTACTCCCGGCCAAGAGGCTTGGAATGGGGGATGGCAACTGCTGCAGCGAGGGTGAAACTCATCGGTAGTTATCACAATTTACCTGCCTCTTCCACAGTCTCTTCCCTGAATGCTTCACAGTGTTCCACTAGATTCCAGAGTTTCAAAGTAGTTCATTCAGACAGATCCTTCCAGTTCAGTAATCATTTGGTAGAGGGACTGATTCTGGAGCTTCCTACTTAGCCATCTTCCCCAATCCAATACCCTTGAATTTTAATATGATTATTTCTAGATAATTATCATCTACTTATTTTTGAGTGGATACCAAAGTCAAATTCCTTTAATATAAGTAAATAAATATTTAGATTTACTAAATATTTTTATTGGACATACAGATTTCAATCTCACGTGCATGTAGCAAATACTTTTGTATAAAATAACTCATTCAAAATTATTTCTTATGATTAACTGCTCAGAATTGCATGCTAATTCAAAGAATCCCTTTCTCATTCTCTACTGTACAATCTGAGCTTTGCATTATCAGATGCCTTTTAAAATTAATTATGGCTTATATATAATGAAGTTATCTCTTTTTTATGTTTCTTTACTGTCCGCCCAAATTACTAAACTATCCTTTAAATCCTCATTAGATTGACATTGAAATTTCTTGGTTTTACTATATTAAAAATAATATCAGTGATCAGTAAATGCTCTACAAATCCATGCTGAATAATTATTTGGCCCTTTTTAAATACCTCACAGGACCCTATACACTGAGTTTTATTTTGCAGCTTGATTCTCACCTAACAATAAGTGGCATGAGTCTAAGTCAAGACTTTCAATGGATTCAAGTTCTGTATTTCTATAGGTTTGCCAATATACAATGCAATTGGATGCATTGGGTGATGTAAGACTTCAGTTATTTTTTTTCTCAAATACCAAGTTACTTTTAAACCTTTTCATCACATTTCTTACAGAAATAACTTTATCAGTTCTGGAGCCACATATATTATTTTAGTAATCGTAGATGCAGAATACACTCAGTCTCTAGCATAGCAAATATCCACTGTTTTAGTTTGCTAAGCTGACATAATACAATATACAAGAAATGGATTTGCTTTTACAATGGGGATTTATTTACTTATAAATTTACAGATCTGAGGTCATGAAAATGTCCAAATCAAGGCTTCATCAGGTGGTGCTTCTCCCTGAAGACTGACTGTTGGCGATCCTGGATTCCTATGTCATATGCCAAGGTACATGGCAAGACACATGGTAGCATCTGATGGTCTCCCTTCTCTTCCAGGTTTTGTTGCTTCAGCTTCTGGCTTCCTCTGGCTTTCTCTATATATGTCACTCTATATTCATCCTGTTTATAAATGACTCTAGTAAGATGATTAAGACCCATCCTAGGTCACGCCTTATTGAAATAATCTAATCAAAGGGCCCTTAACTGAAGTGACCTATTCAAAAGGTCCCATCTACAATAGAGTTACACCCACAGGAATGGATTAGCTCTAAGGTCATGATTTTTCTGAGGTCCATCAAAGCCTCAAACTACCACATCCACCATTCCTTTGTAAAAAATACTCTCTTGAATACCTCCTCTAATGAATGATCTTACAATTTGTCACTTTCTCAAATTACCCAAAAATGCTCATTGAGATTAAATTTCATTGCTATATAAATGTAATTAAATTGTAAGAATTTAACACCTTTTCATATTTAGGTCATCCCAGCCGGGATCAGATCGTGTGTTTACTACCCTTTATTCAAGCTCATTTTCTTCATGTAGGACCTTAAAATTCTTGCAAAGTACACTTCAAGGTGCTTTATATTGTTTGTGTTTGGTGACTATTCAAAATACACTTGCCATTTTTGTTGTTATTGTTGTTGTTTTGGTAATCCCTCCATCATTACTTCTATTACCAGAAATTCCTGTACTGTCTTGCACATAACATCTCCTTTTCTTTTTAAATATATTTTTAAAATTTGAGAATAAGTACAAAATCCTGAGTAACAGATTTATGTTACTTGCTTTTTTAAAATTAATTTTTTCATAATAAAAATAAGCTATTATTTCACAGGTTTCTCCTGTCTACCTTATTAAATATCTTAGAATTATCATCGTTTGGAGAGGTAATTTTCTTAAATTATCTGGGTTAGTAAAAGCGATGATATATTTTATGCATTGCAGAATTAAAACCAGGACCCATGAAATAAAATTGTCATCATAATCAAAGTATTCTACACAAAGCATGTAGGCCAAATCAGACTAACACTTGCTTTTGGCTCTCTGCTCTATTCCCTATGCCCTCTTTCTGTCTGTTTGAACTCAGCTCTGGAATTCGAGTCCTCAGGTTCACTCCTTGGAAGGACTTTGCTGCCAGCTCTTACAGGGATGCCCATGTAGCCTTTTGAAACCTAAATTCACTAGAAATATTTTCATATAAATAATAGAAATTTAATAGGAAGGTGTTAAATAAACTAATTTAGAAGGGTTATTCAAACTCATATCCTCCTAGGTATGAATATAGATTTTAAATAGGTAAGCAACATATTATCTAAAAGTATGTTCTATTGGATAAAAAATTGGATGTTGGATAAAGATAGCCACATATGTTTCTATAATAGTTTTCAATTAAAAATGTATTTTCAAACATGCTGCCTCATTCAAAGCGTCAAATGAGTTACATAAAGATAATACTAATGTCAGTGCCTTAGATCTGTTAGGATTAAATGAGATAATTCACGTAGAAGCCCTTAAAACTCCACTAGAGAGTGTTTCATAAATACAAAAAGGCATAATCATTACTATTATTATTAAGCATGAGCATTGTTTGGAATGGGAAATTAGAGACTGGGAGATGTTATTTTAGTTGTTTAAAGATCACAGAGCAAGTGAATATTTAAACTTTCTTTTCCTTACAATTACTTTCTTGATTGGTTATTTTTATTGATAAAGTAACAGTGTCTCATTTCAGCCTGATTGATGAATGCAAAGATATAAAGTGAAAAAATTAAATCAATGAACATAGCTCTCAATAGCTCCCTTCTATAACCTTGCCTTAACCACTGTTAACAGCTTAGCCAATTCCATTCCATGTCATTTTTCATTCTCATGAACACACATATTTATTAGTGTTTTAGTTTGCTAAAAGCTGCTGGGAGCAATATGCCAGAAATGGGTTGGCTTTTACATTGGGAATTTATTAGGTTTAAAGCATACAGTTCTGAGGCTGTGAAAGTGTCCAAATCAAGGCATCATCAGGAGATCCTTTCTCTCCAAGCTGTAGTTGTGGGCAATCAGGCACATGGCAGCATCCACTCATCTCTCCCCTCTCTTATGGATTTTGATGCTTTCATTTTCTGGCTAAAGTGCCTTCTTCTCAGCTTCTGTGTTCTGTTGATTTCAGTTTCTGGTTTCCAGGGCCTTCTATCTCAGTTTCTGGGTTCCTCTTTGTCTCTGCAGCTTTTCTTCTGTGTCTGTAGCTTTTTATTCCTCCTTTTATAAAGGACTCCAGTAAGAGGATTAAGACCAACCTTGGGTCCCACAATCTAATCCAAGGCCCTTAACTTAATTTAATCAAAAGATCCCACCAACAATAGGTTTACATGCACAGGAATGGATTAGCCTTAAGAACAGGATTTTCTGGAGTCTAAAAAGGCTCCAGATAGCCACACTCCACCCTCTGGACCCCCAAAAATACATGTTCTTTCCATATGCAAAATGCATTCATTCCATCACAATATTTCAAATGCCTTAAATCATTTCAGAAACAGTATTAAGTACAAGTCTCATCAAAATCAGTTATAGGCATGTAGTCTGTCTTGGGGCAAAAATTCCCCTTAGGCTGTGGACCTGTGAAACTTAGAAAACAAGTTATCTCGTTCCAATATACAAAGGTAGGACAGTCACAGAATAAATGTTCCCATTGCCATAGGGATAAATTGAAGGAAAACAGGGGTCATGGGTCCCAAACAGTTCCACAAACCTGCAGGGCATACTCCATTAGATTTCAAAATCTGACAGTCATCTGTAGAACCATGGTTTCTTCTCCTTGTGGCCAGTGGAGCAGCAGTTCCACCATTTCCAAGGTCTTGCCCCGCACCCATTTTCTTGGCTCCACCCTCATCAAGCATCAGGGTGGCCTCTGAACTCTAGGCCTCACCCACTGAGAACACTGGGGTGACAGTCACACTCTACCCAATCTCTGGGGTCCAGTCTCAATCCCCTCAGGACTGTGGGGTGGCTGCCAAACTCTCCCTAATCCTCTCTAAAGTTTGTGGAGGCAACACTCTTCCTGAACAACAGGGTGGAAGGCACACCCTCTTCAAGCTCTGGGGCATACTCACCCTTTCTGCACAATGGGTTGGTTCGTTCTCTGGGCCCAAGAAGTCTTCAGTCCAGACCTCAAGTTCCATGGTATTGCCTTAAAAATAATTTTTTGTTCAATCTATCTCATTTCTGTCCCTTTTAGTCCAGGCTGGTAGTAGTTCTGTTCATACAGATCTCACAAAAAACTTGCTGGTTTCACGTGCAGGAAACAGGAGTCCAAGCTGTCAAACAGTAAGACTTTCCAGAGATTCTTTCTGGATAACTGCATTTCTAATCCTGACTTACACTGAAAAGTCTGGCTGGCTCCATGTTCATTGAAATCTTCACATGGTACACTATTCTCTGGTATTTGTTTTCCAGAAAATCGGAGTTTCCAAAACTAGAAATTTCTGGTTTCTTTGTGCCCAGAAGTTCAGTTCTCAGATTATCCCTTTCCTCTTGTATTTTACTACAAGTTGCTAGGAGAAGCCAGGCCACACTTTTCACATTTAGTTTGGAAATATCCTCAGCTAAATATCCAAGCTTGTCACTTTCAAATTCTTCCTTCCATCTAACATCAGGAGTCAATTTTGCCAATTTCTCTGCCACTTTAAAACAAAGATTGCCTTTCTTCCGGTTTCCAACGACACATTCACCATTTCTAAGGCCTCATTGGAAGTAACTTTAGCATCCATATTTCTACCAACAGTCTCATCAAAGATATCTAGGCCTTTTCTTTTAGAACTTCACAATTATTCCCAAATATATCCCTTACTGATTTAAAGAACTGTTCCCACATATTTGGTATTTGCATAGCAGCACGTACCCCACTCTCCTGGTATCAATTCATGTTTTAGTTTGCTAAAAGCTGCTGGGAGCAATATACCAGAAATGGGTTGGCTTTTACAATGGGGGTTTAGTAGCTTAAAAGTTTACAGTTCTGAGGCCATGAAAATGTCCAAATCAAGACATCATCCCAGAGCTGAAGTTGTGAGCATCCACTCATCTCTCATCTCTCCCCCGGGCCTTGTTGCTTTCAGCTTCTAGCTAAAGAGACTTCCATTGAGCTTCTGTGTTCCATTGATTTTAGCTTCTGGCTCCTGGGGCTGTCTCTCTCATCTTCTGGGTTCCTCTCTGTGCTTTTTTCTGCCTGCAGCTTTTTATTTTTTATTGACAAAATCCTGTGTCCTTCCTTGCTAAAAATACTCCAAAAGATAGGAATTGAAGGAAATTTTCTCAACCTGATAAAAGGCATATATGAAAAACCCACAGCTAAGATTGTACTCAATGGTTAAAGACTGAAAGCTTTCCCATTGAGATTGGGAACAAGACAAGGATGCCCACTCTTACCATTGATGTTCAAAATAGTGCTAGGATTTCTAGCTGGTGCAATTAGGCAAGAAAAAGAAATAAAAAGCATCCAAATTGGAAAGGAAGAAATAAAACTTTTGCTATTCGCAGTTGATATGATCCTATACCTAGAAAGTCCCGAAAAATCTTTTAAAAAGCTGCTAGAGCTAATAAACGAGTTCAGCAGAGTGTCAGAATACAAGATTGATATGCAAAAATCAGTAGCATTTTTGTACACCAGTAATGAGCAATCTGAGGAGGAAGTCAGGGAAAAATTTCATTTACAATAGTGACTAAAAGAATAAAATATTTAGGAGTAATCTTAACCAAGGATGTAAAGCACTTGTATTCAGAAAACTACAATGCATTGCTAAAAGAAATAAAAGAAGACCTAAATAAATGGAAGGACATTCCATGTTCATAGATTGGAAGACTAAATATTGTTAAGATATTAATTCTACCTAAACTGGTATACAGATTCAATGCAATCCTGATAAAAATTTCATCAACCTTCTTTAAAGAAGTGGAAAACACAATTATCAAATTTACTTGGAGAGCAAGGGGCCCCAAATAGCCAGAAACATCTTAAAATGGGATGTTGAAAAGACTGTCACATCTGGACTTTAAATCATATTACCTAGCTACAGTTGTTAAAACAGCATGGTACTGGCATAAAGATGGACATATAGACAAATGGAACTGAATTGATGGTTCAGAAACAGACCCTCACATCTCTGGTCAAGTGATTTTTGACAAGGCTGTCAAGCCCATCCAGCTGGGGCAGAACTGGATATCCATATCCAAAAGACAGAAAGAGGACTCCTATTTCACACTGTATATAAAAGTTAACTCAAAATTGATCAATGACCTAAATATAAAAGAATCATAAAGATGATAGAAGAAAATATAGGGAAACATCTTCAAGTTCTGGTGGTAGGTGGTAGATTCTTAAACCTTACACCCAAAACATGAGCAACAAAAGAAAAAATGGATAAATGGGACCTCCTCAAACTTAAACACTTTTGTGATTCAAAGGACTTTGTCAAGAAGCTGAAAATGCAGCCCACTCAATGGTAAAAAATATTTTGAAACCACATATCTGATAAGGGTTTGATTTCCATGCTATATAAAGAGATCATACAACTCAACAATAAAAGAGGACTTCTGGGAAGATGGCGGACTAGTAAGACACGGGAATCTCTTCTCCAGAAAAATAGCTAGAGGACAAGCTGAAACAGCCCCGAAAAAGATCTTCTAGGGTTTAGGACAGCAGGTGAAGGCTGCACAACACCCAGAGGAGGACAGAAGAGGGAAATCGCGACTACAGAACTGTGAGTTGCAAGTAGCAGCTTCTGCTGCTGCCGGCACCCTCCCCCACACTCTTCAGAATTCTTGGGCCCCTGGGCCTGCGACCACAGACAAAGGGGGCTTCAGGGATCTGCCACTCCAGGAAAGGGGAGAGAGAGGGACACAGCCTTAGGCTGACTCAGGTTCTGACCTGAAATTTGGGCTGCGGAGCCCCACGAATCCTTCCACACGGCAGTTTGCCCTGGGAGCCTGGAAAGGACTGGAGAAATCCGATCCTCGCAACCTTCCTCTCTTCTATCCTGGACTAATTGTTGAGGACATCATGGGAGAGGGGAGAGAGAGCCTGGGGCTGACCCTGCTTTGGACTCCCAGGTTTGGTCTGCCCTGTCCCGAGAGCCCTTCCAGGCTGGGTGGGGCTGCGTCATTGTTTGCCTTGGAGCCTGCAAGGGGCTAAAGATATACAAACCTCCCAATCTCCTCCTCTACTAACAGGGACTGATTGTTGAGGATTCAGAAGGGAGTGGAAATATTTCCTAGCTGGGAAAAGGGGGGCGCTACGAGAGAAGTCTGGAGAACTGTCTCAGAAAGTTTGACTCACAGGGCTCCTAGCCCCCAGACAGGAAGCTCTATCACATTGATCTGGCCTGGGTCACAACAAATACGCTCCGACCAGGCATTGAATTTAGAGCTGCCAACAAGCGCCATCTCCTGGCAGACCAAGGAAGTACACATAAGAAAATTAATAAGAAAAAGAGGCTTTTCCTGGCCTCTATAGCCTCCCTGCCCAAGGCCCTAGGAAATGACTCTACAACCAATTACTGGGTCCAGTGCCCAGTTTTGAGCAACCAGCAGAACAACCATAACAATCAAGGTTGAGCCAAAAATCAAAGAGCGGTGGTAACTCACAGCCTCCTGCCACTAAAACCCCATAAAAGAGAAAGAGATAGAGCATCTAAGTAAAATACAAACTAACCAGATGCCTAAGCACCAACAAAAAATTACAGGCCATACTAAGAAAATAGAAGACATGGCCCAAGAAAAGGAATACAGCAAAGTCCCAGAAGAGATGCAGAATTTGAGAGAACTAATCAGTGAGATGAGCACACATTTCCAAAATCAAATTAATGAGATGAAAGAGAATATAGTTAAAGAGATCAATGACATCAAGAAGTCATTGCGTGAACGTAAAGAAGAATTTGAAATCATGAACAGAAAAGTAACGGAGTTCATGGGAATGAAAGACACAATAGGTGAAGTCAAAAATACATTTGAAGCATACAACAGCAGACTCGAAATGATAGAAGAAAGAATAAGTGATACTGAAGACAGAGCAGCTAAAATTGAAGAGAGAAAAGAACAGAGAGAGAAAAGAACGGAAAAAATTGAGCAGGGGCTCAGAGAGTTGAATGACAACACAAAATGCAAGAACATACGTGTCATGGGAGTTCCAGAAGGAGAAGAGAAAGGAAAAAGGGCAGAAAGAGTATTTGAGGAAATAATAGCTGAAAATTTCCCAACTCTCACTAAAGAAGTGAACTTACATGTCCAAGAAGCACACCGTACCCCAATAAGAATAAATCCAAATAGACCTACGCCAAGACACATATTATTCAGAATGTCAAATGTAAAAGATAAAGAGAAAATTCTCAGAGCAGCAAGAGAGAAGCAAACGATCACGTACAAAGGACGTCCAGTAAGACTTTGTGCAGATTTCTCTTCAGAAACCATGGAGGCAAGAAGACAGTGGTATGATACAATTAGGAAACTGAAAGAGAAAAACTGCCAGCTGAGAATTCTTTACCCAGCAAAACTGTCCTTCAAATATGAAGGTGAATATAAAGTATTCACAAACAAACAGAAACTAAGAGAGTTTGCAAAAAAGAATCCACCTTTGCAGGAAATATTAAAGGAAGCCTTAGAACCTGAAAGAAAAAGACAGGAGAGAGAGGCTTGGAGGAGAGTATAGAAGAAAGAAAAGCAGAAAGGATAACCAAAAGAGTAAAAAGAAAGACAAAAATAAGATGACATATGAAAACCAAAGAATAAAATGGAGGAAATAAATAGTGCATTTTCAGTAATATCATTGAATGTGAATGGATTAAATTCCCCAATTAAAAGATACAGGCTGACAGAATGGATAAAAAAACATGAGCCATCCATATGCTGCTTACAAGAAACTCACCTCAGACCCAAGGATACAAGCCGGCTGAAAGTAAAAGGTTGGAAAAAGATACTCCATGCGAATAGTAAACAGAAAAGAGCAGGGGTAGCTATACTAATATCAGACAAAACAGACTTCAAATGCAAAAAAGTGATAAGAGATGTGGAAGGCCATTATATATTAATAAAAGGGACGATCCTCCAGGAAGATATAACAGTCATATATATCTACGCACCTAACCAGGGTGCCCCAAAATATATGAGACAAACTCTGGCAAAACTGAAGGGAGAAATAGACATTTCTACAATAATCGTTGGAGACTTCAACACCCCTCTCACATCATTAGATAGAACAACTAGACAGAAGATCAACAAGGAAACAGAGAATTTGAACAATATGATAAACAAGTTAGACCTAACAGACATATACAGAACACTGCATCCAAACTCAGCGGATTATACATTCTTCTCAAGTGCCCATGGATCTTTCTCCAGGATAGACCACATGTTATGTCACAATACAGCTCTCAATAAATATAAAAAGTTTGAAATTATACAAAGCACCTTCTCAGATCATAATGGAATGAAACTAGAAATCAATAACAGACAGGAAAAAAGGAAATTTGCAAATGTGTAGAGACTGAACAACACACTCCTAAATATTCAGTGGGTCAAAGAAGAAATTGCAAGTGAAATCAGTAAATATATTGAGACAAATGAAAATGAGAACACAACATATCAAAACTTATGGGATACAGCAAAGGCAGTCTTGAGAGGGAAATTTATAGCCCCAAATGCCTATATTAAGAAACAAGAAAGAGCTAAACTCAAAGATTTAACTGAACAACTTGAGAAACTAGAAAAAGAACAGCAAACCAATCCCAAAGCAAAAAGAAGGAAAGAAATAATAAAGATTAGAGCAGAAATAAATGAAAATGAGAACAAAAAAGCAATAGAGAAAGTCAACAAAACCAAAAGCTGGTTCTTTGAGAAGATCAATAAAATTGACAAACCCCTCGCTAGACTAACAAACAAAAAAAGAGAGAAGATGCAAATAAATACAATCAGAAATGAAAGGGGGGAAATTACAAATGACCTCACAGAAATAAAAAGAATCATAAGAGGATATTATGAGAAACTATATGCCAACAAACTAGACAACCTGGATGAAATGGACAAATTTCTAGAAACTCATAACCAACCTACACTGACACAACAAGAAATACAAGAACTTAACAAACCAATCACAATTAAGGAGATTGAATCCGTCATCAAAAATCTCCCAGCAAAGAAAAGTCCAGGACCAGATGGCTTCACAGGTGAGTTCTACCAAGCATTTCTAAAAGAATGAACACCAATCCTGTTTAAACTCTTCCAAAAAATTGAAGAGGAGGGAAAATTACCCAACACATTTTATGAAGCCAACATCACCCTCATACCAAAGCCAGATAAAGATTCCACAAGAAAAGAAAATTACAGACCATTCTCTCTCATTAACATAGATGCAAAAATTCTCAACAAAATACTTGCAAATCGAATCCAACAGCATATCAAAAGACCAAGTGATAAAGACCAAGTGAATAAATCTTCACGACCAAGTGGGATTTATTCCTGGTATTCAAGGCTGGTTCAACATAAGAAAATCAATCAATGTAATACACCACATTAACAAATTGAAGGAAAAAAACCACATGATCATCTCAATAGATGCAGAAAAGGCATTCGACAAAATCCAACATCCTTTTTTGATAAAAATACTTCAAAAGATAGGAATAAATGGAAAATTCCTCAATATGATAAAAGGCATATATGAAAAACCCACAGCCAATATCATACTCAATGGGGAAAGGTTGAAATCTTTCCCCCTAAGATCAGGAACAAGACAAGGATGCCCACTGTCACCATTGTTATTCAACATTGTACTAGAAGTTCTAGCTAGGGCAATTAGACAAGACAAAAAAATTAAAGGCGTCCAAATAGGAAAAGAGGAAGTAAAACTCTGTTTGCGGATGACATGATCCTGTATTTAGAAAATCCTGAAGTATCCACAACAAAGCTACTTGAACTAATAAATGAGTTCAGCAAAGTGGCAGGATATAAGATCAACACGCAAAAATCAGTAATGTTTTTGTACACTAGTACTGAAAAATCTGAGGAGGAAATCAGGAAGAAAATTCCATTTTCAATAGCAACAAAAAGACTCAAATACCTAGGAGTTAATTTAACCAAGGAAGTACAGGACCTATATGCAGAAAACTACAAAACAATGCTAAAGGAAATTAAAAAAGACCTAAACAAATGGAAAGACATTTCGTGTTCATGGATTGGAAGAATAAATATCTGAAGATGTCAATCTTGCCCAAACTGATTTATAGATTCAATGCAATACCAATCAAAATCCCAACAGCTTACTTTACAGAATTAGAGAAGGCAATTACCAAATTCATCTGGAAGGGTAAGTGCACCCGAATAGCCAAAAGTATTCTAAAAAAAGAAGAGCAATGTGGGAAGAATTTCACCGCCTGACCTTGAAACATATTACAAAGCTACAGTGGTCAAAACAGCATGGTACTGGCATAAAGATAGACATATCGATCAGTGGAATAGAATTGAGAATCCAGAAATAAACCCTCACCTATACAGTCAACTGGTTTTTGACAAACCTACCAAGCCCACGCTGATGGGAATAAACAGTCTCTTCAACAAATGGTGTTGGGAGAACTGGATATCTATAACCAAAAGAATGAAAGAGGACCCCCTATCTCACCCCCTATACAAGAATCAACTCAAAATGGATCAAAGATCTAAATATAAAAGCCAGGACCATAAAGCTACTGGAAGAGAATGTAGGGAAACATCTTCAAGACCTTGTAGTAGGTGGTGGTTTCTTGGACTTCACACCCAAAGCACGTGCAACAAAAGAAAAAGTAGATAAATGGGACCTCCTCAAAATTAAACACTTTTGCACCTCACAGGACTTTGTCAGAAGGGTGAAAAGGCAGCCAACTCAATGGGAAAAAATATTTGGAAATCACATATCTGATAAGGGTTTAATATCCAGGATATATAAAGAGATGTTACAACTCAACAATAAAAAGACAAATGACCCAATTAAAAAATGGGCCAAAGACTTGAATAGACATTTCTCCGAAGAAGAAATACAAATGGCAAAAAAACACATGAAGAAATGCTCAACATCACTCATGATTTGGGAAATGCAAATCAAAACTACAATGAGATATCATTTCACACCTATCAGAATGGCCACTATTAAAAAGACAGAGAACTACAAGTGTTGGAGAGGATGTGGAGAGATAGGAACACTTCTTCACTGTTGGTGGGAATGCAGGATGGTACAACCACTATGGAGGACTGTTTGGCGGTTCCTCAGGAAGCTAAGTATAGAACTGCTGTAAGATCTGGAAATCCCTCTACTAGGAATATATCCAGAACTGAAAACAGCGACATGAACAGACATTTGCACACCAATGTTCATAGCAGTGTTGTTCACAATTTCCAAAATATGGAAACAGTCCAAGTGCCCATCAACCAATGAATGGATAAACAAAATGTGGTATATACATTCCATGGAATACTATGCTGCTGTAAGAAGAAATGAAATGGGGATACATATGATAATATGGATGAACCTTAAAGACATTATGCTGAGTGAAATAAGTTAGAGGAAAATATTGTATGTTCTCACTAATATGAGAACAAAAAGGAAAATATTGTATGTTCTCACTAATATGAACTAAATATGAAGAATTAACACATGGAGTTAAAACGTAGAGTATAGGTTACTAGGAGAAAAGATAAGGACTGAGAAGGGGTACTGATGCTTAATATATATAAATTTTTTAATTAGCTTGATTGTAAAAGTGTGGAAATAGAGTTGATGGTAACATATTATAGTGAGTATAACTAACACAGGTATTTTATACATGGGATTGTGGCTAAAAAGTGTATCTAGGCATGTAAATGTCAATTGAAAGAAAGCTAGAGAATAATCTAGGAATTGAATAAGATAGTGAACCCAGAGGTGGGTGAGAATTGTGATTGATATTACAAATACAAGAAGCTATCTGGGCCTTTTCTTTTAAGCATCTCACAATTATTATTTATTATTAAGAATGTACTTCTATGAACTAGTACAAATGTACATCACTGTTACAAGGTGGTAAAATATGGAAATGCATGTGAAATTTACAATTAATATAACTTACGGACTATGGTTAACAGCAATATAACAATATTCTTGCATCAATGTAAAAGAAGGTCCTGTATTAATAATAGGGGGTATGGAAATAATATACCAAACTACACTATAGACCACAGATAATCATAATAGTCTGATGATGTTCTCTCATAATCTGTAACAAATATTCCACAACAATGTAATGTGTTGGTGGAGGGATGTTGTGTGGGAATTCTACACGTTGTGCACGATTGTTTTGTATGTTCACAACTTCATATATATATATGGCCATTCCATCATTCTATCTATCCGGCTGCTTCAGGATGATTGGGAATATGGTACGACCAGTGAATTCCATGAGCATGTACTCATTCCCACACATCATTTCCTGTGAAGTCGGTTACTTGTTCAGAAGCAATACGGTGTGGAATACCATAACAGTGGTTAAGGCATTCTGTAAGTCCATGGATAGCAGTTTTGGCAGAAGCATTGGTGCACGGAAAGCAATCCCACATCCGGAGTATGTGTCTATTCAAATTAGAACAAATCGCTGCTGTCCCTTCTATGATGGAAGTGATTCAATGTAATAAACCTGCCACCAGGTAGCAGGCTGATCACTTCCTGGAATGGTGACGTATCGGGGACTGAGCGTGAGTTTCTGCTGCTGGCAAATTGGACACTTAGCAGTGGCTGTAGCTAATTCATCTTTGGTGAGTGGAAATTAATGCTGCTGAGCCCATGCGTAACCTCCATCCCTACTACCATGGCCACTTTTTTCCTGAGTCCATTGAACAATGACAGGAATGACTGGGGAAAGAGGCTGGTTGCTATCTGTGGCAGTTTGATGTAATTATGAATTCCAAAAATATAATTGAATCATGCTTGTAAACTGATCTGTTAATCTGGGCATGATTAGGTTAGGATTAGGGCGTTGAGCCCCACCCCTTGGTGGGTGGGGAATTGAATATAAAAGGCAAGGCAAAGGACAGTTGAAGCAGTCTTTTGCGAAGCAGTTTTGATGTTGGAAAGAAGGTCCCAGGAGAAGAGAAGCAAGCCGTTCACCTGATCATCTACAGCTGGCCTTGTGGAGGAAACAGGAGCTAAGCCCAGAGAGAAATGCAGCCCCAGGAAGAGAGGAACCCCAGAAGCCTGAACCCTGGCAAACGCCGACAACTGTCTTGCTCTAACACGTGGCAATGGACTGTGGTGAGAGAAGAAACTTAACGCTTTATGGCCTGGTATCTGTGGACTTCTACCCCAAATAAATACCCTTTATAAAGACCAACCCAGTTTTGGTATTTCACATTAGCACCCCTTTGGCTGACTAATACACTATCCACAGTACTGATCATCTTATCTACTTAATTATTAAAAATCTTCCTCTGCTGAAGTCACCCTCTGGTGAGTATTCACGTGGAACCCAAATATCTTCATGTTCTATCCACATGGCTTTTCCCCAGACTGCTTTGTCACCAATTTTCCAATCATGTTCCTTCCAAGTCCCTGACCATCCAGCCAAACCATTGGTGACACCCCATGAATAAGTACACAAATGCACCTCTGGCCATTTCTCCTTCCAAGAAAAATGAACAACCAGGTGCACTGCTTGAAGTTCTGCCCACTGGGAGGATTACCCCTCACCACTATGCTTCAGTGCCGTTCCAGGAATGGGCTACAGTGCTGCAGCTGTCACTTTCGAGTGGTACCTACGTATTGCACAGTACCATCTGCAAACCATGTGAAATGCATACGGCCAAATGTCATGAAGTAAAATTGCAAAATGTTTGTCTGCATATGAGTTGTTAGGAAGTATAAGCTCTCAATCAGTTTTTGAGTCATTTCAACATTGTTAGTTGCTTAGCTTTTTAATTTCATTTACTATATGAAAGTATTCTTGATTACTCTTCTTTTAAAAGATTTTTTAAAGATCCAAGATCATTTATTCTCTTATATGAACCTCAACATTAGCTTCTCAAAATCCGTCAAGAAGTTAAATTTGTATTTTAAATTTAATTTCCTTAACTTTAAGAAAATATATTATCTTTATTTTATTTGAGTGTCATAAATATATGTCTAAAATATTTAAATGTTCTTTTATGCTCCTCAGAATATAAATGTTTCTTAACAAACCAAGGTCAAGAAAAATCTTCATAATATGATACTTAGGTAATTTTTCAGTTTTTTTGTTTTGGATGTATTCTTTTGCTATTATCTTTCATAATCATCACTTGTGAAGTTATTGATTTTCGTATGTTTCTTTTGTATCTGTCTATCTTAATGAACTCTCTTACTGATTCACATAGATTTGGAATTTCTTGAGTTTTCTAGATAACCATAGAGTCTATGTTTAATGCCTAGCAGATTAAAAATAGAGATATTATGTTACTGCAGTCAGCAAGTAGTATAATTAGCTGACAGAGAAAGTCAGACAACCACCCTTGGTCTTTGCTCTGTGCTTCTTTACCCTCAGAGCCTCCACTTTGTGTTTAGGCCTTCTTTCCACCTCTGCCCTGGGAGCTGGGCTCTTAGGTAGGCAGTTTAAAGGGACTATGCTGCTAATCCGATGAGAGTGAGTCAGATGTATTCCAAATACACTAGTGACCTTTGGTGATATTAGAATGCAATCTCATACGGGGATGTTAGACCTAGCTAGTAAGCAGGTTTATTAGGCTGGAGTATTCTGAATAGGAATCTACCATTTCACCTATAAATATATTTTGTTAGACCTGAAATGAAATGTCATGATGATAAAACCCCTTCTGATCAAATGTCATTTTACACTGTACAAAAGTATTTCCACATAAGTTGCATCTTTTGTGCCTCATAAGAAATCTGAGAAGGAAGTAATAATTATTTCATAGAGATAATATCTATTTCATAAGGGTTTTACAGTAAAGTCCAATAGTCCACACAGTCATCTAGCACCAAATAAGCACTCAATTATAATTATCTTCATCATCATTGCTAAAAGCATGAAATTATAATCTCTCTAAATTACTTGTTCAGTTGTATTTTTTTTTAGTTTATTTTTTTATATTTTAAAAGATGCTTAGATTACATAAATTTTCAGATGTATTTTAACATCACTTCTTCACATTCTTCAATGAAGTTTCATTGGAATATTTAATATAATTAACTTGTATATATCATTCTGCCTTCAAGCTTAGGCTCATGCATGTCTATCTGTTTATTTAAACCATTCTATTAAAAAATCCCTAATCCAAAGTTTTGATTTCCTTCATATATGGTCTGAACCCTTATTGATAAGTTTTTGTCAGGTATTTAAATATTTTCTTCCGTTGTGAAGAGATTCCTGATTTGATCAATATTTTGAAAAAGAAATGACATTATACACTTTAAAAAAAATCAGATCCCACAAGGCTTGTAATAAAAATGCAGCATCCTCTTGAACATCTCCTTCCCACCTTGTTTCCTGGCTGCAACCATTTCTACACTTTAAGTTGTTTCTGTGGGAATTTGCATCCATATTTCAAAAATCATACTTAACTATTACTTATTGAGTTTTATATTTTAAATGGTCTTTATTAGCTTTTTCTACTATGGAAGAGAAGGAGCAATTCTCTCTCTTTCTCTCTTTCTCTCTTTCTCTCTCACACACACCACCACCACTACCACACACACACATTTTCTCACCCAATTTACTCACTAGAATTATACATTATGGTAAAGCAATAGTAAGGGGTTAATTTATTAAAGCAATGCAAATATTATTCAGAACCAAGCCATGTGTGCACTGTGATTATAATTGCTTTTTAAAAATTTCTCCCCCAGAGCTAATAATCATCCTGTTATAGTTTTCTATGTATCTTTCACTAATTTATCCTCATAGAGTTAGCAGATACATATATCTCCTCTTAATACTTTTTTTTTTTTTTTTGCTGGGAGGTCCCAGGGATCAAACCCGGGTCCCTCCATATGGGAGACAGACGCCCAACCATTTGAGCCACATCCGTCCCCCTCTCTTAATACTTTTAAGCATATCAATCAATCTCTCACTTTCAACTTTTTCTTGGAAACATCACTCTTGGAGTTCTCTGTCACCCTGCATTAACCTTGAATGCTGTTCTCTAGGCCTGTTGTTCATGGGAGAATGAGAGTGAGTGGTTTGAGGATTCTAACTACTATGTATATGATTTAACCAATATTCCTATTTTTATCCCCACTTTCACCCTCATTGTCACAAATACCTGGTGTTTCCAATTCCTGGAACTTTTTCAGAAGTGAGGACTTGCAAATCAGGCTGCTTTTGGTAATTCCAGGTTTGGTTGAGGCTTTTTCTGGTCTGCTAATTCATTTTCCACTTACCCATGCACTTTTCTGCTTCCAAAATATTATTCCTGGGCCTTTTCTCCCTTTCCTGTTTCCTTGCAGGTTTATGCTTTTATTATTTTTCTCATTCTTGCTTTTCACTGGAGTTTGAAAAGGGAGGTATGGTAAATTGGTATGATCAAACCACTGTATTTAATCTGAAGAAACCAGGATTATTGAATTAAGATATTTATAGCTGTTATAGGGAGAGCATTACTTCTTTTTTAACCCCCTTTTGTCTGCTCATTTTGCTGAAGAAACTAAATTGTTATTACATTTTCCAGTTGATTTTCTATTTATAACATGATTAATAAAAATATATATGTTTAATGCATTGCAAAATTATCAGGTAGCAAAATACATTGCCAAAAGGAAATGCTATCACATACCTACAGAAAATATTACAGCATGTTTGAGCCTAAATTCTTCTAACAACACTCAACTCTTCTGTTTTAGGCTGAGATATTTACTTTGTTCCTGAATCTGATACTTTGGGTCAGCTGTTGAGAGGAAGTTTGCTGCTAGCTCTTGTTCAGTTACCATTTAGTCATTTGAAACCCAAACCCACTTAAATACCTTTCATAGAAAGAATGGCAACTTACTAGGATAGGGTTAATCTCAACTCATTAGAAAGATTGCTTAAAGAACTCACAATCTAGTACTAGTTATGTATGTTCTAAGTTGTAAAACAATATATTATTCATAAATGAGTTTTGTTAGAGGTGGGATAGAAAGCTGCCATTGTACGATCCCCTATGTTTTATGTCTATTTTCAGTTTACAAAAGTATTTTTACATAGGTTTATTCAATGCTCATTACAAATCTGTTGTGTAAAATTAATACCATGTCTGCCAGACATTTATTGTGAGTATTAAATGAGCTAATCTCCATAAAACACTTCATACACTGATATCTAAATAGGGATTCATTAAATGTTAATCATATTTATGTTTTATTTTTTAATTTTTAAATAGTAATTATTGGACCTCAGGTATATAGAATTAGAATAGTCAGAATCCTAGGTGCGTGACTACACTCTCAGTATAGGTCCATGGCTGTTCAGCTTTAATTTAGTTTTATTAATTTAATAAACACCCACAAATCTATCACTGAAAATAAAAGCGGGACATTGATAATAACATACATTTAACTATACAGTCGCCTCCACCAACACATAACCGGGTTTTCCCCCCACCAAAGGTAACGATCACCCTGATTCCCATTTAGCATTCCCTTGCTTCCTTTTGGTATACTTAAATTATATATGTTCCTAAAAAGTATATATTTTTTTCCTTGATGTATGTAACCTTTTTGTACATGTTTTTTCACTTTATTATTGTTGTTTCATCCTTATTTTAGTGTGCTGCTGTGGGCCCTTGCGTTTGACGTAGAACATTGCACTGTGTGTATTACCACAGTTTTTACACCTGTGCTCCCACTGATGAACATTTAGACTATTTCCAGAATTTTGCTATTGTGAGAAGTGCTGCTATAAACATTCTTATACATGTTGCCTGTTGTACATATATGAGTTTTATGTGGTTGTTTCCTAGGAGTGGAATCAAGGGGTCACAGATTATGAAAAAGTTTGAATTTAGGGCTTTCCCAAAGTAAGTGCACTAAATTACATGGCTACCAGCAGTGTATAGGGTGTTCTGCATACACATCCTGGCCAACACCCAGGGTCATCAGTCTTTTTATATTTTGCCAATAAAATGGGGGGTAGATGGTATCTCCCTGTGGTCTTGATTTGTCTTTCTCTGGTCACTAAGGATGAGGAACATCTCTTCATTACTTGGTTGCTCGTAATACTAAGAACATATATTGCACCATTATAAAATATTTGCTTCAGGTTTTTAGCAGACATACTTTATCACATTAAGTAAGTTTTCTTTTATTCATAGTTTGTTAAGAGTATGATTAGGGAAGAATCTTTAAGTTTATTATCAGCCTTTCTTGTGAGCACCATTCTAACTTCCTTCCTTGCCTGGGTTCATATGCTGTCCTGCTCACTGCTGTAAAACCCAAGGCTTTAGGTTACTGAGCCTGGCATATGCTCTTCCACCATCCACTGCTTCAGCTCCTTTTTTTTTTTATCCCCCCTTGCTGCTTGTGCTCGCTGTGTGGTTTTTTTTGTGTGTGTCTCCTTGTCTCCCTTTGTTGGGTCGTCCTGCTGCGTCAGCTCACCGAGCCGCGCGGGCTGGCTTGCCTTCACCAGGAGGCCCCGGGAATCGAACCTGGGGCCTCCCATATGGTAAACGGGAGCCCTATCGATTGAGCCACAGCTGCTTCCCTTCAGCTCCTTTTTATCCTTCTGGTTATTTCACCTTCATGGTTTTTGGACCCCTACTTTATTATGAGCTCAGCTCTATATTCCGTATGAGTTTTGTTATATTTATATTATGTTATCTCATATTTCTAGGTTTATAAGAGCGGAGTAGATTTTTAGGCCCTCTATATACCATTAATGCTCAAATTTTAATGTGCATATGTATCACCTCAGGATCTTGTTTAAAATGCAGATTCTAATTAAGTATGTCTGGGGTGGAACTCAAGAGTCTAGATTTCTAAAAAGTTCTCAGGGGATGCCTATGCTGTTAATCCCCAGACTACAATTTAGTAACAAGCTCCTGTCTGGGCTATAAAAGTGCTAGAAACAGGATTCTGAAATCAGTTTTCAGATCTGGACTCTAAAGGAAACAGTTTGTACAGATTTTGCAGCCAGCTCAACCAGAGTTGCCCTGGAAGCAACAGGAAACCCAGCTTCAATGAAAAAACTCTGGTATAAAACAATAGCAATTTGTTCTCTGTCCCCTGCATACCTGGCCAGCCCATATTATAGACTTAGGAGCTTCACCTGTACTATGGGATCTGGGCCCTCAGGCAGAAAATTAAAGAGACAGGCTCACCCAGAGATGGAATAAACAGCTACATAGAACTAAAACTCAATAATGACTTTTGGATACAAGAATAGTGATTTACTATTGGAGTGTGAGAAGGGTAAGAAAACTTAGATAGCAGGCAGAATTACTCATTGAATCAATATCCTGGTATGTTGGCCTCTATGTTCTAAATAAGATGCCAGTATCTTACCTATGAATATGTTTTCTTGCACATAGATTCAGAAGTCATAATATAATCTCTAATACAAATTCTCTGTTTCTCAAATTTCACTTTACAAAAAATTATTTTCACTTATATTTCTTCGTTTCATCCTCAAGAGAAATCTTTTGAGAGAGAAGGAATAAGCGTATCTATTTGATAGAATAATAGTGAAGCCCAATAAGATAATTTACAGGAAATCATTTAGCAAAATATCAGATACATTATTAAAACAAATATAGGTCCATTATTGTTCTTA
The DNA here is from genome assembly GCA_026826555.1 of Tolypeutes matacus. Lineage (NCBI taxonomy): Eukaryota > Metazoa > Chordata > Mammalia > Cingulata > Chlamyphoridae > Tolypeutes > Tolypeutes matacus. The sequence continues at coordinate 12,347,215 of JAKSZT010054138.1, read as the reverse complement.
TTAGTATTAGTATTTTTACTAATATTATGTATTACCTCTTTGTGAAATGTGGGAAAATGTCAGAATTGAGAATATGCAGTGATCTGTTCAAGTCACACAGAACGGGAGCTACCCAACTTAGAGTTATTATTTTGTTATGTTCATTAGTATTTTAAAATATCAAAGTAACACTTTGTCATACTAAATAGTAAAATAATGCAAAGGAGAATTTTGAAAGTCCATCATTTCCCTTTATTCCCCTATATTTCCATTCCCTTAATGATTAGTAACAATAGCCTGATGCACCTTTCTCTGTACATAATGAAACATACATAAATACGTGAACATATGTATGCAATGGTTGTTCGGATTATCATTGTTCTGTAGTAACTTTTGAAATTGGGATGTGTAAGTCCTCCTACTTGGGTCTTTTTCAAGATTGTTTCAGCTGTTCTTTGTACATTTGAATTTTAGAATTAGTTTGACTCTATAGGTCAATTTGGAGAGTATTGCCATCTTCACAATATAACGTTAGTCGTGGGATTTTCATAGATGCCCTTTATCAGTTTGAGGAAATTCCGTTCTATTCCTAGTGTGTTGAGTGTTTTTATCATGAAAATATGTAATATTTTTTTCAAATCCTTTTTCTATGTGTATTGAGATGATCATGTGGTTTTTGTTCTCTATTCTATTGACATGGTATAGTATATTAATCCGTTTTTTTATGTTAAGCCAACCTTGCATACCTGGAATAATTCTACTTGGACATTGTTTTAGTTTTCTAGGCTGCTTAAAGCAATACCATGAAATGGTTCAGCTTCAACAAAGGGAATTTATTCGCTTATGGTTAAAGTCTGGGAGAATGTAAAATCAAGGCATCATTGAGGCAATGCTTTCTTCCTGAGGACTGGCTCCTGATGATCCTTGGCTCCTCTGCCACATGGCAAGGCATGTGGTGTTGTCCACTGGTCTCTCCCCTCCCTTCTGTGTTTCATTGATTTCAGCTTCTTGCTTCCATGACTTTCTTTTTCTCTCTCTGCGTTCATTCCATTCATAAAAGAATCCAGTAAAAAGATGAAGACCCATCCTGAATGAGGTGGGTCACACCTTAACTGAAGTAACCTCTTCAAAAGGTCCTACTTCCAATGAGTCCACCCCCACAGGAATGGATAAAATTTAAGAACATGTCTTTCTAGGGTACATACAGCTTCAAACCACCACAGTTGTGGTATGTAATTATTTTATATGTTTCTAGATTCTGTTTGCTAGTGTTTTGAAAGGATATTTGCATCTATATTCATAAGAGATATTGGTCTGTAGCTTTCTTTTCTTGTGACATCTTTATTTAATTTTGGCATTGGGATAATAATGGCTTCAAAGAATGAGCTAAGAAGTGTTTCCTCCTCTTTGTTTTTTTGGGGAGAGTTTGTGAAGAATTAGTAGTAATTCTTAAAATGTTTGGTAGAATTCCTCAATGAAGCCATCTGCACCTGGGCATTTCATTGTGGATAGCTTTTTTTAAATTACTAATCCAATCCCTTTATTCGTTATAGGTCTAATCAGATTGTTTCTTCACAAGTCACTTTCTGTAGTTTGTGTCTTTCAAGGAATTTGTTCATTTCATCTAATTTATTTGCATACAATTATTCATAGTATACTTTTATAATACTTTTAAATTTTAATGTAACCTTGTAGTAATGTCCCCTGCTTCATGTCTGATTATAGTAATTTGAGTTTTTAACTTTTTTTCTTGGTCAATCAAATTAAAACTTTGTCAATTTTGTTGATCTTTTCAAGGAACCAGCTTTTAATTTTACTGATTTTTCTCTTTTACTTTTCTGTTCTCTAATTAATTTCCACTCTATTATACCTTTCCTTTTTCTTGCTCAAAGCTTAATTCATTCTTCTTTTTCCTCTGTCTTAAGGTGGATGGTTAGGATATTGATTTGGGTTCTTTTTTCTTTCTTAATATAGGCATTTAAAGCTATTGTTTCCCCTGTAAGCACATTTTAACTGCATCTCATAAGTTTTGTGTCTTCCTTTTCATGCATATCAAAGTATTTTCTATTTTCCATTTTGATTTCTTCCTTGACCTATTGGTATTTAGAAGTGTGTTGTCTAATTTCCACATATTTGTGAGTATCCCAAATTTCTTTCTGTACATAGAATCCATGAGTACGTTAAAATAAGACATCATGATAAAGTAGGCCACTTTCTGGGCACCATTTGGATCTTCCCATCAGGCTGGAGCTGGAGGGCTGTGGTGGAAGCTCTAAGTCCAACTTTTAGACTTTAGAATAGGTAATGGAAGAGCACAGGGAGCACCAGACACAGGTAGTTCAGGAGATGTTTTTGTTGACCTTGCTTTTTCTTTTGTCGTATGCTGTTGGTTGTTTCCTCAGTAACCTGCGTCTTCAGGGGTGTCAGCCATTCTCAGCACACCAGCTTTTTGTTTGAGGAATCAGCAGATATTTTTTGTCACTCTGAAACTGACACATTGTTGCAAAGTTGTTTCACCTTAAAACTTCCCATCCTGATTTCAGTAGTATCTATTTTGTGAGATTGTTGTAAGGATCAAATTAAACAAAGGGTATCATTGGTAAGTTGTGGAAGTACTTTAAAATGTTAACCCGATCAAAAGTGATTCATTTGGGGTCACAGGTTTCTCAGATCATCCTGGCCCCAAGTGTAGAAGACTAAATGCAACCTCGTTCTGAGGGCAATTGAGAAACAAAGAAAAGCCCCTCTTAAAGCTCTCTTTGGAGATGTCACAGCTAACCTGAATAGCACCTCTTGAGGCTCTCTAGAGAGACCTGACGAAGTCCTCTTAGTCTAGATAGAGGTTTGTAAAGTACAGGCTCTGCTGTATTACTCTTTGGAAGATTGGAGCAGTGGTTAGTATTTTACATAGTTTTGTGTGGGAAATTAAAATAGTAAGCAAGAGTATTGTAGTTGAAAGGCAAAATGGCAAGAGAGAAGAAAGAAATGAAACTACGTGGACAGATTGGGAAACTTGTGAATAGGCTTCTTTTTACATGGAGAAAATGTTAGAAAGCCATTTAAAAGGTGGGGAATGTTGAGTGAAAAACTTTAATCATATGAGAAATCAATTATATGGAAGGGAGAAAAGTCGCCTGGAGCCTGTAATACAGTGTGCCTGTAAATAAGAAGATGGGGCCCATTTTCCTGTGATCTGAGAGGACCACAGTGGTACCTGTGCCTCCAAGGTAAAGGACACAAAACAGAGACTGGGTAGCCACATGAACTACAAACTCATACACAAACTTTAACAGAGAGAGGCAGCATATCCAGATGACTGGACTTGAATCCCGTCCTGGCATAACTACTTCCAAGCTGTTTGACCTTGGCAAGTTGCTTTCTGTTACTCGGTTTCCTCATAGAGAAAAATGTGATAATAATGATAATGAGGATTAAATGAGTTAAGATATTTAAACTATTTAGAACACTGCCTGCCATGTAGAAACTACTATATAAATATATGGTACTTTAATAATGATAAATATAAAGCATGCAGTCTAATAATGAGGATGGAAATTGTCTAGTATCCAAATTACACCTATTATTCACATCTTAGTCAACTGCATATAGGACACAGACTTTTGGGCAATAAATGTGAGTTAAGTGCATAATCTAATATAGAAACTAAATCATTTGTATCCATGTTGATTTTCAGCAAAAGTATTTTTACATGTTTCTTTAATTGAGCCTCATGAACAATTTGTGAGCCTGATGTGGTAATAGCATTGCCATGAGGATTAAATTACAAAATTCTCCTAAGAATCTAATAAGAAATATTATCAGTGGTTTTATTATCTTTTTTAACGGATATAGTAATTTAACACTTTGGAAACTTAAGTGCTTTCTTTCCATTGGCATAATACTTGAGTGGCCCAGATTCATTTTTGTTAAATTGGGAAAATGTTTTTCTTTCTTAAATTGTCTTTATTCACAAATGTAATCCTTGCACTTTGTATCTGATGGAATAAAGCAAAGAAATATAAAGAAGTTGTTAATTGTTCTTCTTATCCTGTTTCCATCTCCTGAAATGGTGGAATGCCAAAACCCTGGTACTTATCCTTGTGTTAGTTTCTTCCCTTCTCCAACTCAAACAGATACAAACTTATTTACAGGTTTGTAAATAAGGTTTTCATTATTATTTTTTTCCTTTAAACTTTTTGTTTTGAAACAATTTCAAATGTACAGGACATTTGCAAAAATAATATAAACCCCATACAGAGAACTCCAACTTACCGCCTCCCCGCAGATACCCAGATCCACAAATTTTAACATTTTGCCACACTTGCCTTATATTCTATCAATCTATTTATCTATGTATCTATGTATTTTCCAAATGTTTGAGAGCATATTGTATATATCAAGCTCTTTGAACACATCATACTTCCATGTACATTTCCTAAGAACAAGGATTTTCACTTATGTAATCACCTTAAGTACAGAAAGTAAGGTCAAGAAATTTAACATTGATATAAAGCTTACATATATAAATTTTTTTTTCATGTGTCACAATAATTTCCTTTGAACCTTTCCTCCTCCATTATTAGAGCCCATCCAGTATCACATATTGTATTTAACTTTCATTTTCTCTTTGATTCTTCTCTCTCTCCCTCCCTCCCTCCCTCCCTCCCTCCCTCTCTCTCTCTCTCTCTCTCTCTGTATATATATATATATATATATGCAGCATAAACTTTCCCATCTCAACCACTCCCAAACATACCATTTGGTGAGATTAATCACAATCACAATGTTGCACTTACCCTCACCGCCAGAACTTTCCCATCACCCCAAACAGAAACCCTACACTTATTATGCATTTCCCCTGCCCCCTGCTGCTGGTAACTTGTACACTACTGTAACAGTTTGGCTTTATTTATGAATTCCAAAAATAGATATTGGATTATGCTTATAAACTGGTCTGTTCCTCTGGGCGTGATTAAATTATGATTAGGGCTTTGATTGGGCCATGTCAGTAGGGCATTGAGTCCCTGCACCTTGGTGGGTGGGGCCTCAAAAATGAAACACATGGCAAAGGACAGAGTTGGAGTTTTTTTTTATGCTGGAGTTTTAATGCTGGAGCCTGGGGAAGCAAGCACACAGAGGAGCTTGGTCGTGAAGAAGGAGAGAAGGCCCCAGGAAAAGAGATAGCCATTTGCTTGATAGTCTACAGCTGGCCTTGTGGAGAGATGCAAGCCTGAGCCTGGAGAGAGGCAAGCCCCAAGAAGAGAGGAACCCAGGAAACCTGAACCCTTGCAGATGTCAGCAGCCATCTTGCTCCAACACATGGCCATAGACTTTGGTGAGGGAAGTAACTTACGCTTTATGGCCTAGTAACTGTAAACATCTACCCAAATAAATATGCTTTATAAAAACCAACCGATTTCTGGTATTTTGCGTCAGCACCCCTTTGGCTGATTAATACAACTACCTTATATTTAAAGTTTGTATATTCTCCAATATTTTCTTTGTGGCTATGATGGCACTTAAGTTTAACATCCTAAATCTATAACAATCTCATATACTTTGAACCCAATTTAATTTCAATAGCATACACAAACTATGTTCCTATACTCCTCTGACCCCCCACCTTTAAGTAGTTCTTGTCAATAAATTACCTATTTATATATTATGAGTCCAAAGTCATTGATTTCTCTTTACTTTTTATGTATTTGCTTTTTAGATTCTGTTGGAAATAAAACTGGAGTTATAAACCAAAAATAAAATAGTACTGGTATTTATATTTACCTATGTCATTACCTTTACTGGAGATTTTTATTTCTTCATGTGACTTCAATCTGTTTTCTAGTGCCTTTCCTTTCAGCCTGCAGAACTCCCTTTAGCATTTCTTATATCGCCAGTCTAGTGGTGATGAATTCCCTCAGCTTTAATTTATCTGGGAATATCTTAAATCTCTCCCTCATTTTTGAAAGACACTTTTGCTGGATATAGAATTCTTGGTTGGCAGTTTTGTTCCTTTCAGCACTTTAAATATGTCATCCCATTGCCTTCTTGCCTCCATTGTATCTGATGAGAAATCGGCACTTATTCTTATTGAGGTTTCTTTGTATGTGATGTGTTGCTTATCTCTTGGAGCTTTCAGAATCCTCTTTTTATTATTGGCAGCTGACAGTTCGATTATAATATGTCATGCTCTGTGTCTGTTTGGGTTTATCCTGTTCAGAGTTTGTTGAGTTTCTTGGATGTGTATATGTGTTATATTTGGGAAGTTTTCTGTCATTATTCTTTGAATATTCTCTCTGCCCCTTTCTCTCTTTCTTCTCCTTCTGGGATTTTCACAAAGCGTTTATGTGTATGCTTGATGGTGTTCCACAGGTTTCTCAGGCTCTTTTCACTTTTCTTCATTCTTTTTTCTCTCTGCTCTTCAGACTGATGATTTCAATTGTCTTACCTTCAAGTTTACTAAATCTTTCTTCCGTCAGCTCCAATCTGCTTTTTAACCCCTTTAGGAGATTTTTTATTTCTTTCACTGTGCTCTTCTGTTTGGTTCCTTTTCATAATTTCTATCTCTTTATTTGATATTCTCTTTGTGTTCATCTTTGATTTTGCTAATATCCTTCAGTTCTCTGTCCATATTCTCCTTTAGCAATCTGAGCATATTTAGGACCGTTGTTTGCAGATTGGCCTTGTGCGAGTGTTCTCCTTCAGAGCTTAGCTATTCAGTGAGTTTAGAAAACAGCTTGAGGCAAAAGTGTTGGGACTCCCGAGTCTTTTCTGTGCATGCATCTTGTCCTGGATATGTGTACATTGCCCCGGGAATTTCCCAATTTGCAATGATATGAATATCCTCATTTCCTTAGGAAACAGTGTTTTCTCACAGTCCCAGATGCTACCCTGTACATCCCACAGCTGGCACTCCTTTGACTCCTTTGTAGGTTTATTATTCTCCTACAGTGATCTGTAAGAAAGTTCTGTTAGCTGACTCTAGGTGCAGGGCACATTCTGAAATGGCAAGCCTGTGACATGTATCCTGCTTTAGTCTTTCAGGCTGCCCCCAGACAGATTGGCACAGACATATATGTACTCTAGTATGTGCACAATTGTTACTCATCTCCCTGTGGAACCATGACCAGGGACTCACACTAGGAAGATGGGCCAGCTGTGCACCGAGCAGGTGAGTGGATGGCAAAGAGGCCAACAAGAGGAGATCCTACCATTTTTAAGGTGTTTGTTCCTTGACTCAGCTCTCACCCTGTTATTGCAATCCTTTGACCATTACTGGACCTTTGTGAAAGATGTTTCTGCCAGTTCTGCTTATTGTTCCAAGTTTCTGTGGAGTGATGGGTCCTTGGAGCATCTTATTCTACCATCTTGCTCAAGGTGGGAGAAGCTCTTCTTAACAGTAGGATGTTTTACATCATTCCGTTTCTCCTTAAGCTTGTATTTCTTTCATTCTACCTATAGAATTTTAACCCAAAGTAATGCATTTATATGCTTGAAAGTCTTTTATTGAGTACCATGTCATACAACTCTATTATAAAAATATGTATTTATTTGCAATTAAAATGTTAAAATTTCCTGTGACTATAAGAATCTAAATTGTGTTAAGAACTTTCATCTTATTGTTTATTTTTACAAAAACTGTTTTCATCCTAAATACATTTCTCTGTCACATGATTTTCTCATGCCAGACTATTTCAGAACATACCTCTAAGCCAGAAGTTGTCAACTGGGGGAGATTTTGCACCATGATCTAGGACATTTGGCAATGTCTAGAGACAGTTTTGGTTGCCATAGCTGGGAAGGGTGGTGCTACTGACATCTAGTGGCTAGAGACCAGGGATACTACTAAACATACTACAATGTAAGGACAACCAACCCTCCGACCAATGGAGAATTATTCCACCCAAAATGTCGATTGTGCCAAGATTGAGAAAACCTACGCTAGGTGAGTGGAGCTATGGATAACTCTTTCTTTCAAATGGTTCCATAATAATCCATAATACTGACAGACTACAATTTATTCAATTTTACTAGAATTAGTGGTTTCTAGTTTTTTGCCACCAGAAATTATGTTGCAGTAAACATTTTTATTCATCTTTATTCATAGACCCTCATGTGCTGATGCTTTTTTTCTCTTGGATAAAATTCCCAAATTGAAATTGCTTGGTCAGTTTTAAAAAATTTTTAATAGGTATTTCTGTATCACTTTTCAAATTATTTGCAATATTTCACATTCCCACCAATAATAAGAGTCGTATTTCCCCAGAAGTCTCTTCAGGAACTGGTAATTATCAACCTTTTGTAATTTTAACCAGTCATATGAATGAAAACGAAGTCTCATTGTTACTTTGATTTTCATTTCCTTGATTATCATTAAGTTTGAGCAGCGTTTCATATATGTATTAGCTATCTGGATATTTCCTATTAATCCCTAATCATCTCTATTGCTGATTTTTTTCTATTTTTTTTTTAAAACAATTTGTAGAAACATTTTTTATACTGTGGTTGTTACAGTTTGTCTATCGTATGTGTTGCATGCATTTTTCTCATCTGTCATTTGTCTTTTGGGATGTTGTACCTCTTGTCATTTAACCCAATTTAATTTCTAAATGTACTTTATAATTTTTTATGTGTTGATTCTTGTTTTTTGTCTTGCTTAAAGTATCCCTACTCCAGATTTATCCAAATATTACTCCAAAGTTTGGTTAATATTTAATTATTTTACTTTTTATAGTTAGACCTGTGGAGTAAGTTGCTGCACAGTGTATCATGGGAACATAGGCTCAAGTACAACAGAAACTCTCAGCACAAAATTTTATTACTTACATAGCAAAAGGGTCCAAAAGAGCAGGGGAAGAGAGCCTATCATGGCTAGTTTCCTGAGAGGCCAACTGCTCAATTTCTGCTCAGGTCAGGGTGAGAGGATGGTGGCTCCACATGCCCCATATCATGTTGGAGAGGAGAGACAAATCTGTGCTGTTTGCATGTTGAGTACTTATCCACCCCAGGCCCTGTCACTGAGAGTTCCTACCCTGAAAAACATATGGACTTACTTGTTCTCTGTTTCCAGGTTCAAGGTATGGTCAGGCCTTTTCATTTGGCCTAACATCTCCACTGGGCTATGGAATGGAAACAGACTGAAACATCTATGCACAGTAAACAGGAGGTAGGTGAGGGCTGGAAGATGGCCACTGTGTATGTGTCTGTGACTTCCCCAGCAGTACACACCTTGGCCTCTTGACCTAGCCTAGCGTACTCCTCTGCATGAGCTTCCACAACATAAGCCCACTTCAGACCTCAGACATGATAGCAGAGGTGGATCAAGTCTACCAGACCGTGATTCTCAATGATGTTGACAGTAAAGGTATGGGAACATCAGCAGCTAAAGCATATTAGCAGGACTTCACCTATCCATACCATTACTCCAAGCAGGATGATCAAGTTTACCTGGAGTAATGGTCATATCTGTGCCCCGCTACCCTCCGGGAGACAGCTGCAGAAATCCTACGTGGAATCTGTTTATATACTTTGCAGCCAATGGGCTTGCTGTTGGAATTTAGTCAACTCCTGTTCCACCTCCCCTTTGGTCTTAACCCACATATAGCAGGGGGTTTTAGCAATAGCGCATATGCCTCCTAATTGGGTGAGGAGGAAGTCTAAGGCAAAGTGATTATCAAACATGACTTTAGCTAGAAAGTCTAAGGATTTTTGCTGAGTCTTTAGGGCTTGTGCTTTGAACTCCACAGTGTCAGCCAAGGTGACTGACAAATTGCATATCATGTGTTCACTGGTGCTGACTACTAGCCAGGACAATAATGATATGCAAATAGAGGCGAATCCATACTCATGAACCAGCACCCCTATCCTCCACCCCCTAGAAAATCATGTTTTGCTCAAAATAATAAATTGGAAAGGTGACTCAGCCATTTGCCAGTTTCATTACATTGGGAGTTGTTGCATCCCAACAGATTATCTAGGGGTGTGGAGGAAAAGAGTATACAGCCAACAGTTGTGCCATTATCTTTGTTGCAGGGCACGAATGAAGGACTTCCTGATGTTTGTTCAAATGTGAGGCAGGGAAAATCAGCTTCTTGAGTGTCAGTCCAGACTTGGCAAAGAGGGTAGAGAGAGTGAGGAATCAGATAGCAGATCCAACAGTTGGTCAGGTTCCCAGCTGCCACAATGGCATAGGTCAGCTGGACAAAGGCATTTTCCTTCCAGGTTGCCACTGAGTCAAATCTGTAGAAACCAAGAGAAGGGAGTAGTAACTACTCCTGACAGAGTGATTGTGCAACCACTTCCCGTGGGAGACACCCTTCTCAGCCTATTTTCAGTAACTTATATTTTCTCTCTAAGGCCACCCAATCTGTCTGCCCCTTGCCCTGAGCTATAATCCCACCCCTTTCCCATTGATCTGATTGCCTTACCCATATCTTCTGGCCCACTTCTGCTCCCTCCTGAGAGATGAGAGTTGTCAGGATTCCTCTAAGGCATCCCATGATTGTCCCCAAGGGGACCAGTGGCCCAACCAGGGATAGGTGTCACCCACTAATTTCCAGTATGCTTGGGTCCCACCCACTGGATTGTCACTCTGTGTGTATTAGGCAGTAATAGGCCTGCTTCCATCATTGCACCCCTCTACCTGGTGGCTCTAACCTCCCACCATCCTGGAAATTGTGTGAAGGGTGTAATGGGGTAAAAAGGGAGATGGTTCTCTGACAGTGACTGAAAAGAAGAGTCCTGAGTGATGAGTCCTTGGTTCCCCTTGCAGGGCCAATCCTCATCTTAATGGGTGTAAGGACAGATGCACAGCAAAGCCTGGATTCCTCCCCCACCTTTGTCCCTTCCTGGTGCTAGTAAGTGGGATAAGGCTGTGTTTCCCTTCCAGGGAATGGCTGAGTTCAGCTTCCAGTGGGCCTGAGTATGGTGGACAGTCCATCTAGTAAGAGAGCTGTAAGGGTGTAGATGGCAAAGCTCCTTTTTCAGGCAGCATTAAAGTTCTCCTCAATGCCAGCTGCCTGTGGTGGTAGATAATGTGGAAGGTCCCTCTGATTCCATGAGTTTGGGCTGATTGTTGAGTGGATTGGATTGTGTGGGAAAGTGGAGTCCTTGGTCAATGGAGATGTCATCTTGGTACCCAAAGGAGTGGTGCAACTGCTTTTTTCAGGTATCCCATGTAGGTACTGCATCTGCACAATGAACTGGAAATGCAAGGCCATAGCCTGAACAGGTTTCTATCATGACCAAGGTGCAGGACATACTTAGGATGGTGGGAGAGGGCCAATGTGACTACATTACCATGAGCAGCCTGATGCAGCCCCTCTGGAAATAACTCCTAAATGCCCTTTTCAGTCTCTGGCTTGCAGTTGACATCTATCACATTGGTAAATGGCAGGTTGGGCCTATGTTAATGAGATAGATACTCCATAATCCTGAGCCCATAGTTTCATGGTGTCAGAATTTCCATGTCCATCTCAGTGGTAGATCCACCCAGTGAAAGAAGCAGTCATTCACAGCTATTTCCCAGATGTCACCGAGGGTAAGTTTATTGTCCTTATCCTCTGAGCAGGGCTCATTCTCTGCTTCTCTCCCAGAAGGATCACCAGCATTGTTGGGTGCAAAAAGCCACTTGGTGCATCTTTTATCAGCTAGGTAATTCCAGTGATATTCATCATGATATGGGACCTTAGCATGCACATCAGCATGGGTAATGTAGATGGTGCTGTTCCTCACTGCTAATTATTTCCAAAGGTCCCTTCCCTATACTGGGAAACCTTTGATTCTCCAGTTGCATTCCCTCCATGAACCTGATCAGACTGCTAGGTCTTTGGTGATGGCCTGTGAGTCAGTAGTAATCAGGTACACCGGAATTCTTGGGTCCTAGTGTTCCAGGGCTAAGAGGACCACTTACAGCTCAGCCCATTGGGCACTTTTTCTGGTGCCAGAGGTGGTATATAATTTACCCAAGGCAAGGGAAACAGTGGCTGCTGCCCAATGGATGCCAGATGGCTAGAGCTTGGTTGATGTATCAGTGAACCAGCATTGAGCAGCTGGTGGGGCATCCTTGAGTCAGGGTCCCCAGGATGCCAATGCAGAGAGGGAAGGGCCCTTATCTGGTGTTGCAGCAGGATCATTGTTGGAGGGGGGAACCTCCGCCACCCACTCATGCAAGTGTGTCACTCCCTGGGGACCTGGGCAAGTATGGTTCTAAACGAACCATTTCAATTTAATGGTACTCTGTTATTGGGCACTGCCTGGGTGGGTGTTCTGATTACCTAGGACCCAGGACATGATGGGTATTTCTGGACTTGGGAAGACCTGAGAACTCTCAGTAATCTTTTCTGTTTCCACCAAGGCCTAATAGCACACCAGAAGTTGCCTCTCAAAGGGGACACTTATGCCGTCAAGTGCCAATAGTCTGTAGTTAACCAGCATGCTGCATTCGTCTTTTTCACTGGCCACATTGGGCTATTATAGGCAGAAATAGTGGAACAGAGGATGCCCACAGGTAGAAGATAAGAATTCGGTAATATTCTTTTCCCCACTAGCAAGGATGTGGAGTCATTGCGGGTGCATGGTCTGTCTCACGCCAAATCATGATAGCCAGAATTTGCTGGGGTAGGGGAGCATATTCTTGGTGTTGCTGATGAGATATGCAGCAGTGCAGGATATCAATTCCTGTAATGCATTCTCTGGTGGGAAACATGGCCAGTGGTCATAGTGACTAACCCACAAGGTAGCAGTAAACTCCCGTCCCCATAGCTGTGTGGAATACCTAAAATCTTCCGATATTTGCCACCCTCCCCAACCCCTGTGTCTCCCAGAATGATAGTGACCTGGGTGTCTGTATCCAAAAGTACCATAAAGATTTGTTCACTGCCCCAAATTGTGTGCTCACTGGGGCATATGGCCTTCGGGACCAGGAAATGAGTGGGGCCTTTGGGCCCACCCCTAGGCCATTTCAATTTAGTCAAATATAGGTAAAGAGGTCCCTCCTGGGGGCCAGACTCCTCAGTCTGGGCTGAAGGGTGAGGTGGGAGATCTGCAGGGTCCCCCTCCTATTCTACTGCCTGTATCTAGAGATTGTGGAGAGGATGTCAGGCAGGGGCCGATTTTCCCTGTCAAGCCCATGGCCCTTCTTCTAATTTATATTTTCCCCAAAGTTCTTCATTGGAGAGCCTGTCTATGGTGTCCTTTTAGACCCCTTGCTCTATAAGCCACAATTTAGGTCGGCAAGTGGGGGTGCTGAGAGGAAGGGGTGGCCACTGGCCCATCCTGCAGATCTTAGGACTTGTTGGATTAAAAAGCACGTGTCGACTGTCCACTGGCCTGGCTCCTTTGTCAGTTACTATAGTGGCCACTCTCCTAGTATGGGAGCCCTTGCCCCAAGCAGGGACAATATAATAAACCTGCTCCATCGCATCTCCCATGGGGAAGCCCTCTAGTGAGGAGCAGAACCAGCTGGTTGCCCCACTCAGGAGGCCTTTTTCCTATAAAATCATCAGTGTCCCACTGTGAAATGGGAATCTCGTGAGAGGCTAAATCCCTCCAGTGGGGGTGGAATATCCATGTGCCAACACCCAATTGTGGCAGTGTAACCATAGTTTCCTTCTTGTCCCTCTAAGGCTTAGTTGGAATTTTGGAGGACACCCAGAGTGGGATATACTCATCTGACTCTCTGAAGGATCCTTCAAGCAGAGGCTGTGGCTGCAGCACACCTGTGGCTGTACCATCAGCTGTTCCCTCCCCAGTTCCCACTTCCTCTGCCTTAACTCCAACTGATTAAGAGTTTGTTGGAGGATGGGGTTGGATGTGAGGCAGCCAAGACTCCTCCATCCACCTGGGTTGATCAGGGTGGTAGTGGCACCCTTATCATAAAGTTGGGACAGCCGTGAAAGGAGATCCTCTCCAAGTTTCTGTCCATACTAATCTTTCATATCCTGTAGCTCCTTCTCTGTAAAAGCTTGTATTTTGTTTGCACCTTCAGGTCCCATCTTCGGTTCTAATAGTCTCCTGAATAATTAACAGCCTCACACTAACCTCAAGATCAGTCTGAGTGGCCTGAGTGCAAATATGTCTGATTCTAGAATGAGAACAAAAGAGCCAGGAGAGTGTATGCTGGGCTCTGGAAACCCCAACCTCATTGATCTCAGTGTGGAAACAGCTAGCCAAATCCCTAGCATTCATGGAGGGATTCTCAAAGTCACATTTATTGATGCCCTTCCCTCAGAGGATGGAGACAGCATGCCCTGTATCCAACTGTGGGGTGGTACCTCTGCCCAAGCTGGTGGGGCAGGGACAACCCCTCAGTTTAGCTCACAAAGCCATGAATCCTGTGTTGCCCAAGATGCTCCTGAACAAAAGGAACACAAGAGTAATGAAAATAATGGCTAAAAAAATCAACCCACTCCACACTTCCCCATGCATCCTGCTCACTGCACCAAAATCTGTGGAGCAAGTTGCTACACAGTGCATCATGGGAACACAGGCTCAGACACAACAGAAACTTTCAGCACAAAAGTTTCTTTCTTACGCAGCACAAAGGGTCCAAAAGAACAGGGAAAAGATCCCATTATGGCCGGTCTCCAGGGGAGGCCAACTGCTTGGGTCAGAGTCAGTGGATGGCGGCCCCACTTGGCATTGGCGAGGAGAGAAGAGAGAAACCTGTGCTCTTTGGTTGTTGAGTATTTATCCACGAGAGTTCATGCCCTAATAAGCATCTGGGGCTGCTTGTTCCTGGTTTCCAGGTTCAAGGTCTGGTCAGGCCTTTTCATTAGCCCTAGCATCTTTCCTGGGCTGTGGAATGGAAACAGACTGAAACATCTGCGCACAATAGAAAAGGAGGCGCAGGGGGTAGGTGAGGGCTGGGAAATGGCCGCTGAGCATGTGTGACTTTCCCAGCAAGATCCTTATTTGATCTGGAATTAATTTTTCATTTGGAAGAATTTAAGAGTATAAATTAGTTTTCTACCTTATTATAATTATTTCTGTACCATTTATTAATAAACCTTCCTTTCCCCACTGAAATAAAAAATTGTTCCTATGTATTCTTTTACCGAGTATTTTGGTACTTTTGATTGTTTTAGTCATTGTTACAATTTTATTTTTAAGTTCATGTCTGGTTAGGCAAATTTCTCTTCACTATTCTTTTTTTCATAAAGATCTTAGCTGTTATTGATTAATTATTCTTTTCTGAAAACATTAAAATCATTTTATCCAGTTCCAATACTTGACCAGTATTGGTCAAGGTCCTGGCAGGAAATAAGTGCTACCCTCACCTGGATAATTAGGGAGAGTTTAATTAAAGGACAGGTGTGGGAATAGATAAGGGGTACTGACAAGGAATGGTAAAGCACCCTCACCCTAACAATAGAAAGGAGAAATTACACCTCTAGGTATGAAGGTTGAAGGGAATGGAGAGGTTACTAGAATCCTGAGAGTTTAGATACATTGGAGAGGGTTATCAATAGGAGCTGGGGCCTTCTGTAGAGGGTCACTGCCAACTCTTGTCACCTAAGTAGGAAGGATGCCAGAAAAATGTCCTGACCTTACTCTCCTACCTCAGATTTCTTGCCAGTGCCTCCCATTGGCCAAATGCAAGAGGACCAGAAAGGAAGAGAGTGCGTTGATGCAATCTATACAAGTCAGCCTCCTGGGTCGCCAATCAGGACAGGAAGGGTAGGGAATTCATTTAAAGGAGCAGATAGAGAATAGCCAGCCCAAAACTCCACTGGAGTTCTGATACAGAATTTCATTAAATTTATGTATTAATTTGTGAAGACAGATTTTTATATTCTTCCTTTTAAGAATCTAGTATGGATCTTCAATTTTTTCTTGGCTTGTGTTATGTCCTTTGTTAATATTTTCCAATTTTACCTTTCTTGATAAATTTATTGCTACATGTTTATAATTTTCATTGCCTAGTAAATAAGATTAATTTTTCATCGTATTAATAGCTGGCTTTCATTGCTATGGAGAAGAGTTATTGACTTTTGTGCATTTATTTTATATACTACCACCTTATCAATATCTCATATAAATTCTGGTTGGCTATATTTGTCCTCGGAAGTTTTCTAGGTATATGGCTATATCAAGAGCAAATAGTTTTTTCTTCTTTTCCAATATCTATCCTGATTATTTCATTTTCTTTTGTGATTGCATTAAACTACATCTTGAAAACAACGTGAATAATAATGATAATAACAGGCAATATTTCACCCTTTTGAATCTAATTATTTTCAATTAAAGAAGTAATATGTGAGTCTACTTTCATTTTGCTAATTATAACATGCCAGATAAAGCTAAAAAATTGCTTGATAAATTCTCTTTGAACACTACTCCCAACTATTGTCCCCTTCTTCTGTTCCTCGACTTCAGTTCCTTAATCTATAAAATGAGAATAAAAATAGTACCCATCTCATAATGTTATTGTAAGAATTAGGTGATACTATGTATTCAAAATACTTAGTTCCTGGCATGTACTAAGCTTCCAACAAATATTAGCTATCATTATTACTATTATCACCATCAATTGGAAACTTACAGGGTTTACTTTTTGTAACTGTGCTTGGGAAATTTTCTTAATTGTCCTACATCTCCTGATTTGTAGTTCTTAATATTCTCTGGATCTTAATCCTTATAATTGTTACAAAATATTTTCTTTCATTCTGTCCCTTGTTTATAATTTTATTCATGGTTTTAGAAGTCTTTAATATGTTGTGATTAATTTATTCATATTTCTCTTTTAAAAAATTTTGTCTTAGGAAGAACATACCCTCAAATCATAAACATATTCTCTTATCTTTTGCTCAAATGCCTTTATAGCATTTTAAAATTCCATTGAGAATTCAATGTGTTTATGTCACACTTTTTGTTTGGAGATTTCTAGCCAATCATAGTATTTCTTGCTGCTTTAAATTATTCTTACCCCATTCATTCACCAGACATTTATGAGTTACTACAATTCACTGGGCAATTTCCTGGGGTATGGGGACACTGCCGTGAGCAAGGTTGACATTCTATGGGTGTGGGGTGGCTGGGAAGCTTGGAAATTTAAAAAGTAAATAAATCAAGACAAATCTGTATACCTATGAATAAATGGGATATTACCTTGGAAAGTGGAATGGATTGGGAAGAGAGCACTACCTTAGATAGGGTGGTTGAGGCCCACCTCTTTGAGAAGGTACTCTCTGACCTGAGACCTGAGTGACAGGAAGCAGCCAGGCATATAGAGCTCTGGGGGCATAGTGCCTCAAGCAAAGAAAACAGTGAGGCTGAAGACTCTGAGGTGGGAGGGACCTTGGCAGATATGAAGAACAGGAAGAAGGCTGATGAACTAGAGCAGAGGCAATGAAGCCCAGGGGAAGGGGTGAGGTGGGCAGGGGCTTGTCATATAGAGCCTCGTGGGTCATGGTTAGGAGTTTGGGTTTTATTCAGGGGATGCTGGTGTACCATTTGAAGACGTTTAGCAGGGAAATGATATTCTCACCCACATTTTTCTTTAGGCTTAGCTACTAAAATGGGCTATTGTCTATGACCTAATACATGTCTCTTAACCCATATATCCAAATTGTGCCAATTTACACTTACTCAACAGCATGTATGGTTCTGTCCATCTCAGTTTATCTCCAATGGTTTTGACTATATTTTTTGAAAATTGTTGCTAATTAGTTGGCTAAATAAAGCTATCTTGCTGTCTTGATGTGCATACTTTTAATAGTGCTACGGCCACTTACTTTGTCTTTTGGAGGGGTATAAGAATTTAATTTGGGGGGATTAGTCTGTTCCTAACCTTCATCCATTTTCCATTGGGATATGTAGTGGATGTTGCAGTGCACCATCCAGATACCCCTGCACGACCCTGGGGCTCATGTCCTCATTTGCCAATGGAGTTGTGTCTGATGAGTCTTAGCCAAATATCTTGCCTAAGTAATACCTCCTCCTCAGGAGCAGTCTTCATCCAGTAACCCATCAATACAGGGAATAAAAGGCCTTGCTCCCCTGCCTTAAAGAGGAAAATCTCTGAAGGGCTCTCAGAGATTACCTGGGGTGGGGGAGAGGCAGTTGAAGTCCTCCCTCTGTCTAATCCTGCATTCTTCACATCTTACAGGTGTTGAGAATAAAATCACTCCCCAATAAACTTGTTGCATGAAAATTTCCACCTCAGAATCTGTTTTCTGGGGACCCTAGCCTGGGACAAGATGTTAGTAATTTAGCATTTAATCAGTAACAGGTATTCATATTATCCATGTGTCTAGCATGTTCTAAAACCATTTTTCCTAATCTGTCATTTGTCATTTTTGTTCATGGTGCTTTAATTTTTTATTTGAAAACTTGTGTCTTAACATCAGGGCAAATTAATAATAATCTCTCCCATTTGTATACTTTTTCACATACATAACTTAGGCAGGTGGTAGGGCCAGGCAGTAATAACATTTTTTTCCTGAGATTAGACATGTAAAGAGCTGGTACGAGGCAGAATACCTAAGTCAGAGTAAACGGCATATCTGAAGGTTCTACAGCATGATAAAGCTTGAAGTTATAGGCCCAGTGGGTCGTGGAGAGGCAGTGTTTTGTAATAAAATGAGCCTAGGTTCTGGGATCACACAGACTTGGACTTGAATCCCAGCTGTCAGTTACTACAGACAGTGGGCAAGTTAACCTCTCTGAGCCTGGGTTTTCTAAATTAAAATGAGGTCAGTGACCACCAGTCTTACTGGTGGTTGTGAAGATTAAATGAGATTATGCATGCAATGCATTATTAGCAAAATACTTGGTACAATAGAATCACTAAGTGAATGTTATCTTTTACTTATTGGTAAACTTTATTCCTCTAAGGATTGTATTTGGCTTTCCTGTCTTACTGCTTTGATGGTGCCTCATTACATCTTTGACTCCCTTAGCAAAAGTTACTGGAGACAGAAAAAGTATCTGTCTTGTCTTTGCTTTCATAGGAAAAGGCTTATTATAATCATAAAAGTGACTATATAATGCCTACTATGTGCCATGGTAGTTAGTTTACATATCAATTCCTTGCAACAAATCTGTAAGGTAGGCATCAACAATGATATTTTACAAATGTGAAAAACCATGTGCAAAGGTAAATGATATTTGCCCAAAGCCACACTGCTAGTAAGGAGTTAAGCCACGATTTTCAAGGAGGTCGTGTGGCTTCCAGCTTCTTAAAGGTTACATTACATCTGAACTGTATCCATTCCTCTCGCTTGATCCTGCTTTTCATCTTCCCCTCCAGTTTACCTTATTCTGCTGGCATTCTGTTTTTGTCTTCATTTCCCTTTTCAGATTTATGGCTTGGCACCATTTTCTTGGCTTCTCTTGACAGTGATTCTGGTTCTTCACCTAAGCTATGCAGTCTCAGGTTGACTTGGGAAAACACCCCTTGAGGCTTGACTTAGTTTAAAAATCCTTCTGCCTTAAGGCCTACCCTATGAGCAGGAACCAGACAATATCTGCTGTAACATATCTTGACCCTTAAATGAAAAAGAGAACATTTGGATCCAGTGATTAATTTTTTTTCCAGTTCCAAATACCCTGAAACAGTTTCCATTTTAGGAAGCCTTTTAAAATTAAGAGCAAATCCCTTGGTTTTTAGCAAATAAGGTCAGGACTAAATAGCTCATGTAGATTATCAATAAACCTAGCATATGGCTATACTTGGCAGCTCTGAAATTATTCAAGACCACATCTTTATTCAACTGTCTAATAGCTTTATGGGTAGAGGAAACCCAGGTGATATTTTTATATCCAAAATTTCTTTTGAAGCATTCCAGTCATTTATAAATGCCCTCCCCAAAATTAAAGAGGCTTTTCAGACAAATTATGCAGAATGCCAACAGCAAAATCTTCAGTCCGAGTCCAAGTCTCATCTTTGCAAAAAGCAATAGCTTCTTTGTGGAGCAAGCATCCTAATTATGTCCACTATT
Organism: Tolypeutes matacus; assembly: GCA_026826555.1. NCBI lineage: Eukaryota > Metazoa > Chordata > Mammalia > Cingulata > Chlamyphoridae > Tolypeutes > Tolypeutes matacus. Next base: position 12,327,296 of record JAKSZT010054138.1, on the reverse strand, counting down.
TTCCACACAGCCCAGTATGAGAATAAATGAGTCACAACTAACAGAACTTTGAGTAAATTAAAATCATGGATTCTATTAAGAGAAGTTTTTCAGTGAAGTGGTTTCAGTTTGCTTAGTAAGGGACTTCATTGAAATATTTTACAGGAGTGTACTATGTTAAAAAAAATAATAATAAAAGGATAGAAACAGCTGTTTTGAGAGATGAAGAAAAGTGTGTTCCCATCCCCCAAGGCCCCTCTCCCATGAGGTGGCCAATGAGGGCTTCTGCTGAGCACAGGTTAGAAACCAGTTTGCTCAAGTAACTTCAACATATATTTTCATAATTAAAAAAGAAAGAAAGAAAAGAAAGTAAAACAAATCCACAAAATAAACTTTTCCTGAAAGTATGGCACAACTTTCTTTTTTTCATCTTAGGTACTGGGCCTGTTTTCATTTGTATAGTTTAGAGCTCCCCTTCAATCATTTATCTCATTTAGACAAAGTTTTATTGCTGGTAGCGATTGAACACAATTTGGCTCCTAGTAGCAGCCTAAATTGAGTAGGACAAATAAAACTAGCTCATGTCTTATTCATTCCCACATATGAACCTTAGAATTTTTAACTGGCATTCTTCTTAGTGAAGCAGACAACATCTGACCTTGTGCAAAGATCCACAATTTCTTGTAGTGAGAGCTTTTGTGATAGGAAGCACACCCACTGGGCAGGCAGTTCAGGATCCAGAGCAAAACTCTGCCATTTCGTTTGTTCATCCACTGTATTTACAAACCTTTTATACAAAAGTCAATAGTGCTGATTTGAAATGTAATTCTGCAGCTGGGTGTTTTTAATGGCTAGAAGGGTGATTTGAATATTACTCTAGTCTTGGGAATAATTGAGGCTGGATAATAGTTGGTCACATTTTGTCTGACAAACTTTAGGAAAAAACTTGGTGCACACAGTGAAAGAAATGCATTGCTAGTGATTACTGTATTTTAGTGGATGGTTTAATTCACTAAATTTACATCATCTGTATTCATCACACTGAGACCAACTGAATGACTATCCTTATAACATAAATAAAACAGTCTAAGCATATGAATTTTCTAGAGATATCAGTATTCACTGAGAAGTCACTGCTTATATTTGTCTGCATCTTAGGAAGCTAATTAAAGAACTGTGTTTGAAAAATACACTAGCTTGGGAAGCGGCTGTGGCTCAATCAGTAGGGCTCCCGTTTACCATATGGGAGGCCCCAGGTTCGGTTCCCGGGGCCTCCTGGTGAAGGCAAAGCCCGCCCGCATGGCGTGGTTGGCTGACCCAGCGAGCACAAGCAGCAAGGGGGGGACAAATGAATGAATAAATAAAATAAAATCTTTAAAAAAAAAAAAAAAAGAAAAATACACTAGCTGATTTTTCAAATGTGATTGTTTGGCAATGGACTAAGTAGTTTTGCTAGAGACCTGAAAGAGTTCATGTGCTTTCCTAACCACCAAGAAATGACTTAGGCACTGGAGAGACCCTACTCAGAGAACCAGCTCTTTAAGCCATAAGTGCATTTGACTTGATAGATCTCTATGGCTATATAAAAAGTGCACATTCTCGGACATCAGTACAACTGAAGAACATTTTAATTGAAGATAGTTAAAAGGACATTCAATGACTTGCTCTATAAATTTATTTCAAGGAGAAAATTTATGCTTGAAATGAAACTGTGAGTGTACACACACACACACACACACACACACAAAGATGTACCTCACCTACTGTCCACCAGGGGACTAATACTTAGAAAATATAAGCAATTAAGCAGTCAGGTCTTCTGATGATAACTAACTTTCTGGTGACTAATAATGACAAATAATTGTTTAAGATTTGTTTGCATGCAAGAACCATGTTTATAAAGCTAGGGAATTTATCCTTTTGTTCAAAAGCCATACACACATATACATATATAATTACAGTTATAATTATTCCATCCTCTATGTTTTAATATTTTATAATTAGTTAACTCTATAAACTTATACATCATGATTCCATTGTTTATTTTGCTGGCCATTGATAAAAATTCTGTACCTCTGTCTATATATGTGTGTATGCACATGTGTTTCTCCAAATAATGGTTAACAAATTCAGATCGCTCTGATTGTTAGACGCAGTTAAGAGAAAAGCAATCTCACTAACTCTTAGAAGTAACTAAGGTGACATAAGTTGCTTCTCATAATGTGCAAAATCATTTATATTTTACTTTTTTATAGGGAATTCCCCTGCCTTATTCAATTTTTTCTCTCCTGTAAAGCAAGAGCTAGTGCCAATAGCATCTACCACCTGGAGCTTCTGAATCATTCAGTGAAGAGAGTAGCCAAGTTGATAGTCCAGAAGAGCTCTGTAAAATGAAGGAACTCACTCTTTGGGTTGGAAATTTTAGGAAAACATGAGATGGGTATGAGGGGTGCAGAATAAAGCCAAAGGCCTGGAGTACTGAGAAGATTAAGGGAAAGAAGGATAAGTAAAAATGGGTGACTATGAGGGCATAACAATCTGGAAGAATACCTGAAGTAACATACCTTTAACCTTGGATGAGCTTTTCCTTTACCCTGAGCAGGTGGGGTGTTTGGGTAAGTTTCAATGCTGCCTTATTCAACCCTGTCTGCCTCTATTATTTTGAATAATTGTAAGTTGTCCTTTATTGTCTCATTATAACCAAAGAATCCATGCAAAAATTTCCTAGCTGTACAAGAGACTCAAGATATTCAGCAGTTACTGGGTATGGCAGTTTGAGATTGTTCTAATTCCCCAAAAGAGAAAGATTATGTTTGTGAGCTAACCCATTCCTGTGGGTATGAGACCTTTCAACTGGACTATGTCAGTGAGGTGAGCCTCAGGTTGAGTCTCCACCCTGGGTCAGATATAGGCAGAGACACAGAGAGAGACAGATACAGGCGCAGATAAAAGAAGCTGCCATATTTGATATGGCCATGTGAAAGAAACGACAACAGCTTTTCAGCCACAGCTGAGCTGCAAGGAAAGAAGCCCTGAAAGGCTCAAAGAGCTAAGGTCCAGGGAGAAATGAGCCATATGTCTGATAATTTATAGCTGACCTCAGGAAGAAAGTAGAGCCACCGCGACTGAGAGAGGAGGCCCGGTAAAATACAAGCCCTATGCCAGGTTTGCCTACAACTGAAGAAAGGCAGAAACCTTGGCAGAGATGGGCAGCCATCTTGTGTCAACAGTGGCAGCTGACTTTGGTGAGAAAGCACCTCTTATGGTGCCTTGAGTTGGACTTTTCATGGCCTTGGAACTGTAAGCTTTTATCCCAAATAAATCCCCTTTATAAAAGCCAATCCTTTTCTGGTATTTTGCATTGGCAGCTGTAGGGTAAATGAAGACGGAACGCCCTTTCTGTGAGCCGAGGCCCTGCAATGAGGCTGGGTTGCTCTGGCCAGCCACCTGACCCTCACAGACAGGGGGTTTGGATGTAAGCATGAAGGAGCACCTGAGATCATCATCAGGCGGTCTTGTAATTGTTAACTAATGACCCTTGTGGCCCACTGTTTGGAACCTTATAAAAGCTGGCCATGTCGGTTAGGTGGCACGGGGCAGGGTGCAGGGGGCACGGCGCTTCACCCAGCCTGCCGCCACTGGGTCCTGTGTGTGAGTAAGTAATAAAGGCGTGACGGTCCCTGGGCTCCCGTGTGCTTTCTCTGGAATATCAAATTAGCTGGCCGGGCTTCACCGCCTGCGTTACAATAGGCATAGACGGCAGGCTAAAGGTCTCTACCTGCATTACAGCAGCCCTTTGGCAAACTAAAACACTGGGTAAGATCTCCTGGGATTTGCTTCTGAATAATCACATTCAAGTGGTCCAGTGTAAAGCCCTAATAAAATGTTTTCTGAAAATCCCCAAAGTCTCATAATATTGAAATTACAAATCTCTGTTCTGCATTATTTTGGAAGGAACATATTCCATGTATCCAAACTTTAAAAAGAGCCCCCAAATGAATTTTCAAAGTCCTAGAACAGGAAACTCTTAAGTTACAGAAATTACAAAAGATTTTGGATAAAAACTGACTTAACTGGCCATGCAATTGAACTTTTAGTTCTGAGAAATTAAGCATATTGCAGAAAATATTCTCATATAATCCTGAAGATGTCAAATTCACTGTCCTGGAAAAGGCCTTTGGTAATTATATGTCAAGGCTAAGAAAATCAATTCTACCAATTTTGAAAAGATTCTATTTCAGTATCTAATGCTCCTCATTATTGCAAGACTTTTCATTATTTAAACTTAAGTCCTTCGGGTTACAACTTAAGCCCTATAACTTTTCAATACTAAAATGTCCTCTCAATATCTTTGTGAATTTTCAAAAATGGCAGTTTAATATTAATCATGTCTAAGATTTGTGAAACGTTCCTACATTCATTATCATTAAATCATCACAAGCCTGCGATGCAAGTACTGTCATTATCAAAGTTTTAAAAAACATGGCGCTGATGTGATGTACTTTATCCAAAGTCACACATCTATGAAGTGGTGGAGCCACTTGCTCAAATATTCTAGTATGCAAGTTGAGGGGGGCAGGAGTAAAGTACTTCAACAGTGATGTCACTTCAAGTCATCAGTTCCCAGTGCCCCATGCTGATGGGGAATTTCCTCCTAAGTAATAATAGCAGCTAACACTCTTTGCCAGGCACTGTTCTAATCATTTGATAGATATAGTAACCCATTTAATCCTCCCAAAAACCTACAACATAAGTACTATCATTATACCTGTTTTAAAGATGAAGCAACTGAGGCCCAGAGGTGAAGTACCTTTTCCAAAGTTACACAGGTAAACAGGCAATGTCAGGATTCCCCTTCAGATAATCAGGCTCCAGAGTCTGTGCTCTTTATCAGGACATCACTCTGCCGGCCAGGGGAACCTAAGGAAAATCCTTGGGGCCATATGTAGTTAAGCAGTCTAATTTGTGCCTTAACTTGGGTTAACTAATCTGATTGAGCTTTATTGATCACCCCCACCTGCCCATGTGGCATCCAATTAAAAGATTCAATTAGACCTTCCTTCAATGTCAAGGAAGAAAAAAGTGAAAAAGCCATGTTCACACTAGTCCCCATTTACTCTTTAAAATATTTAGAGGACTTGATCAAGGGCTGCTTTAATTCATAGGGAAAAGCTCTTATGTTGTTGAGCAGTTACAGCTGCTAATCAATTAGAATGACATGACTAAAGTCCTGAAATAGCTGCAGTTACGTTATTCCATTTTGGCAAAACAATACCTGCAGTGACAGAAGATCTAGGAGGGAGGAAGCTATAGCTACTTCATGAAGCCTACCACTTAGATTTGCTGACTCCCCCTGTATTCCCTGGTCAGATCATAAGGCCTAAAGAATCACCTTATTATGCACTCTTCTTATTCTTCCTCCTCCTTTTCTCCTCCTCCTCCTCTTCCTCCCCTTCCTTCCCCCTTCTCCACTTTTCCTCCTAAATGTGTATATGTATAGAAATAAAGATTCGTGTGTTCAAAACTTTTCAGAAATGAGCACATTTAAAAGTTTGAGGAAAGGCAGTAAGTAAGCTTAAAATCGTAGATAGTCAAACTGCCCTTGGAAATTCCTTAAATCACTCCAAAATGACAGTTTGGAACATCTCTCAGTAAGTTCAACAAAGCCAGTTTTCCCTCCAGTCTGATGTGGATTGTTTTTTCAATTGGTCATCAGGTGAATTAGTTGGCTTGCTTTTGAGGCTATTTATTGAATGAAAGAGAGGTCTTTGAACACTGGAATTGCACTCTGCACAGAGAGATGTTCATGTTTCAGAAGTGACAGCAGTGAGATTCTGAAAGAATATTCGGTTTAGGTGCACCATCTCTTGCTCACTCTGGGGACAAATGTTTGCAAAGTTTACTTACAGAGTGAAATGGTATGGAGATTCACGTGCATCACTTTAATTTTTCTTGTCCTCTTCTGTTCATTCTTTCTCCTCCTCTCTCCCTGCGCCCCCCATTTCACTTTCCCTACCATAAGTGTTGACAGTTTAAGGTAAACGCACATATGTTACATCCTCCCTATATATGCCTCTCCCCTTTATTGCTATTGCAACAGATCTGTAGAATTTTTGTTTCCACTAAAGTCCCAAATCTGATAGCAATTGGTGATTAATACCTCTACCTTCTAGATACATCCCCATAATACTTACCAAAGTGTGACCAAACTGCTTCTGTAAATCTCATATCTGCTATCAGCCTGAAGAGAGAGGAGACTAGAAATTTCTTAATTCATTGAATTAGGTATGTTCATTTAAATAGGTAATTCATAGAAGGGTGAGGTAGGCCTATTGGTAAGTGGTATGGCTTTTCACCTCCTCTCCCTCCACCTCCAGCCCAGGGAGGGGGCTCTAAGAGAACCACTCAGAGCAGTTGGTGCTGTCTGCAATTGTGGAGGCATTGTAAATCATTTCCTAGGTGGATGCTTGCTGAGCTACCCTCCCTCCCCCCCCCAAAAAAAAAGCATTAACCCTCCCTGAGCTGACACCAGAATGGAACATGGTAAGACAAGTCTTGGGAAACTTGATATGCATCCCTTGTATTGGGGGTAGAAGTAAACACTGTTGTTTGCTTCCTGCCTGCAGGGTATGGAAGATTGCCTGGCACTCCCTATGATGGTAGGGCAGGAAGCAAGAGTAGTGGGGCAGCCTGCACTTTTACCAGTTGGCATGGCAAGTATATGGAAGTTTCTCCCCCAAACTAGTAGATACCATCGAAGGTAGCCAGGCTTGAAACATCTTGCTCCTAAAGTTTTCTTGGGACATGGGACCTGGGGTGTACTTTTGGGGGAAGAACTGAGGGAGTTCACAAAGTTTTAGCTTGAGAGTACTTTGTCCATACTTTAGGGAACCTTGCAGTGCTGAAGTCCCAGTAGGCGATTATCTGAAGAGCCCAAAAATGTGCTCCATGAAGGAGCCAGCATCTGGTCACCAGCCTCATGGTCATTTACAACCAGAAGAGAGCTAAAACTACTATCGGGTAAGTAAACCGTCTTTTTTTCTCTTTAAACCACCTCCCCTGGCCCATCCCTAGAAAAAAAAATGTTGAAAGGGGGAGAAGAAAAGCAAAAACAAAACAAAACAAACCCAGACCATTCTTCATTCTCAACTCTAGGTCTCCAAGCCAAAGGTCAGGCCTGAACTTGGAGGGAGGGGTAAGTGCAAGAGTGGAGAGATGCTTTGTACTGGATATGAGAAAGAAGTTTTGATTTGGACTGGACTGGATTATTTAGTTCCTGAAAGTGAGTCATGAGACGTTTACATATAAATCTATGTGACCAACAAGCTGTATGCTTCAAATAGAGGGGGGTGAGGAGATCGATCAGAGCAGGGTAGCAAACAGCAGTTGGATAAAAAGTCCTATTTGTGCCTTGTCAACTTCAGTCTATTCAATAAACTGCTTGTATTTTGGGGAGTAAGGCTTGGAGAGCATGTTGGGGTTGGAGTGGGGATGGAGCAGGGCTTCGAGAGGAACTGACTATGGCCTATCAGTTTGGTTTATTAGGGGATAATCCATTTGGAGTCAGAATCCTTTGCAGCCAGTCTGGAGTATAGGTGTCATCATTTAGATGCAGCTTTTGGGTTAATTATTTTTTCCCTATTCAAGGAGAAACAATCTTCCAAAATTGAGATTAGTGTTAGGGAACATTATTGCATCTCAAGGTGGGCTTTCAAACAATGGCTACTGTATATGGTCTGAGAATTGCAATGAGTTGATGGAATGCCCAAGAGGTCCAGCCTTTGATATCAATAGTGCCATCCAAGAAAACAGCCCCTCAGAGGCTGAGGCAGAATGCTTGAGTGCCCTTGAGGGCTTTCAGATGAGAAGAATGACAGCTGGAGGACAATGTCGGTTGTGTTAGAGTACAGGGTCAGGTCCAGCCTCCAGACAAAGTAGCCTAGTTAGATCTTTGTAGTTTGTCAAGTTCTCAGCCCCTTGGATGTGGGTTAATGATACAGTGCAAGATATAATGAGGAAACAAAATGGCTTATCCAGAATTGAAGAGGAAGCCAAGCCATTTGGTCTCGGCAACTAAGAGTATGAGGGAAATGCACATCACACAGGACACAACACTGATAGCCAAAATTAGGGCAACTAGGACAACAAGACTCATGGATATGGGACTTTCAGTGAAGCACCAGGTGTGGTCAAGATGGACTCAGTGGTAATCCCGACTGCACTTGCAGTTATCAGCTGAGCAGGGCTTAGGAGGAATGGAACTCAAAGTAAGTTTTTTGAATAGCTTTGGAGTTTCCCCTCAGCTGGGTGTGTTACACAGCAGGCATATTGGTTTGAATTCCTATTAAACACTGACAGCACATACCTAAACCTAGTAAGATTCCAATAGTAGCCCCACATTGGGAGGAGGGAGGGTGAGAAGAATAATTTTTAATGGACCAAAGGAACAACGTAAAAATCTAAATAAATAAAACGAAGGCACACAGTCTCTTCCCAACAAATATACCATTCATTGCCTCCAGGTCTCATTAAATGTCAGGAGAAGTTTCTGTAAAACTTCAAAACTCAAGATCTCAGTCATTTATCCTGGGGATAGGACCCACATAAGAATAAACTGAAGTCCCCCCATATTTTCAAATGTGTTAGACAACAAGTGTTAAACTAGATATGCAAATTATCTTTTAACATAAGCAGTTTTATTGGAAATCAAGGAAACCCAGTGCCTCTCCTGGCTGCTGAAGGGGAATACCTCTTTCCCACTCCTGGCCAGCAGGAGTTTTATTAATGGAACACTCCCAGCTCTTTCGCCCTCTCACCTTCTCACTCAGTCTGCCACAAAGAAGGAGAAGTGACGTTAAGTGAGTTCTTAAAAAGAGCCTGGATCTGGGAGGCCAAGTCCCTACCCTTGTCTTTCTCTTGGAAGGGAGATGCCTGTAGGAAGCCGGTGCTGTGCTGTGTTGTGCTCAGTAAGGTGGTGAAAGTGAGGCCTGAGGTGGCCCAAGCCTGCCTATGACTGACTGGGAAAGCCTGATTAATTCTGGGCCTCAATATTAGGAGGTATAATTGCCTACAGAGACTGTGCAGTGGTATGACAGAGCCAGTGAGTAGAGTTGGGGGTGTTGATTGTACACATCACTTCCAAAGTCCATGTTCAATGACAGCTCAGTAGCTAGAAATCAGCCTCAGTGGTGTTAATCATGGAAACTGACAAATGCTACAAATCAGGTTTGCTTGTTTGTTTGTTTTGAGAGCCAGTTTACCAGCACACCACTAGATGGATATAAGCGAATAAGCCACAGTATACATTATCAATTATGTTGCTACAAAGGTGATATTTTAGTTTCTAATCCGATTTATACTGATGTGTTGGTTTGAGTTTTTTGTGGACCCCAGAAAATTATGTTCTTAAAGCTAATCCATTTCCGTGCATGTAAACCTATTGTAGGTAGGAACTTTTGATTTAATTACTTCAGTTAAGGGCCTTTGATTAGATTGCATGACCCAGGGTAGGTTTTAATCCTCTTACTGGAGTCTTTATAACCTGGAATCAGCAAGGCCACAAAGACAGACAAGAATGCCCCAAAGCACAGAGAAAGCCACAGATGGAGTAGCCGGAAGCTGAAAGCAACCAGGCCCAGAGGAGAGGGGAGAGATGAGTGGACACCACCACTGTGCCCTGCCATGTGCCTGATCACCACATCTGCAGCTCAGGGAGAAAACATCTCCTGATGATGCCTTGATTTGGACCCTTCCACGGCCTCTGAATGTAAGTTTATAAGTTAATAAATCCCCATTGTAAAAGCCAACCCATTTCTGTTATATTGCCTTGACAGCCTTTAGCAAAACTAAAACAATGGGTATCTTATTTCTCAATTGCTTCAGAACCTGATAGGAAGAAGGGTGCTGTTTATTGGATCCCCTTGGGCCATCTTGGAATCTTTTCCCTTCCCTCAAATTTTCTAATAGTGGTATTGTTTGTTATAATATATTTAATGGGGGAGATTATCTTAAGAGCTAACATTAGAAATTCTGGGTTATTAGTGGAATTACAGAAGAAACAGTCTTTATTTTAAAATGAGTTTGACAAGCTGTTTGGATAGATAGTAAGAACTCAGGGCACGGGCTAGGAGGAGTCAGTGGAACCAAGATATCTCAAGTTATTTGTCCTAGAAATGAATAGACATCGAGCAGTGGGAAGAGGCAGGGAGAAGTGGGAATTGCTGGTCAAAGGGAAACATCAGAGAGGAATAAGAGGGCCAGGGGCCAAGGAGTACATCTGCTATATATGAAAAAAGGAACAGTTTCTGTGACCAGGTCTTTTTTTTTTCTTTTTGAGAAAAGAAGCTAAGTTCTCCATTTGTGTTATCACTGTGCATGAACAGGGGCCATGTCTCAGGAGAATAAGAAAACCCATTGACTGGGTCTAATATAGCAGGGGCTAGAAACCTTTGATCACAATGAGAAATTGAGACATCTTCATTGCCCCCTAACCCCATAACCTTGAAAATCATAAAATTATTGGGAAATTCTTGAACTTCAACAAGATGTAGAATGGGGGTTTAAGCCAATCTTAAGTTCTTAGAGTGCAAGGAGACCTTAGTTGATATCAGCAAAATTATCCTCTCAAATAGAATATTTAAAAATGCTTTTTCATCATTTTTTATGGGAAAGGAAGGAAAATAACTATTTAAATATCTTTCATGCTGGCATTTGATGAAACTTTTCACTCTCCTGAGATCGGACTGTTATTGATTTTCACATGGAAAAGGAGTATGAAGCATAGAATTCATGCACATATTTGACACATAGTAAGTATTCAATTAGAATGTGTTGTATTCAATTTAATTGGAATTTACAAGTTATTTCATGACAAATAGAATGTAACTCACAGAAGCATATGACATAACTTATACATTATATGGGAGAGCACAAAAACCTGTGATTATCGTATATACCATCATTATATATGTATATAGTGAGAAACTCTGTGACATCTCTTTTTGGTTGTTTGGTTTGGCTTACTTTGGCCAAGAAGTCATTTGTGAGATGGCTTATTTCTGAGGAGCCTAGAATGCAAGAAGTCTGTCTGGAGGTGACCGGTGATCCTCAGACACATGTACCATTGGCATGAAACCAGCAGCTTCCATTCAGGCTTTTATCCTACTTTCAGACCTTTCTTTATCTTCCTTCTTACACCTAATCCAAGGAAACACTTTAATTGTCGTTCCATGTGCCAGCTGATATTTCCAGCTTCCTGTCTTTTTGCCCAAGGGTAAAATGCTGATTTCCTCTTTGCTATTTGGCAAATGTCAAAAGAAAAAGACTGGCTACACTATGTATTCCTTTCAGCAGCATGAATGAACATCCTGTATTTTTTTTCCCAATCAGGAGAAGATTTAACTAGCTAAAACTTAATTAGCCTAAGCTCAGAAAGCTTTTTCCTATTATTTCTCTATTGCTTCTCCTCCATTTGTTTCTTTTTCTCTTCCAAGAATTCCAATCCTACGTATTAGAATTCCTGGATCTAGCTTCCATGGCCTTTATAACTTCACATATCGTGTTTATCTCTGATGCTTTTCTCTATGCTCTTGAAGAAGTTTTTGAATTCTTTTACTTTGTAAATTTGGTTTTCTGCAATAACCTATCTACTGTTCACTGCTTCATGGTATTTTTTTTTTAATTCTGTCATTGTGTTTTTGTTTTATCTGAAAGCAATCTTGCCTGATTTCAAATTGCTTTGTTTTCACCTATGTAATGATCTCTTAAAACCCTTGGAGAATACAAAACAGAATTTGTCTGACTCTTCTCTAGTTCCATGGAGTAAGTCCGTTTCATTGGGAAAATATATGCTTATTCCTTGGATGAGCCCCTTTCTTTTGGACTACTGAATTTTTTCAAAGGTCTGGTAAGTTCTTCTATTTTCACATCCTAACAGAATTATCTCTACTAAGTTCTGCAAATTGGGATGAGTTTCTATACAAATGGTTTATTTCTGACAATAAGAGTAGAATTTTACATTTTGGGTCCTTTACTTTGCTAGAGTGATGATCTAGTTAGCTAAAAGTAAATGTGGAGGGAATTCTTGTGGCCAGTGCTGTGCCAAGCAGTTTCTCTCCATGTTTGTGATGGCAACAAAGTTAGCTTGAGGACTTTCCCCTCCCCATATTGCCGTCACTTTCTCTTTCTGAGCCTGTTACAGCACTGTCCTCTATCTTCTTAGCATATCACCCCTGCTAGTGTAATCCAGTGGGAGAGTGAGCACATTGGGTTTCCACTTACTGGTCTGACCCTAGAATATTTCTCAGATTTTTGTACTGTTCCCTTGCCCCCACTGTGCACAGGTCCTGGGACTTACATTCACTCCCACACTGGGTGTAGGAATTTGGGGAGCTTCTGCTCAGGAATCCCATCCACTTCGAAGAAACTAGACCACAGAACCAGAGGGATTCCAGCCTCAAAGACCCTAATGAAGCTGGACCAGAGAAGCAAAGTGAGGCCAGACAGACCAGCTCAAAAGGCTGCCCCTTAAGAATTCTGGGAAGATGGCATCACACTGAAAGGCAGAGTTCAATGCTCTCACAAAAACAATGGAGAAAGAGCCAAAAGCTATCCAAGAGAACTGCTTTGGAGGTCAGCAGACCAGGACAGTGCTACACAACTCCCAGAAGGGTGAGGGACAGAGAGGTGAAGAAGCTAAAACAACAAACATGAAGTTACCAAGCCCCCTGCAGCACGCTGGAAGGGCTCTCCTCCCCCACCCCCAAGATATTAAGCTGGGGTAAAACCCCTGGCTCACTGCAGCTGACTGAAAGGGGAACAGATTCCTTCTTTCCTGTCAGGGAGTCGAGGGGCTTTTCTTCAGTGACTTCAGCCAGCAGAGCCTGCTTTAAATCTCCACTCTGGAGATTCAGCACAGGAACACAGGAAAGCCCAGACTGAAACACCTCTGTGGAAAGGTACGCTGATGAGCACCATTTGCTGGATGGTCAGGAAATTACATGGATAAAAATGGTTCTCTCGTCTATCTGTATCCTACCTCCTGGGAGAGAATCTGCACCTCACTAGTGAGTCCCTGGCCCGATTTTGATAACATAAGCTGGGCAATTTTAAAGACTTAGAATAAATTGAACCAAATGTCAAAGAAGAGCTGTGAAAAAAAAATAGACAAGAGAGAGAAATTGGCCATCAGAGGAAATTCACCAACATATTCAGATGCCTAGACATCAGCAAAAAATTACAAACCATACTAGAAAACAGGAAGAGGTGGCACAGCCAAAAGAACTAACCAAATATCCTGAAGAGATACAGGATTTAAGACACACAACTCTCCTAAGTCACTTCAAAGAATTTAAAGAAAATATGAATAAAGAAATAAAGGATATTAAGAAGACACTGACTGGGTGAGTGTAAAGAACAATTTGAAAGCCTGCAAAGAAAAGTAACAGAACTTATGCGAATGAAAGACACAATGATTGAGATTAAAAATACATTAGCAGCACATATGAGCAGATTTGAATTGCTCAAAGACAGATTTAGTGATTTCAAAGACAGAACATCTGAGCTGGAAAAGACAGGAGAACAGAAAGAGAAGAGAATGGAAAAATGGAACAGAGTCTCAGGGAGTTGAATGACAATGCAAAACACACAGACATTTGCATTATCAGTGTCCCAAAAGAAGAAGAGAATGGAAAAGGGGCAGAAAGACTATTTGAGGGAATAATGACCAAACACTTCCCAACCCTTAAGAAAGACATAAATATGAATATTCAAGAAGGACAACGCACCCAAAACAGGATAAATCCAAATAGACCTACCCTGAGAGACCTACTATTCAGAATGTCAAATATCAGAGTTAAAGAGAGGATTCTGAAAGCAACAAGAGAAAAGCAAAGCATCACATACAAAGGAAACTTGGCAAGAAGAAAGTGGTATGATGTATTTAAGGTAGTGAAACAGAAAAACTGCCAGCCAAGAATTCTGTATCTGGCAAAACTGCCCTTCAAAACTGAGGGTGAGTTCATAGTCTTCACAGACAAACCAAAACTGATAGGATTACTACCAAGCACCTACACCTGGAAAAAAGACTTTGAATAAAAGGGGGAAAAGGTAAAGACAAATGAATGTATATGGCTAAGAGACTTCAAAGTGAGTTGGGAGGTCATCAGAGAGGTAATGCTTATGCATGTCTCAGCAGGATCTCATAGATGGCCAAGGTAGATACTACCCCAAATAGTGGGGATCCTGAGGGCTCTGGTGACACACAGTCATGGCAGATACCTCCGGGGTTTGGTGCCTTGCCAGTTGCCCTACTTTGGAGTTTGTGCTCCCTAGTGTGACAGAGTTGGACTCAGATGTGACTTCTCTACACATGCCTTTTTTGTCCCTTTTATTTGAACCTATAGTTCAAAAAGGGAGTTGGTAGGTGTACGGCCAAGAGACTTTAATCTCTGGGCTGTCCATGAGCCAGCTGGGCCCTGAAATTCAACGGAGTTGCAATACCTAATCTCCAGTTCATTGGACTCACCCAGGACAACTAACAAGGGGATGATGATGGACAACGGCCATCCAAGAAACTGAGAGAGTCTACAACTGCAAGCAAGAGAGTCCCATCCATCTGTCCCATGGGATCAAATCCTCCTCTCAATTAGAGGTGGAGTGGGCAACACCATCCCAGAATCCTCAGGATTGGGGAATGAACTATGGACTAAAACTTACTGGTATTCTGCTATAGACTTATTGTGATTCTAGAAATGGAAGAAACTATATCATTCATATGGAGACAGTGGCCACTAAAGGTTCTGAGCGCAGGGAGAAGGAAATACAGGTGAAATATGGGGGCATTTTAGGGACTTGGGGATTTTCCTGAATGACATTACAATGACAGATACGGGCTATTACATGTCTTGCCATAACCTACAAAATTGTGTGGGAGAGAGGATAAACTACAATGTAAACTATAATCCATGCTTAGTGGCAATGCTCTAAAATGTTTTCATCAATTGTAACAAATGTGCCACACTAATGAAAGATGTTGATAATGTGGGAAAATGTTGGGAGGTGTAGGAAGTAGGGCATGTGGGAATCCCCTATATTTTTATGTAACATTTATGTAATCTAAATCCCTTTTTTAAAAAATTAAATATGAATATATTTTAAAAATAAATAAAAATATATTTTAAAAAAAGAATATGTCACCAAAATGCCAGAATTACAAGAGATACTAAATGGAGTGTTGTGGCCTGAAGGGAAAAACAAGGGCAAGAGATTTGGAGAAGAGTTTAGAAATGAAGATTATTAAGAAGGGTAAACTAAAGGGTAAAAAGACGGACATTAGAACAATATGACAACAGAGGCCAAAGGACAAAATTGATGATGTAAGTAATCCCTTTACAGTAATAACATTGAGTATTAATGGATTGAACTCCCCAATCAAAAGAATAGACTGATAGAATGGATAGAAAAATATGAGCCATCTATATGTTGTCTACAAGAGACCCAACTCAGACATAAGGACACAACCAGGTTAAAATGAAAGGTTGGAAAAAGGTATTCCACACAAATAGTAATCAAAAAAGAGCTGGAGTAGCCATAGTAATATCAGACAAAATCGATTTCAAATGCAAAACTGTTATAAGGGATGAAGAAGGTCATTATATATTAATAAAAGGGTTAATTCACCAAGAAAAATAACTATACTAAATATTTATGCACCTAACCTGAGTGCCCAATATAAGTGAGGCACACACTGGCAAAACTGTAGGGAGAAATAGATGTCTGTACAGTAACAGTTGGAGACTTCAATAGTCTCAGTATTGGATAGAACATCTGGACAGGGAATAAATAAAGAAACAGAAGTTGAATAATATGGTAAATGAACTAGACCTAACAGACATCTATGTAGCATTGCACCCCAAAATAGCAAGATATACTTTTCAAGTGCTCATGGAGCCTTCTCCAAGATAGACCATATGTTGGGTCACAAGTCTCAATAAATTTTAAAAAATTGGAATTATACAAAACACTTTCTGTGATCATAATGGAATGAAGCTGGAAATCAATAATGGATGGAAAAAGCGAAAATTCCTAAGTATATGGAGATTTAAAAACACACTCTTAAATAATCAGTGGGTCAAAGAAGAAATTGCAAGAGAATTCAGCAAACATCCTGAAATGAACGAAAATGAGAACCCAACATATCAAAACCCATGAGAAACTGCAAAGGCAGTGCTGAGAGGGAAATTTATAGCCCACAATGCTTACATTAAAAAATTAATGTAATAAAGCACAATGATAAATTGAAGAAGAAAAATCACACAATCCTCTCAATTGTTGCAGAATAGGCATTTGGCAAAACACAGCACCCTTTCTTGATTAAAAAAAAAAAAAAAAAAACAACTCTTCAAAAGATAGGACTAGAAGGAAGCTTTCCCAATATGGTAAAGTGCATATATGAAAAACATTTAGCTAGCATTGTACTCAATGGTGAAAGACTGCAACCTTTCCTGCTAAGATCAGAAACAAGACAAGGATGCCCGCTTTCACCACTGTTACTCAGTATTGTGCTTGAGCTTCTGGCTAGAGCAATTAGGCTAGATAAAGAAATAAAAGGCACCCAAATAGGAAAGAAAGAAGTAAAACTTTCAGTATTTGCTGATGATATGATCCTATATCTAGAATCTCCAGAAGAATCCACAGCAAAGCCACTAGAACTAATAGAAGAGTTCAGCAAAGTGGCGGGATTCAAGATTAATATGCAAAAATCAATAGCATTTCTATACGCACCTGATGTGCAATCTGAAGAGGAAATCAGAAAAAAAAATCCATTTATAATAGCAACTAAAACAATCAAATATTTAGGAATCAACTTAATCAAGGACATAAAGGACCTATATTCAGAAAACTACAAACATTGCTAAAAGAATCTGAAGAAGACTTAAATAAATGGAAGGACCATCTGTGTTCATGGATTGGAAGACTAAATATCGTTACGATGTCAATTCTACACAAACTGATTTACAGATTCAATGCAATCCCAATAAGAATCCCAACAGCCTTTTTTGCAAAAGTGGAAAAACCAATTATCAAATTTATTTGGAATAGTAAGGAGCCCTGAATAGCTAAAAAGATCTTGAAAAAAGAAGAATGAACTTGGAGAACTCTCACTTCCGGACTTCAAAGCATATTACTTATCTACAGTGGTAAAAACAGCATGGTACTGGCATAAAGACAGATACCATGACCAATGGAACCAAATTGAGAACTCAGAAATAGACCCTCACATCTACAGTCAAGTGATTTTTGACAAGGCTGTCAAGCCCTCCCAGCTGGGCCAGAAGAGTTTATTCAACAAATGGTGCTGGGAGGATTGGATAGTCATATCCAAAAGAAAGAAAGAAGACCACTATCTCACACCATATACAAAAATTAACTCAAAATGGATCAAGGACCTAAATATAAAAGCGTCAACCATAACACTCCTAGAAGAAAATGTAGGATTTTCAAGATCTTGTGGTAGGCAGTGGTTTCTTAACCTTACACCCAAAGCACAACCAACAAAAGAAAAAAATAGATAAATGGGACCTCCTCAAAATTAAACAGTTTTGCACCTCAAAGGACTTTGTCAAAAGGGTGAAAAGGCAGCTGACTTAATGGGAAAAAATATTTGGCAATCATATATCCAATAACGGTTTAAAATCCGTGATATACAAAGAGATCATACAACTCAACAATAAAAAGACAACCCGATTAAAAAATGGGCAAAACACTTGAAAAGACAATTGTTGAAAGAAGAAATACAAATGGCGAAGAAACACATGAAAAAATGTGCAACATCACTTGTGATTAGGGAAATGCAAATCAAAACTTCAATGCGATATCATTTCACACCTCTTAGACTGGGCGCTATTAAAAAGTAGGAAAGGGAAGCGGCTGTGGCTCAATCAGTGGGGCTTCCGTTTACCATATGGGAGGCCCCGGGTTCGGTTCCCGAGGCCTCCTGGTGAAGGCAAGCCCACCCGCACGACGTGGTTAGCTGACCCAGCGAGCACAACAAGGGGGGGATAAATGAATAAATAAATAAAATCTTAAAAAAAAAAAAAAGTAGGAAAACTGTAAATGTTGAAGAGGATGTGGAGAGATAGGAATGCTTATTCACTGTTGGTGGAAATGTAGAATGGTACAGCCACTGTGGAGGACTGTTTGGAAGTTCCTAAGGAAGTTAAATATAGTCTTGCCGTGTGACCCGGGAAAACCATTACTAGGTATATATCCAGAAGAACTGAGAGCAGAGACACAGACATCTGCACACCAATGTTCATAGTGGCATTATTCACGATTGCCAAAAGATGGAAACAACCCAGGTGTCCATCAACTGATGAATGGATTAACAAATTGTGGTGTATACACACAAATGGAAATATTACACAGTTGTATGATTTGAAGTCATGAAGCATGTGACAACATGGATGAACCTGGAGGAAATTGAGTGAAGCAAGCCAGACACAAAAGGACAGATACTGTATGATTGCACTATTATGAACTAAATATCTTGTGTAAACTCATGGAGTTAATAATTAGAATATAAACCACCAGAAAATAGAATGAGGGTAGAGAACGGAAAGCTGAGGTTTACTCTATGCAGAATTGGTTAAAAAATATATTGTTTGTGAATCTTTGGAAATGAATAGAAATGGTGAAAGCATATCATGGTGTTTGTAACTAGCAGTGGTATTGTATGAGTATGACAGTGGTTGAAAGGGAAAGTCTAAGGTCATGTATATTACCAGAAGAAAAGCTAAAAACTGTAACATGGTACTGTATATGATAGTAAAACTTCATGTTAAACACGAATATGGGTGATATTACATTTATAAGATTGTTTTTACAAAATATAAATACAAATATACTAGAGAGAAGGAAGAAGAATTACAGCTATGTATGGCAGGGGAAGCATAGAGAGATTGAGGTGATGAGTTTTGTTTGTTTTTTGTTTATTATTATTATTGTTGGAATAATGAAAGTGCTCTAAGAATGATTGAAGTGATGAATGCACAAATATATGGTTACACCGAAGTAAAAAAAAATCCAAAAACAAAAAAAAAGGCTGCCCCTTCATCCAAGCAGAGGAGGAGAGGTGGCTCCAGCAGCAGAACCCCCTGGCGCTGGAGGAGGACAAACTGGCGGTGGAACAGTGTTTGGAGGAGCAGCTGATCTTCAGTGAAGTCAAGGAGGAGGAGAACACACAGCTGCAGCATCTGCGGGGCCTATGGGTTCATGTATATGAAGACTGTGGTAACTCAGATGTAGAGAATGAAGCAAAAGATCATTTTCCACCTCAAAAGAAGCCAGTTTGGGTGGATGAAGAAGATGAGGGGATGATTGATATGATAAACAGTTGCTTTCAGAAAGATAAGATGAAAAATGCTAGTGAAAGTAAACTTTTAAAAGAACACCTACAAAAGAGATTTAAAGAATTTAGAGTGCTGTGGGAAGAGTACCTGTCTTGGCAGAGACGAGAAAGTGGAGAACATCTTCAGATTATGAAAGTGAAGAGGATGAAGATGACTTGTTGTAAAGAACTGGAAATATCTTATCCACATCAACTTCTCTTCCAAGAGGCATCTTGAAGATGAAGAACTGCCAACGTGCTAATGTTGAACGTCCTACTACTTCTAGGATATCAACCGTGTTGTTCCATCATTGTGCACAAATTATCATGGTCGCCGGATTAGATAAATACTGTTTCAGGTTGATGGAAAAACGAATCCGAAAATCCAGAGCATTTATTTGGAAGTTTCCAAATGTAAAGGCTCATTTTACTGCTAATACGTTTAAGGTTTTAAACTCAAGTACCCACAGCAAGGTCCTTTATGTCCATGATATGTTGGCTGGAAAGTTCATTCCTGTGCATCAACTAAGAAGTATAAAAGAAAAGATAGTGCAGAGCTTCCAAGTCTCCCCAGATGGTTCCTTCCTGCTTATAAATGGCATTGCTGGTTATTTTCATTTGCTATTGATGAAGACTAAACAACTGATTGGTAGCATGAAAATTAATGGAAAGGTTGCAGCATCCATGTTTTCTTTAGATAGTAAGATGATACATGCCTCTTTAGGAGATGAGGAAGTTTAATTTTGTAATAGGAAATCTAGGAAGTGCCTTAACAGATTTGTTGATGAAGTTAGTTTATATGGATTAAATATTGCCACATCTAGGAATGTACAGTATGTGGCTTGTGGTTCTAATTGTAGAGTGGTAAGCATATACAAGCAAGATTCTTGTTTCCAAGAAACAAACCCAAAGCCAATAAAAGCGATAATGAACTTGATTATAGGTGTTAATTCTCTGACCTTCAATCCTACTACAGAAATCTTGGCAGTTGCTTCAGAAAAAAATGAAAGAAGCAGTCAGATAGGTTCACCTTCCTTCCCGTATGGTATTTTCAAACTTTCCAGTAGTTAAAAAAGAAGAATATTTATTTTGTTCATAACATGGATTTTTCTCCCAGAAGTGCGTTTTTGCCTTAGAGAACAAGAAGGGCAAGGCTTCACCATTACTCAGACTTCTAAAGAGATTATTTGAAATCCATTTGAGCCAAAAGAGAACCCTATCCTGATGCAACTTTTCAGAAACTTTCCTGAATGTGTGATAATAGATGTATAGTAATTTATTGAGCCAGATGTGTTTATTTAACAGAAATGTCTTTATAAACACGTGGCAACTTTTATTTGGGAAAAAAAGAATGTTCAGTCAAGCATTGTTTTTCATAGTGAGGTTGAAAACTAACAAAAGGTTAAATGAATTATTTATATCCACTAAATACAAGGCCATTCAAAACAATGAAAATCCACATTTATTTCTAAGTGAAAAAAGCATGTTACAATATTTATAGCATAGCATAATCATCATTTACAATTTTTGTAAAATTATATATAAAAAGAGAAAAAGAGAAAAAAATTTTTGGTGTCAAAGTAATTCTAGCATTTGAGATTTGAAGAATATGTATAGATCTTCTATCCCACGTCCCATGGGAACTCCAGTGTCCACCTGATATTTCTGTAAATTTCTGACAATGTATGTTCTCATGGTTACTTCTGGTTCTGAGTTCCTGCTTCTTTTCACCTCTTTGTTTCTCAAGCCCTTTCTTTATCTGTTCAAGAAATACTGTTACAGGCACTGAGTTTATTGTGATTAAGGGGGAAGGCCCTGCTTTCCTGGGGCTTGCATTCTTGCCCAATGCATTGTAGATGTGTAGCTGACGACTTGGGTAAATGCAAGGGGGGAATGCAAGGTGGGAGTGTATCTGACATTCTTCTATCCTATCACAGGGAATTCCTCATAGTCTTCTTCCCTCACAGGTGACATCCTCCTGCTAGGCTGCTCTACTCTTTATTTTTTCCTCTCTACCTGTCCTTTCTTTTTTGTTCCAAGAGTATTTAGTTATTTATTTTATTTCATTTATCTTATTTCCTTCCTCCAGTCACATACATGAGGTCTCATTTTTCTGAACACCAAGTGCTAATAAAATATAGTCCCTTCCCTAAAATGAAATATCTCTAATAATACTTCAAGTAATACTTTACTACCTCACTACCTGCATTTGCATGTCCATAGAAAGATAGAGATAGAGACATCTAAAAGGATATTATCTCTGGCTTGTCGGATCAGGGGTGATTTTATTCCTTATTCCAGTAATGATAATCTGTATTTTCTATTTTTCCACAATAAACACATATTACTTCTTTAAAAGCAAACAAAAGAAAACTTTACTAAAACCCTCAACCTCCCCAGTTTATCTAATTGAAAATAGATTATAATTGGCCTCGACTTATATTTTCAGGTTCCCAGCATTCTTTTGACATGCATCTTATGTATAAATTGAAGAAGTACCCTTTTCCATACTATTTTAAAACTCATTTCAACAAAATAAGTACGGTTTTTAACACACACACAATTTGGGTATATTTGTATTGATCTATAGGAAAGATAGACTAAGATGGTTATGTGGTTTAATTTTGGGGTGTGGAATAAGGATTTATTCTAGATCTTTCTGTATGGTTTTATGTTTTTGCAGCCAGTTTCGTGCATTACTAACTGTTTTAAAAATCTAAAGAGGCGGGAAGCGGCTGTGGCTCAATCAGTAGGGCTCCCGTTTACCATATGGGAGGCCCCGGGTTCGGTTCCCGGGGCCTCCTGGTGAAGGCAAGCCCGCCCGCACGGCGTGGTTAGCTGACCCAGCGAGCACAAGCAGCAAGGGGGGGATAAATGAATAAATAAATAAAATCTTTAAAAAAAAAAAATCTAAAGAGGGGCCAAGATGGCGTTAGTGTAGGAGGGCACACACTGCAAGCTCCCAGAGCAAGGCGGATTGTGGAAGGGGTCCTGCCCGGGGGTCTGTGTTGTGCACGCGTGGAGTGAGAAGCTTGGGGCATCTATCTGCGCGGATCAACGGCGTGGACAGAACAGTAGAGAATCGTGAGTTCTAAACCTGCTGGTGGTGGATGGCACAGATGGCTGAGCCCTGCGGTTAGGGGGAAAAAAAAGAAATAATAAAATGGCCACTTGGAGCCGCGAGCGGGGCTAGAAAGTTTTATATTCTGGGGATATGGCTGCCTGGCGCCCCTTGGACCTTGTGTGAATAGAACAGCCCAAACTAATTGGTACCCGGTGAATGGGTGGGGGGATCCTGGTCGGGGGGTGGGGAGCTGGGGACATTCCCCAAAAGAGGGAGGGTGGGAGGGTTCTGTTGGAGGACAGGGGAGGGTATTTTTTGTTTTTAATTTGTGACCTTGATCTGGCTGCCTGCACCGCCCCATAGCTTTGGGGAGCAGATAAGCTGACCTGAAGCAGCACCAGGCTGAGAGCAGATGCGAATCTGCACTCAAACTGATTTACATAGCAACCCGGTGACACTGGTGCTGGGCTCCAGAAGGGGCGGAGTCCGCCGTCTTTAGCAATCTGCACTGACTAACATCAGAGCTACAGCTACCCTGGGGAGTCCAGGAAGTGGGACGTGCTTGATTAATATCCACGGGCCCAGGTAGGGTCCCTTCCGTAAGGGGGTTGGTCTAGAGAAGGAATTATTTTGGGTCCTGTATTTCGCTAAAAAAAATAAAAATAAAATAAAAAGTGAGAAGGTCACTTCAATAAATGAAAAATAAATTCTTTTTAATTTAGTTTAATACCTAAAAGCTGCTTCAGGACCTGCATATAGAACCCTGTGGGGAAATTGATTGATAAACACAAGTAGGCAGAGAGGACGCACGTGGACCCTAGGGGAGTCATTAACCCCCCTTAGCTCTGTTTGACTGCTTGCCTGTGTGGATCTTTGGTTTCTCTCTGGTCTCTTGCTTTTCTTTCCTCTTTCCTTACCCCTTTCTTTTTTCTTTCATTTTTTAAAAATTAGGTGCTGCTAGCTTGTCGCTTCTTTGCTGTGCTTCTTCTTCAGTAATTTCCCACTCGCTGTCTATATTGATTCTGTATTACAAACTATCGCTTATCCTTCCTTCATCTTTCTGCCTTCTGCTTTCTGTTGTGGCTCTTAGGTACAACATTTTTTCATAGGCCCACAACTTAAGGGTGTCGATTTCTACTCCATCTATTTTGTTTTCTTCTTCTTTTTTTTTTTATTAGTATTAACTTTTTCCTTTCAGCCCTTTCTTTACTATTTCTCTTCCTCCTCATAATTCTAGCCTTCTAAATCACTATATATATATTCCTCCATTTGCTTTCCCAGTCCATTGTAGGAACTCCACTTTTTTTCCTATTACTCTACACTGCCTACACAAGTTAAATATTCATCTCATTAAGTCTCATTTTGCCCCTCTTCTAACTTTTATCAATATTACTATTACCCTTCTGCCTTCCTCACATCTTTTGATTCCTCTGGCCCTAATCTTTTGCCTTCAAGGGAACAAAGAAAGAAGTAAGGAAATAAAATATGAAGAAAAACTGCCAAAGAGAAAACTTAACTCATACGCAGAAGCACCAGCTAAATAAAACACTAGAGCATAGAGAAAAGCTAATCAACTGAACAAACCCATCAAGATAATATGATGACCAGAGGGCAACAGAAAAATACAAATGACTCTGAGAAACTGGAAAACATTGACCAGTCTAATGAACAAAATAAAAACCAGGAAGCGATGCAGAACATCGAACAACTAATCAAAGCTATCCAAACAAATATCATGGACCAACTTAAAGAACTGAAGGAAGAGATTAAGTATATAAAGAAGACACTGGGAGAACATACTGAAGAAATAGCAAACATGCCTAAAAAGGTAATGGATATGATGGTGAACAATGGCACAAGCCAAGAAATGAAAAAGACGCTGGATTCACATAAGAGCAGATTTGAACAGGCAGAGGAAAGAATTAGTGATATGGAAGACAATACAGCTTAAATCAAAGAGATAGTAGAACAGATAGACAAAAAGATAGAAAAAATCCAGCATGGACTCAGGGAATTAACCGATAATACAAAACGCACAAACATACGCATTATGGGCATCCCAGAAGGAGAAACGAAGAGAAAGGGAACAGAAAGAGTGTTGAAGGAAATAATGGCTGAAAACTTCCCAACCCTATTGAGAGAGATGGATGTGAAGATCCAGGAAGCACAGCGCACCCCAAATAGTATAAATCCCAACAGGCCAACTCCAAGACATATACTTGTCAAAATGTCCAATGCTCAAGACAAAGAGAAAATACTCAAGGCAGCAAGAGAAAAGAGAATCATCACATACAAGGGAAGCACAATAAGATTAAGTGCTGATTTGCCATGGAGGCAAGAAGATAGTGGTATGACATAGTCAAAATACTAAAAGAAAAAACTTCCAGATGCAAATTTTCTATCCAGCAAAATTGGCATTCAAAAATGATGGAGAGTTCAAAATATTCACAGATAAACAGAAATTAAGAAAGTATGTCAAAAAGAAACCAAGAAGCTCAACAATAAAAAGACAAATGACCCAATTAAAAAATGGGCCAAAGACTTGAATAGACATTTCTCCGAAGAAGAAATACAAATGGCAAAAAAAACACATGAAGAAATGCTCAACATCACTCATGATTAGGGAAATGCAAATCAAAACTACAATGAGATATCATTTCACACCTATCAGAATGGCCACTATTAAAAAGACAGAGAACTACAAGTGTTGGAGAGGATGTGGAGAGATAGGAACACTTCTTCACTGTTGGTGGGAATGCAGGATGGTACAACCACTATGGAGGACTGTTTGGTAGTTCCTAAAGAAGTTGAATATAGACTTGCCACGTGACCTTGCAATACCACTACTGGGTATATACCCAGAAGAACTGAGAGCAGCGACATGAACAGGCATCTGCACACCGATGTTCATAACCACATTATTCATCATTGCCAAAAGCTGGAAACAACCCAGGTGACCATCAACAGCTGAATGGATAAACAAACTGTGGTCTATTCACACGATGGAATATTATGCAGCTGTAAGAAGAAATGAAGTCATAAAGCATATGGCAACATGGATGAATCTGGAGGATATTATGTTGAGTGAAGCAAGCCAGACACAAAAGGACAAATAATGTATGAATGCATTACTATGAACCAAATATATTGTGTAATATATTGTTTGATTTACACACACACAAAAAAAAACAAAAAACAAAACAACAAAAAAAATTACATGTATCCATTACATTTAATTGAGAAATGTATATATTTATTCATCTGTGTTTACTTTTTAGTTTTTTATTGCTTATGTTTTCAATTATTAAATGTACAAAATAAAGTTAAAAAAAAAAAAAGAAACCAGCACTTCAAGAAATGCTAAAGGAATCTCTACAAGTTGAAAGGAAAATACAAGGGAGAGAGAGGTGGAGGAGAGTTTAAAAACAACTGAAAAGACAAAAAGAGAAACAAAACAACATATGGCATACATTAACCCAAAGAAAAATGGCTAAAGTAAGAAATTCGTTACAAGTAATAACACTGAATGTTAATGGATTAAATTCACGAATCAAAAGACACAGATTGGCAGAATGGATAAGAAAATATGATCCATCTATATGCTGTCTACAAGAAACCCACCTTCGACCCAGGGATTCAAGGAGGCTGAAAGTGAATGGCTGGAAAACCATTTTACAAGCTAACAATAGCCAAAAAAGGGCAGGAGTAGCTATTCTAATATCAGACAAAATAGACTTTAAATGCAAAACTATTGTAAGAGACAAAGATGGACACTACATATTAGTAAAAGGAGTAATCTCTCAAGAAGAGAGAACAATCATCAACATTTA
>JAKSZT010054138.1:12254835-12296036 GCA_026826555.1 Tolypeutes matacus | reverse complement strand
AAAAAAAAAAAAACCTAAAAGAAGCACACACACAAAATATGCAAGGCTTTAGAGCTACTCTAGAGCCTTCTAAATTTATTTTCCTTTGGAAAACACCCTCATCGGTGACTTTGAGAAAAATCGGAGTTAGATGTGTTACATGGTAGTCTTAGCACAACTTGATGGATCATGTTGTGGTGAAAAGTGATTCTACTGCTAACTAGCTGTGTGACCCTAAGCAAGTCATTTCATCTAATACATAATTTTGTAATCTACAAAATGGGGGACTTGCACTATGTTGTGCAGGTCCAACATTGTTGCGACTCGGTCAAACATTAATTTAATACCCAGAATGAAGAGCAGCTGCCAAGGTCTGGATTCTGTGAGTAGGAAACAAGGGCTCATTTCACTGATAATTGCTGAGGCCCACAATTGCTTTTTTTTTTTTTTTTTTTATTATGGGTAAAAATCAAAATTCTCACAATACATACAAACATTTGCAAAATGATATATAAATATATATGCATATATGTGTATTTGCTTACAAAAATGTTATTTATATATATATATACATATATTTTAAGAGGTGCTTAGATTACCCAAAATATTACACGGAACCCACTGGGATTGCTTTGATACTCCTTCACCATGGAGCACAGAACTAACACTGTCCTACCCCCTTTTTGCCAAATGTTGTCTATCTAGTCTGTGATCTTTTTTCCTGTGGTAAAAGTGATCTGAGGGGAGTGGATGTAGCTGAAGTGGTTGAGTGCCTGCTTCCCATGTACAAGGTCATGGGCTTGATCCGGTACCTGCTAAAAACAAAAACAAACAAAAAATCAACACTCATTGGGGAGCAGATGTAGTTCAGTGGTTGAGCACCTGCTTCCCATGTTTGAGGTCCTGGGTTCAATCCCTGGCACCTCCTAAAAAAAAAAAAAAGTGATCTGATTTTTATAGAATGTGTAAACAAGAGATAAGATTTCCAACCAGCTGTACCAGGCTGCATCTGTTCTGCAGAGAAAAGGATACGGACACCAGACCTACAAAGCACTCGGTTTGGGATTATTCCCCAGTAGTGACTGAGTTGCAACCCAAAGCTGGCTCGAAGGGATGTAAGTAACCCTGCAAAGTCACACCTTATCTTTCAGATCACTTGGAAAGATCACTATTTTGCATTCATCCTTGAAACAATATCTCTGGCGACATGAAAGAGTGAGTGCCACTTTTTCAAGTGCCTGGATTTGGCACTCAGATATCTGGCCCTTCTTGTGCCCAAATTAAAATAATGTTTATATAGGGCAGTCACTATAATGAACATAACATGAAACCCCCTGCTCTGCTTCTGTACAATGTACAGAACTCTAAGCTGTAATGGAAATAAGTCTATAAAAAGCTGGTTTCAATACTATTCTAGTCTCCTGATTTAAAATTACAGGGTACTTCAAAAACTGTGGAGCTTTCTGCCATTCTGGTGAACTGAAATTCAAAAGGCTTCCCCCTATGTGGGAAAATGAGGAACAGACTCATAAGAGAGAGCATTATAGGTATTTATTGGGTACAGTTTTGTGGCTGTTGCTTCACTCTTAGTTCCTTAAGCCAGGTGCCCCCTATTGTCCTTTCCATATGACACGTACTGTGAAATCTTCAGACCATTTAAAAAATTCTACTAAATTTGTCGTTCCAAGTAGGCTCAAAGTATCTAAATCATAATGCCCTCATTCTGTCATGTTTGTTTAAAGTGCCTATTGGTATGCAAGCTTATTATATTATTTTTTAAAACCCAGATACTTCCCTTTTTGCTGCATCTAATCTAAACAATCCTTTACTGTGTCAAGCTAGGAATTAACTAGTTTTATATTTCTTATGTTAATTTCTCTCTCTTTCCCAGTTAGTTTCAATGGAGATCTGTTTTATTAGCTTAATAACACTCCTAGCCTTCTGTGCTAGTGGGATTTTTCATTTAAAAATGCAAGGATTTCATATAGGGCTGAGTAAATAGGAAATGATTGAATGAAAGGGCTAAATGGAAACTCTCCAGGTACCCAGCTACTGCAACCCCTTCAAGTCCCTGAGTGGGACTGGCTCTGCCCCATGTGCCATGGCAGCTCAGCAGTGGATGGATCCCGTATCAAGGCTATCATCTGGGCATGACCCAGCGGGTCAGAGCAGAATTCAGGCAAATTGGCTATTTCTTCAGAGACAAAATTTCAAGGGGCTAACCTACCAAATCAGGGACAATGACTAATGCTTTCTACAGACAGAAACAAAGCAGAGGAATAACTATTCCCAAAGGTTAGATGCCATCCATTGAACTCCATTAAGCAATCAAATACCAGATGACTCAGAGTCATACTGTTCTTTGCGTTGGGAAAGCTTCCACTCCACCCACCCCATCCATTAATGCACCAGCCCCTCAGCAAGGAAGGTCTCTAACCTGGGAGTACATGTAATTATAAGGAGGATGCTAATTGAGAAAAGTCTAACTTGAGGAAGGCTCTAGTAGTCTCAATTTTAATTATTCTCCAGGGAAGAACACATTATACCAGGAGAGCTTGAGAAATGACATTGAGGTCATGCTTGTGACCGGGGAGTGTAGGGGATGTTCTTTAAGATTCACAACTTCTTAAAGGGACCATGGAAGACTCAAGGAAACAGATGTGAAGGCCACGAGTCCTGGTGCTACAGTGGCTTATTTCAGAATCAAGAACAGATGATTGGTGGACACCATCCAAAACTAGGTTGCCAAAATTGAGTGCTAGAGAAAAGTTTCATCAAGGCCCTATTTAAGACAATTCCTCTTGCTGAGAAAATAACAAAACTTATCAGGAAAAGTGACCTGTCATAATTGGTTTTTGTTGGGAAGCAGGTATACAACACCCACTTAAGGATGTTACTTGAGATGTAACATCCTTAAATGGTTGTTACTTGAGATTTGATAATATATTTTTACTAAAGAAATAATTATTAGTTTAAGATAAATAAAATTCCAACAGCATAGACCCTCTCTTAAAACACTTGACACACTTAAAAACTCCATACTTCTCATGATCTAAATTCCACACAGTCATGTGGAAGTTTACATTAGAAACATGCATAAAGACGGGTAGGCTTTTAGTATGTTATGGGTGAATGTGGTGCTTTCATAGCATTAAAAGTGCATATTTCATACTTGCAAAACAACTTGTGTTTTAAAACCTAACATTCACTTTTCTTAAAAAGTTCTTTGAGAAACTTTGGAAATGCAAAAAATAAAAATAACTAAAAAGTTCATAGCAGACCAGTCCAGGGAGTTTCAACTAGTTGTAGTCATATCATCACCTTGCATCTGATGCCCTTTATTAATCCCCTCTTTCTTTTCTCTCTTCACTTCTATTTCTCACTCCCCTTTCAAAGTCATTGTTTCTCCTTTTCCTTCTTACTCATGCCTTCCTTAGCCATGCCCATACCTCAGCCTGCTCTGGGCTGGCAAGAATCTTCATAAGCATTTGCTCAGCCTTGCTGATGGCTCAGAGTGAAAGAGCAGATGAGTGGAATGTGCAAGCCTGCTAAAAGATCCTTGGACTCCCTCACCCATGCAAATGGATACACGAGAATTGCTCTAAAACACACTAGGTTACGATGAAGTATGAGAGACAAAGAATGCACAGATGGAATGTTCTTGCTAATAAAAAGCAAATTTCATGCGGTTATTTTGTTCTTAAGAAGATTAATTGCTGGTTTGGGTCTTTAAGGCATTTACTATGCTAAATAATGAAAACAGTTGGTGGTAATATAAATTCTACCCTATTACAGATAAATGTCTGAAAAAGCAAATGTTTTCAATGAACGTTTTCCTTGAGTTCTTTTCTCCCTTGACGCTCATAGATCTTTGGATTTTCCATGATCTTAATTGAAATCCATACTTATCACTCTGAATCAATGATATTGATATGAAAATAAATGTGAGTAGCATGAAGGCATTACCTCACCTTTTCAACAGCTGCTGACTTTGGTTACAGGCAAATAGATTTGGACATATTTCATTGAATCACTAAGTTACTAAATCACTAGCTGCTCAGATGAAAGGGCTGCCACTGAGTACAGAAGGAAGTGATAGTTTAATCTCACTCTCTCCTTCTCCCTCTCCCTCCACACACACATACACACGCAAACAGGTGCTTCTTTTGTCTTAAGCTGGGCAATCGTGGCAAACTTTCCCCTTTCTTGCCCTGTCATTCCTGATCTGTAAAAAGAAGAGGTTAGACTAAATGAAATCTAAGATCCCTTCCTGCTCTAACACTCTTTGCCACATCCCTCCTAAAATTACTTATACTCTGGGAAAGAGTCTGATGAATGCTATAAAAATCACTTCCTGAAAATGAGACAAGCCATTTTTGTAATGAATATGATTTCATGCACCTAGCTTTTAAAAAAGCAATTTACTTGCTAGGTTGCTAAATTGAAGACTATCATTGTGGTAAGGAAATTAATGGTTAACGTTTATGACCATTTACAAAATTCACTCCATATTGATAAATTCTGAAGCATAGCCTAGAGAATTCCATTAAGAGGTTAGATTCCTATTGCACAGATGAAAATCTTAAAGGTGAAGACCAAGTGAATTGAGATATAGATCTATAGCCGAATTATTTAAATTTAAATTTGTCATGTCAGTATGTAGTGAACACACCATAAAGCCCAGTTACAAGTGTTTCATTTACTTTTAAAAAGTGACATGGCAATTATATTTCTGAGCACAAAAGATTTATATAAGTGGTTGATGATGATATTCACCTCATTAAAATAAAGCATATCTAAAAATATGTTTATCTTTCTGAGCTTAATCCAATGAAAAAGCATGCTTATTTACTTGCTACACCAAGCATGACCCATAGTTTTATAAGCAGACCAAGATTAATGGTAGGAGTATCTGGAACCAAGATATTAAACTATTGATTTGGGAAGACACGTCATGCTTCTGATTTTATTATCAAAATAGCTCTGAGCATAAGCAATATTAAACAGATAAAATGCAGTGAAATGTGGGTTGTGCTGAGTTGTTATCTCCTCCTCAAACCTCCATTCATCACAGAAACTGGAAAGCATAGGAAGTTCCAGACACTTAAAAAGAGAATCGCCACAATTGTGGACAGCTCTCACTTTGTGGTCTTCAGAGACCATCACTGCCCAGGAAGGAAGATGTACCATGAACTGAGTCTGTCCAATGAGTCTGAAGTGACTCAGTGTGTGCCTGACTGGTATATTTATGGCTCTTGACTTTTCTAAAACCATAATGCCTATATGAGTATGATGTTTAGGTACATGTATCAACTTGACCAGGTTATGGTGCCCAATTGTTGGTCAAGCAAGTGCTGGCTGATTGTTACTGTGAGGCCATTTTGTGAACTTTAATCATCATTAAGTTGATTGCATCTATGGCTGATGACATCTACAATCAGTTGAGACTGCTTTCAATAAGGAGAGATGCCTTGTCCTATCAGTTGAAGGCTTTAAAAAGAGAAGTGATGGTTTCAGCAGTCAGAAGAGAGAATTTCCATCTCTCCTTCAGCCAGCCAGCTTCTCCTGGGGAATTCATTGAAAACCTTCATCAGAGTTCCCAGCTTGCTGCCTGCAGTATGGAATTTGGATTCGTACATCCCACAGTCACATGAGACAATTTTTATAAAAGCCCAGAATATCTACAGATATCTCCTGTCAGTTCTGTTTTGCTAGAGAACCCTAATACAATGAGCATTTTGAAAGTTCATCATTGTATTGTGGAAGTTGGACTTAGGGGTAAATCTTATGTAACATCACTGGGCCCCATTTTGAATTATTGAGAAAGCCCTCTTCGTGATATTTATTGATCTTTATTCCTTTCCCCCTCCTTCCTTCCTCTCTTACATCTGCAGATACTAAATACAGAAAAATAGCAAGAATGCCTAAAATATGACTTGGTAGCCTAAGTCAAGAAAAGGAATGAAAGCTAGGGGGAAAAGTGCAGAGACAAAATGATCTAGGTCTGAACTAAAATTTAAGACCATGATATTCTACACATCTACTGAAGATGGCCACAAAATTGTCTCCGAGGGCATAGAAGCCATTAGGAAAAGTGAAAATCTGTGTGCTATTGAAGCCATTGTTCATGAAGTAGAATCATCAGTCATACAATGGAAGTATAATGATTCTGGCCAGAGAGTTATGCCAGGAATTTTTCTGGCATCCACAAAAACAGGAGTATTGGTGGTCTATTGACGAAGTTCCCTAACACCATCTCTGTGTGACAGTGAGCTTCATTGGGCTCTTGCTTAACCTGACCTTTAGTGCAGGTAAATGGTGTAGTATTATGCCAAAGCATAATTTGGGAAAATATAATTACGTCCATGTGCCTAGGTCTCTGCTAACATGACTGAATCCAGGGTTGCATTTCAGAGTATTGAAAGAGTGGATGGATCATGTCTACTCCAAGCAGTACTCCCATTTAAGGATTTGTTCTTTTCAACTGAGCCTCTGACCAAGATTGAGTAGCAGAGAGCTAAAGATGGTACTCCCTGAGAAAGTTAGAGCTCTGCTGCTTTGAATTTCTTGTACAGCCAGACCTATATGTATGTTTTCACAGACAGCAGAGCTGGGAATGGGGTAAACATTTTCTGAAACTTGAGGAGCCATAAGATAAAGACTCAGTTGAAGTGCATTATAAAATGAAAGGTAATAATAATAGTTAAGATTAATTGAATATTTAATACTGTTGGGCATTGTTCAAACTACTTTATATGCATGATCTCATATAATCATCACAACAACCATTATTATACCCATTCTATACCCATGTTAACTGAGGATCAGAGAGATTAAGAAATTTTCCCAGCATCATATACCAAGGAGGTGATGAGCCAGGATTTAAGAACAGTCAGTATCACTCCAGATTCCACATTCTTAACCGTGACAATATGTGGTCTGCTTGTGAGACAGCTTTTCTCATTACCCCAAAATGGTATCTCAAAAAGGAGCAGAGGGCCACCAGGCAGCAGAGTGTCTCCTAAAGTCAACTTAGCTGTGACGCTGATCTTGGAATACCCAGTGGGCACTCCCAGCACCTAAATCTTCTTTGTCCTGGTAGGCCAGGGAAAGAGCTCTGCAGTTGGAATCAGGGGACCTTGATCTGAGTTCTTCTGGTGCAACCTTGGGCAAATTTCTAATTTTCTTTGGTTCCGTTTCACCAACTGTACAGTGAGGATTTTGGTTCCGTTTCACCAACTGTACAGATAGAATCTGAGGGTCTTAACCAGGGAAGGATATTAATATTGTCTGGGAAGCTTTTCAAAGCACATATGCTCAGACCTTACCCAAATGTACTGAGCACCCTCTGGGGGCTAGGTGCTGTGAAGGATAGAGAGTTAGGTTTTCTAAAACAAGCTTCTCCTTTCCAAAGACCCTTATGGTATGATGCATAAGGAAACAATTGTACCTACATAGGGGTTTTTGCTGTGCTAAAAGCTAGAGGTGCATGTCCGAATACAGCTACATTTATAAAAGCGGCAAAACCACCACTCTTTCAGGGTAAAGGACACTTGAAAAGGGCCCAGGGGGGAAAGCAGAGGAGCAGCAGCCAAACCAAGCCTGTTTGTACCTAGGGCAGGCTGCTGGAGTGAGCAATGCTCCAGCATAGACTACTGGAGTGAGCAAAGCGTGAATAGCAGTAGGGAGTGTGCAAGCAGCTCCAGCCATGTTAGGGATCCCAATAAAGCAATGAGGAATAGGGGCAAGAAAACAGACTCTGCAATCAGGTGCACTGGATGGAATCCCAGGTTTGCCATTTACCAGCTCGTCAGCTTGGGCAAATTTATATGACTTCCCTGAGCTTCAGTTTCTGCAATTAGAATATGGGGATAAATGGTACTCACAGGATTTTATTCGGATTTTCTTTTGTTGTTAACGAATCACTTATTGTGTTTTCTCAACACTTATTGTGTCCTTTCTACTTGCCAGATGCTTTTCTAAGTGCTCTGCCCATGCGCCCTCTCTGAAAGACGGTGGGTGCTCGGGGATTACTTGTTCCCCTCTCCCTTCTTTTTACTTAGCCTGGACACAGTTCCAAATGGACAGAAGCTACTAAATTGCTTCTTTACAAGCTAACTCCATTAAATCCTCTCCATTATGAAAATAGCTTCTCTAGTTCCAGAAAGTGCTTTTTACAAGATTCATTAAACTCCCTTTCCCTGTGTACATGTCATTTTACGAGGGTGGCAGAATTATAGCTATTAGTGCCATGGGTTTTCATACTCGTAGAATAACAGTGTTAGAGCTTTAAAGATCCTTAGGCATCGTCTAGTCCTCTCTTCTCATTTTACACATGGGGAAACTGAGGCTCAGAGTGGCTAAATAATTAGACCATGAAAGCCCACCAAGCTTGCAAGTGAATCAGAACAGAACTCCATGTTCTCTTTACTCCTAAGTCAGTGCTCTTGCTACTTGATCACTCACTAATACAGCCAGCAAATTTACAAGCGTGCACCACTGGCAATTCACTCACTCATTCATTCATTCAAGAGGATTTTATAGAGCACTTACTATGTGCCAGATACTGAGCATGGTCCTAGAGTGAACTGGCTTCAGAAAACCCATCATTACTATTATTGGGGTGAGAGGGGAGAGGAACGGGAACCCTGTAAATCAGTGGTTCTTGACTTTGGCTACACAATCGAATTACTTTGAGTTCTCTTAAATATGCCAACACCTGGGACCCACCCTAAGTAAGTTGAATAAGAATCCCTGCAGTAGGGCCTGGTCATTGATACTGAACAAAACACAAGTTCTTCTGCCCAGTGTACTTCATTAACCAATTCCTGAGACACCTGGGTTTCAAAGAGACAGTTTATTTGCTAGCATAGCAAAGGTGGTCAGTGGCCTAATGGCCCAAAATCTGCCTCCCAGAACTGCAGTCATCCTGACAGTTTTATAGTATCCAGGTTTAGCAGTTTATGCTAATGAATAATTGGGGTGGGGATGGCTCCGGTTCCTTCATTAATAAACATTAAGGGGCTGAGCAGGATGGGGGTGGGTACAAAATGGGGGTGAGTCACAAAGTTATTACAATCACAAGACAATCATTATCCGAAGATGAAGGGATCTGGAGATAGGGTGCTACAGAACAGGGGTTAGTTACAAGGTTTTTCTTACAGATTTCAAACGGGAGGGTGGAGTGGTTACCATTTCAATAGAAATGTTCATATACAAGGGTAAGCTCAATCTGGAATAATCATCATAGTAGCAGGTCTTAGTTAGAAATGACCATATACAAAGGTAAGAGCCATCTGGAGAAATCATTGCAGTAGCAGGTTTTACTTGGAAATGACCATATACACAGGGGGAAGTCAGTCTAGCCAAGTTTCAGTAATTTCAGATATTAACCTTTGGCTATTTTATAATATACTGGAAGTCAAAAGACTTGTATATAATGGTTCAGTAATTGTAATTATTTGTTCATTCTTAACCCTCAGTTATAGCAGCTGTGGTGGCCCAGGTGATTTTAGTGTGTCTCTAAAGTCGGTAACCACTGCTCTCAGTGCATGTTCTCGTAACAGTAGGCGAGGAGTGTATAGAAAAGGTAGTACTCACGCAAAACACTAAGGCTTAGCAGGAAATTGCATTGTGGGCTAGAGAAAGCCTGGCCGGAGAGGCAATAGCTCTAGTAACACTCAAAATATATCAAGCTGAAGATCATAGCTTAACATACTCCTGAGCGGTTCAGGCCACATTGCATGATACCAGATACTTCTTATACTGAGGGTTTTTATTATAATGATTTTTAAATTTATGAGTCACCTGTTGGGTGCCAAGCACTATCCTAGGTACTTTCCCACACATTGGTACATCTCACCCTTACATGGCTGTGATGCAGGTGTTAATATTATGCCCATTTTCCAATCGAGGAAACTGAGAGTCAAGGAGGTGTACTTGCTCAAAATCACTGAAGTGACAGAACCAAGATTTGAGCATATGTCCTCGGACTCCAAGTCCATTTTCCACCATACCATGTTGCAAAGGATAAGCCATTTTATAAAGTGAACAGGATATGTTATGGGGTCACGTGTGATTTAAGTGGTTCAGTCATGAAGATGATCAGTAACGTGTTTGACTTGTCTTTGCCCATCCTGCTTCTGTTCTCTCATCATCCCTGCCTGCTTGCAGTATGTCTTCCTGCCATCCCAGCCAAAGATGCAGTCATGAACGATGGAGAAAAGAAAAATGCTTGTCGTTCTACCCTTTCTTCCTTGAGGAATGAACATGTCATCTCTTATGCCTTTGAAATCACTTCCCATAATGAGTTTTGCCAGAGAACAGGCACAAAGAATTGTGCCTTATTCCTAGCACATGTTCTCAGCATGCCTTTTAATGACTCCTGTGGAACCAGTTCCATGCATGCTGTGTTTCTGTCTATACTGAACATTAGCGCGCACAAATAAACATTTCTCTATAATGGTGTGAAATTAGCAAGACAATGTTGAATACATTGCTGGTCTCTTGTTGAAAACTAAAATATGTATTTACTTTCTTCTGAAGTAACCAAAAATTCGAGACTACACTGTGCCTGTCTGTTTTGGATGCATTTAAAATGGAAAGGAAAGCACACCAATTGACAGACTATGTAGATTTGAGCCCTGGCTTGTAAGTATTTTCATCTAACTTCTCAGAGGGGGTAGAAAGAGTGATGGAAGTATTTTTACTTCATCTGTTAGCAGCCCATTCCCACGTCCAACGTGCTCATGACAAATCTCTGCAAGGAAAAGCCAGCGTAGGGTGTCAGAAGAAATAAAAAGCAAACCCAATTTAATCTTGGGATTTTTATGAGTACTGTGAGGGAAGAGTAAATGTCACAATGCTGCCTGCAAGATGCTACCACTTGCATGCCAGCTTCCTTTCCAGTGTGACTTACCAAGCAAAGTTCAGTAGCCACTGAATGAGAAGCTTTTTAAAATAAAAACATAACCACTTAGCAACTCCACAGGCATTCATACCCAAAGACAGACAGACAGAATCTTGCAGTATCCATACTTAAGGCTGCGTGGTTGACACGGGAGCAGTGGCATAGGTGAAGTCTATCATGTCACCAAAAGACATTCGTGCTCAGGGTGGGAACATGGGGATATGGAGTTACAATCATTAAAATAACTCATTAGAACAAACAGCCACTAATGTCTCCCTGACAGAAGGACAAGGCCTTTGCACTTCAATTGCCAGATAGTCAAATAGATCTTCCAAAGCCCTCACTAAAGCAGGAGCAGGTAAGAGACCACTGGTGTCTCATAACAATGTCGAATTTCCTCTCTCTTTCCTAGTGGCTGTTCAGGACTGGTTTTGATATTCTGTCCACAGATTTCATACATCATCCAGCATGTTGGCTTTTATAAATAATGTCACATGGACACAATGCTTTTAAAAAGTGCTCAGCAAGACCATAGCAAGTGCACTAGGCAGGTTACCAAAAGCCTTCCCAGAAAACTAAGAGACTTGGTGCATGTTTCCAGAATCTCACAATAGCTGTGCTCTGCTATTGCCTTGAAGGACTATATCACTGCAGTGCCACCTTCCCTCACTCAGGGTGAATATCTCGACTGCTGCATGGCTCTCAGCAAGAATCTTGCTGAGATCAGCTCATAGGCGCTGGGGAAAGGACAACTCTCTGGGTCTCCTCTAAGGTGAGTCTCTCCCTCAGTCCCCTATCTCTCTAAAGAAGTTGAAAATGGGAACAGCAAAAGCTCAGTGCCAGCCAAAGCCCACTGGATCTTGCACATCATTGGGAAATGGCGCTCGGAAGAGCACATGGTGCTTGCTGCCACTCCTGCTCCCAGCAGCACAGCTGCTTAGACTCTTGGCACTGCTAAAACATTTCTTGGGCATGAAAGGCTGCCAGGCCAGGGATGGAATGCCATGGTAAGAAAGGAGAGAAATGAACCAATGAAGGTAATTTCTCCTTCCTTTTCCCAGAACCCAAAACTAAAACTGAAACAAAGGACACTATGAACCGCTACAAATACCAAGCAGCACAAGGGGAAAACACCCACAGTCATGCAGGGGCACACATACATGCACACTCATTAGGTGCTTGTGACCATGGTATGAATTAATACATGCAAAACCCTTGGAAAAACGGATGGGCACAAAATAAGTGCTATTTGATTGTTTGCTATTATCATTTGTATTAAGCTGGGCCTATGTCCAGTCCACAGTGAACCAATAAAAGGAATAAAACACATCCATTTGTTCAAGATATTTGCTTGACAGTCAACACTTAACAAGAATGGATCAAAGAAAGAGGACTCACCTTTGTCATGTTAAAATGAAGGCAGGAAGAGAAGTGAAGGAAATCATGGGAGCAAATGGGATTATGCCAGCTAACCATAGAAAACAAAGAGAAGGAATTCTATCTCAAAGCATCCTAAGCAGAAACCAGGAGAAAGGTAGTTATTGCTTGACCAAATAAGATTACCACAGAGACTTCAAAAACCTGTCCAGAACCCCCTCCCATCTGGAATATTGGAAGTCTTGTTAACAGTCATGCGACTACAGGGGTGAACAGCTCCCCGGCTTATAGAAACAAATTATTTTCCTATCTGCTTTTCTTCTCCTGGAGATGAGAAAATCCTCACGTGAGCAGGCTCTCTGTGTTTAACACAACTTATTCTGAGCTTTGCTTATTCGACATCTGGAGTCAGGAGAGGCTGTCTAGAGCTGTGATTTTGTGACACAAAATCTTCTCACACACAAGCCTAATTCATCGCCCTATTCACTTTTCTCTTCAAGTTATCACGCTTGAGACTATTTAGAATCCTGCAAGTGAGAACCGGAAGAGGCCTTTGAGATCAACTAGTCCAAACTCCTCACTTTACACTCACAACTGATACCTATATTCCAATTTGTCACCAACGTTGTTTCTAGCATGATTAGGGCTGCTAAGACGGGGAAATGGGAAATGTGCCTCTTCCCCAATTCTCAGCAAGGCCAAGGTCACAGCCACTCCTCCCCCAGCCAGCCTCACACACAAGTTGTCACTGTTTCCTTTCTGCTGCGGTGTGAGGCTACTTATAAAGCAACAACGCTTTGTGCTGAGGGGAGAACAAAACCCCAGACTCCCAGCAATGGAGAGATTTATAAGAGCTCAAGGAAGGTCAAAAGGGTAAGTTACCCAGTGATTTGTATGTAATCAGCATCTTTCTAGCCTACCACAGGATGAGGCTGATTATATGGAAGGCAAAGGTGAAGAAAAAGCAGCATAAATAACCAAAGAAAACGGAGCATGAACAGGTTCCAGTCCTCACCTTTTTTTTTTTTTTTTTGGCCCTTAAGCAAGTGTTTTACTAAATCCATTTTTTAAGAGGCTTTCTGAAGCATCAGTCTTAAAGATTCTTCCCTGATTTATTGAAATGTATGAATAAGAAATGACTTGTTATTTGTTGGACTTTCTTTTTAAGTCAAGAAATAATTGCCGATAAATGGGAAGAAATGGTTCAGAATTGAGAGTCCTGCTTATTGAGGAGTCCTTTCCATTTGGAAGAACCAGAAAAGGCTTCTCAGAGGAAGCGCAACTTTAATATTTCTCTCCTCTCTTCCCATCTCATTCTTTATTGTTTCCTTTCACAGGTGACTGAGAGTGATTTTATTAGGTAAAACTGTGATAAGCATATCTTCCCTGCTCTCTCTCTCTCAAATTTTCTTTCATTCTCTCTCTTACACATCCATGCATATTGTACTCCAGGCACTCAGGACGGCAAGCTCCGTGAGGGCAGAAACCTCCTCTGCTTCATTTACCACTGAGTGCTCAGCACCAGGCAGAGTGCTTGGCACACAGTAGGTGTCCATTAGATATCAGTTGAATGAATGAATGCTTACAGCACCAGTTCTCTGGGGAGCTATGTGGCTGTGATTTTCAAACCAAAATGAGAAGATATATTCTTAGGCAGTCTTTTCCCACATCCCTATGACCTTTCTAAGAGCCAACACCAGGTCTGCCTTGTCCACGCAGAATCCGTACCTAGCACAGGGGAGGGACTTGAGTATTGGTTAAGTAGCATAATGAATAAATTATAGAAATCATTTAATAAAGCAACCATAGTTGACCTACAGGTTTTCGGTAGCCCTTTCAAAATAAAATGCACAAACCCTTTGAAGTAGCAAAATTGAGAAAGAATCCAATGTTAAGTCCCAACTAAATAATAATTCTCTACTTGAATGCTTTCCAACTATTGCTATGTGTAAGACAGGGCTGACTTCCAAATTATATTGACCTTCCATCTAAAAATAATCTGAATTTTACAATAAATTCACATTACAAGATTTCCATATTCTAATAGAGATTATACGCATTTACCAGAGATGATATGCAGTTATTGCATAGACATCATACTAAGGAATGGATACCAGCCAATGTTCATGATATGGAGAAACAGCACATTCATTGATTAGGACATTGATAGATGTTTCTGTTGGAAATATATCCATTTATTTGAAGACGTACTGCATTTATCTACAAAAGCCTTCAGTGCAAATGAAGAAGTGAAAGTATCTGTTCTTCTCAAACGTACTTCGGAATTCCACACAAAGCAGGACCTAGCTCAGTAAATGCTTTTTATGCTGAGACTTTAATAATTATACAAAGCTTTAATTAAATACATGTAAGCAATCCTGTATGGTAGAAATATACGCGATTCTAGAGGGATTTGACTCCTCGCTTTTTCTCATCTTGCAAAGACAACTACTGAAGAGGCCCTGTAATTCCTAGCCGTCCTTCCTCATTAGACTTTCCATACCCTGAGTTCCAGCCTCTCTCTTCGCTTCTGACTTTCAAATTGTTCTTCCCACCTGTTTTCTCCCCCACTCAAATTCAAAATCCAGGGCACCAAAGTGGGTTTTCAAGACACAGATCGATTGTACTACTACCCTGTGCAAACGGACATTGCCTTTAGTCTCCTTGGCGTGGCATTTGTGATCCTTCGTGATTTGACTATAGCCTACTTCATCAGCCTCATGCCGGTCCCTCTCCTTTTGTGCCATGCCCTGTGGTTGCATCAGATATCTCACCATGATCCAACACACTATGCACTTGCATAGGTCTGTGTCCTTGAATCTGCTGCTGTTCCCTTTTCCACCTTTTGCAGTCAGCACAGTTCTACTCACCCCTCTAAGTCCAGCCCACATGTAACTTTTGCCAGGTCTTGCCACCCAGACTGAGTTAGTGGCTACCTCCTCTCTATTCTCAGCACACTCCGTGTATCCTTCTCTCATGGCATTTACAACTCTGTATTAGCATTCATTTTATGCATGACTTTCTGCACCACTTCACTGTGAACTCCTTGAGGATTAGAGCCAGAGTTTTGCATAGTGTTTAATAAATGTTTCTTACATGAATGAATGAATGAGTTAATGAGTTCATTATTTTCCCCTGCTATGGACATTAGTCAGCATTCAAAACAGACCTTTTCCATTTGGGAATCTTTATTTCCATATAGTATAATGAGGCCTCTTAAGTTTACCAGCGGTCTGGGAAAAGGAATTGTAATAAATGGGGAAGTATTTTTAAGTAGGCCTGTGTGGGCATTCGCTTAAACCTTTCAAAGACAGAAGTTACACTCCGGAAAACATTATGAATGAGAATGTTGAAAAACGGTTTGTTGCATAATAGCTAGGAGGGAAAAGTTCTTTTCTTTATCCCTGGGAACAATAGGGTGATAACCCATATTTCAACCCCCCTCCCCCACCTGCTCTTGCCAGCATTTACCATATGAAAAAATCCATCAAGGTCTTTCATCCAGACAATATTTTCAGATTAATTGTGCTTCATTTTCATAATTTTATGAAACTCAAGTGAGATTTACATATATCTCATGGTAGTATGCTTTGAAAAATAAATCGGTAGCTGTGGGCAAAAATAATTTCTTCGATTTACAAAGCTGTGGAAATTTCTTCACCCAAAATTTAATTCTCAGGCTTGCTTCAGTATATTTTACACATTGTACTTCAGTATATTCAGTATATTTTGCACAATTTTTGACTAATCCATTGAATCATGCATTTTTACATCGCAAGTGATCTTAGACAATTTTTGTCCAATGTAGATGAAAGATACCAGAAGACTTGAATGTCGTTGCTACTTATAGAAAAAAAATGCCATTGGCAATACAAGCGATACTACTTTTAAAAAACCATTTAAAGTCTGGAATAAAAGACTTCCACGCACACAGAGTAGCATTTAAAAAATATATGTAAGAACTCTTGATTTGTCTATTTAAGAATTAAGCAAGAGATGATGTATTTATTTACCAAATAAACTTTTTTTTCATTATTAGAGGAGTGGGTTTGCAGAACAAGCATGCATAAATTACAGGATTCTCATGCATCACCTTATTATTATCACCTTGCATTGGTGTGTCCAAATCAACTTTTAAAGCTTATTTTCATAATCATTACTTGATCTGATTTTTTACAGCAATCATGAATGGAATTCAATAACATTCAGATTATTAAGAACAAAACAAATCCAATAGTGCTAGGAGTTTTATAAGTCACAAGCTAGTTCTTTACTGTGATTCAGCAACTTTTCAGCAGTTGCAGAGCAAAGCTTGCTTTATCTGTAACCATCTGACTAGTCCCCGGGCTCGGTGGTGGAGGCTTCTGCTGCTGGAGCCTACCTTTCTGTGCTTGAGGGAACCAGGCAGCCAGCCCAATGGCAGATCGCACCTCTCCTGGGCCCCTGCACTAGTTGGCACTATT
Source organism: Tolypeutes matacus (assembly GCA_026826555.1). Taxonomy (NCBI): domain Eukaryota; kingdom Metazoa; phylum Chordata; class Mammalia; order Cingulata; family Chlamyphoridae; genus Tolypeutes; species Tolypeutes matacus. Next base: position 12,279,308 of record JAKSZT010054138.1, on the reverse strand, counting down.
GGAATCTTGTCAGGGCTAAGGGCAATGTGTTGAGTGCTTTTGTTTTTCAAAAATGAATGTAAGCCCTAAACCTAAGCTTTGAGCCCAACATTCAGTCTGAGCTTCCTTATGCTACCAATGCCTGCACAGCCCTTCAATAACTGATGTGTTTTCAGTTCAGCAAGACCAAATACATCAATCAAAGACAATGTTGTCCCTAAGGCTGGCTCATGTGTATTCTAAGTTAGACCCGTGGTTTGTGGGTCAGATGTAAACCAAAGACCAATACGTAGTCCAGCTTCTCAGGGTGCCGAATGAGTCAGGCTTCAAAGGCAGCTGTGCGGTTTGCCTGTGAGCTGCTCCTGTGTGCCTGGTAAATGCTTGATAGGAATCTGTGTGTGGCGTCTGGGGAGTTTTTGCTTGTACACTGCTGTCATGATGTGACCTTTCTCGTTTACTATTTAAGGAGTTTTGCTATGAATAACTGAAAGTGTCTCCAGGTTCCATTTAATGGAAATCCTCAAAGCCTTTTGAAACAATTCCATTTTTAATGAAGCAATAGAATACAATCGAAATATCTCGATCATGTGAATCAGGATTTCATCACTTCCACTCCTGCCCTGACTGTGTCAACTTTTCCAAGTTCGTTCCCCCTCAAAATGTTTCTTTCGTTTTGTTCTTAAATGGAGATAATTCTGCTCCCTTCACTTTTCTTTTTTCTTAAGGCTGTTCTGATGAATGAAATCTGCGACTGCTGGAGGTTATTCTTGTAGCCACAGCTTATTTGACAGAGGTAAATGGAGAGTTTTAAGAAGTACCCATTTTTTTTCGTACAATGCTTAGCGAAACCCCAAAGCCCCCCTTTTTCCCTGCCCTACAAAAACCAAATTGCTCTTCTCAAGTCACAAAATCATCCAACTACTCTCACAAGCTATACACCGGTGAGATAACAACAGGCTGAATGCGGAACAGAGACACTGCATCCCCCCCACGGTGACTGCTTTAGCACGGGATGTTTTTATTTTTCTTAAACACACCCACACACCTTCTGAATGACGGGCTAAAAACTGGCGTAGAATATAAATAAAAACATTTTAAAAGGAGAAATAGCCCTGCTTTCATTTAGTGTGGGACTTCATAGCAGAGGACAATGTAGTGAGAAACATAGGCAGGAAAAAAACGAGTGGTTGCGGGATGTTCATAAAGCACTGGTCCCTATTGAAACATATCTGCCTTGGGCAAGAGGAATTTGTGGCAAATTAACCCAGTCACTGGTGTCACAGACACAGGACAGGCTACAAAATTTGTGAAGCCCAGTGCAGGGCCCCTAGTTCAAAGGTTATTAAGAATTTCATGTCAGGGGCAGCAGAACATTAAACCGGGTGTGGGACACTTCTAAGAGTGGGCCCTGGGTGATGACACAGATTGCATGATCACCCATAAAGCCGGCCCTGCATAGGTCGAAGACCCAAATGGCCTACATCAATCTTGGGTAAACCTGAAATTCTGTCCAGGTGGCCTTAGCTTTCTCTTCTCATAACCCAACCCCCTCCTTCAAGCAGCCTTCTATGGTAAGGTCAGTCTAGTCTGTATTGATCCTTTTCTTTTCTGACTCTGACCTCCTCTGACCCTTTCAAAGATATGGGGTATAAATTCCCTGAGTCCGAGCCCCATGTCGCATTTTGAGTGTATGTTATGTTTCCCCAACATACAGGTGTTCCTTGAGGTAGAGACAATGGCTAGCGATTTTTCTAAATCCCCCCAGCGCCTAGCCCCCATGCTGGGCACACACTGCCTTCAAGAAACACTTGTGGATTTGCTTTAGCTGTGCATCACTTCTACTTAAGTGTTCAGCACACAGTGAGCACGCCATAAACTATATTTTTAGAGACAGTCTGTTGCCACATAAGGACTACCAGAAATTACTCATACTCTTTGGGTAAATAGATTTATACGATTATAATTTTTAACAGCTGAAATAAGGATGAGGAAAAGAAGATCCCAAGATGTGTTTTTTAAAAGCCCAAAGGAACATTAGAACTTCTAGTCCAAATGTTTTCACTGGGATGTCACAAAATAGGTGTGAGGTTTTTTGAAGATAGCTTGTAATTAATAATGTGTCAAGTCTGAGAATCACTTACTATTTTTTTATGAATTAAAGTTGATTCCAGGTTTCCCCCCCATAATAAGCTCAATTTTATTCAATTGCTTTCTTGAGGGGGAAGGCTAAGTCTAACTGCTTTCGTTTTCAGATAAGGAAATAGGTTCAGAGAAGTGAAGGGCCTTGTCCAATGTCACACAGCATGTTAGCAGAGGCACAGAGGCTAAATTTCCTTGTCCTCTGTTAAATGCCCCCCCATTATCCTCAGAAGTGAAGTACTCGATGTGATTTAATAAGAAAACTAAACAGAACTCAGTAAAATTCAAAGTCTCACTTACATGGAGAAAACATGGGATCACGTTCCCATGTTCCCATGAAAGCTTGGGAAGGCTTTCTCTTGAAGAGGCAAAGAAAGAGAAGGATGTGAAATTCCCCATTTCCTGGAGCTCTGTAATCAATCATTTGACGAAATATTATATTTACCCCTCTCTTCCTAACATTTTACCTTATCTTTGTGCAAATATCCATCCTTGGAAATTTGATATTGTTCCAGAGAGAATCTCACAAAGCCCCACTGAAAAACCGCAAACTGCATCTACACAGGCAGAGCCTCTCTCCCAGTTAAGTCTCTGAGTAAGAGCAGAATTGGCTTATTTTTAAAATTTCAAACCATTCGACCTGTTTGCCTAGTAGACAACTTTCTGATGAATTTGCCTAACACAAGATCTGAATAATGCAGGTAAAACAAGCCCTCCCCAATTACCTAAATTATTGCTTAACATATATTTATTTTTTTAGAGATCAGCTTGGTAAATAAAATCGTTTGCTCCAAAATTTCAAGTTAAACATTTGAGATATAATGATACCATAAGTCTTTAGTAATCTGAGAGCCTCTTTTTATTTATTTTTTAAGATGATGGTTTGGATAAGGATAACGTACATTTCTTTTTTGAAAAAATAATCTTCTATAACATTACAGAAAAAAAAAACACAGCAAAGTGTGGCTAGATTTCCTTTCTTTTAATACTTTTAATAAGTATTAAATAAGCCCCTCAGAAACCTCTGGAAAGCAGAAGAGCTTTCTCAATGAATACTTTTTACTCTTTTCCTCATGTTGCTGAATATTACAAGGTTAAGGGCTTTATTTTATGTTTTGCTTGTTTCCAGTTAAAATCTAGTTGGCCAGATAGAGACACATTGGTCCAGCAATAAAACTATGGATGAAGTTTATGATCAGGATGAGGCCAAACAACACTTGTCAGCTAAGAGCTTTGCTCACTGGAATGAATCTTTGAATTTCTGAAGCTCAACTGAGTTGTCCAAAGGTCTGTCAGTTTCCCTGATGATAAGAAACTTATCAGAGTTGACTAAAAGGTTGCAGAGACAAACAACTAAAAATGCTTATTTGTCCTGAAATGTGATAATGTTGTCTACCTAGACAGATTCACAGTTTAGTTTGCCTAATTATCACATCTCCCCAATCTCATCTACCCAATCTCATCTGCCCAAAAGACAGCTCCCCCACAAAAGAGATAAATGCAAAAAGTGATTACCTTCCCTCACCAAAATAAAGCAGGAGAATGTTTTGATTTACAAAGTAAGAAAATGATGGAAAAGTTATATATTTTTTCCAAGTAAAATTTAGGAAGAGCCATATACCCCAAATGGTGCATCTGAAATCTGTAGAAATAAAATTAAAGTAGTGCTATGTCTAAATTAGACAAGTGAAAGAAAGGTTAAGAGTTTTTCAGACTTGAATCACCTGGATAATTTGTCTCAATGCCCTACTTTGTTTTGCATGTAGCAGCCCCTCACAAAGTAGCCTAAAATCAAAGAATTCCAAAGTTGGATGTGTCCATTGAGTTCATCCAATACAAAACTGTTCCCAGTTGGGGAAACTGAGGTCCAATGAAAGCTTTGACTTGTCCTCACAGTTTTATAATGGCACTGAGATCAGAACTCCAGGTCCTAGGACTCCTTTCCCTATGAAACACTACCTGTAGGTTCTTTTGTGTAAATCAGACTTTATGAAATAACCTTGTTCTGAAAGAAATATTACTTAATATGCTCTTGAACCTAAAGCAATTCCCTCCCAACTGGAAGACTTAAAAACAAACCATCAAATGCATAGAGCCATAGGAAGAACCAAATGATAAGCTCTGGAAGAATCCATTAATCAAGTTTGTCAGAGAGGGCATTTTCTCTTAGCTCGGAATTTCCCAATTTCAAAAGCAAATAACAAGGCAATCTCACAGCACAACAGTAAAGCTACTTTTAACTCTAGAATGAGATCACTGGGTTCAGTGGACAGACATAAGTGTCCCTTAAAACCAGGCCTGCCTGCACGTAATAAACTTTGTATCGTGGCTCTCCATTAACATAACTTCTCTGCCATCCACCATGGGGTGTGTCTGTGTGTCTGTGTCTGTGTGTGCCTTATAAGTTCTGAAAATGTTCCAACTAAATATTTGCTAAAGACTTCCTGGAAAAATCCAGGTGAAATCCATTGTAATTATGCTTTGAATTTAAATCCTTTGCTTTTTGACCCTTTCTTCAGTGTTCATATGGCAGCCAGAGTCTCATACATTCATTCATCAAACAAATATTTATCAAAGAGGTATTATGTTCCAAACACCATGTCAGGTGTTAACGACATGAAGATAAAGGGAACTGAAGGGTGAGATGATCAAAGATTACCCAGAGTAGAGTCCATTCACATGTCCTGTCTGCCCAGCAGCCACTATGTGAGCTGGAAGGTACCTTAGACTTCATGTCACTAACATTCCGCCGAATTCAAATATCTCAAAACAACAACAACAACAACAACAATAGGTCATTGCATCCGACAGATAACCAACACTCAAATGTTGATTTTTAGGATCAATGTTGAAAATAGCAAATGAAATACTATTTTTAAATCAAATTAGTTTAAAAAAAAAAGAAAATGACATGTACCTAATTACAAAACAGTTGCCCTGGGCAACATGATCAGGTGCATTTTCAGCCCCCAACCAGGAATAACAAAATTCATTTTGAAGTTCTTTTTCCAGTATCAAACAGGCACATTATGGAATTGTGGATGTTTTGTATTACACGGGTTTGGAATAGAGCGATGTAGATTCTTTTTATTCCCATTCTATTCCAACTGATCTTTTAAAAGGATCAAATTGTTCTGGCATACTAAGCACCAACTCTCAGCTTTCAAGAAAACACCTTCAAATGAGGCTATTACGATAGTTTCAGCTACACTGGGAATAAACAAGAATAGACAGAATATTTTATGTGTGTCCAATTAATAATCTCAAGAGAGGATAATCTGTTTTCAACCTTCATAATCTACCACAGGAATCTCAAATCCTTCATGATGTTATACTTTTGTGAATGGAGCCAACCAAATGCAAGTAACACCAATAACCAAAGAAGTCACTTATAATCACAGCAACACATGCGTCTCCACTCCCTCACTGTTTAAGGCTTTTACTTTAGTCTTTAGAAATGTAGTGATAGCATCTCCATTAAAGAATTCATCATTTCCTCTCCCTGGACTTTGTGTCAGTCTGTCTCTCATTATTTTATAACATATAAGATTATTAGTTAATTTATCCTATTAGGCAGAAATTTAAAATAATAAAACAGTTGGCCATGGGTGTGGGGGTGTATGTGGGGTGGGGTGGGGGTTGGAGCAGGTTATCAGTAGGCTTTCTTTCAATTCCTAGACAGACATCTCTGTTTGAATTGTTGTTGTTTACTTTTAAGGCTGATGCTAATGGACTTTCACGGAAAAGTATCAATATATGTTTTTAAAAAGCTCATTTACCCTAAATGTGTGAACTACAATCATATAAATAATAAAATTTTCTCAGACCTTAATTTGTAAGCAATTGAACAGTATATATCAAGGCAAAGAGGATGGTTCTAGTAACATATTTTCATTTATTCCTCTGTAGAGTCTAAAGAGCTTTTTCTAACTGAAATGTTCCTTTTTAGCAAATATTTATTTATTGACGGTAAGCTGACTGAAGCGTAAAATAACCATTGTGTAAACAGTTTATCCAATAAAACACAATATCATTTTATCTTGTTTCTAATATTTCATTTTACCTATTAATGGCTCAAAATAAGACATTTATTTTTTTTTGAAACAATGTCCCTACTTAGCACAGAAATCTATTTACACGAGAGCTTGTTTCATTTGCCGTTTATTCCAATAACTTGAGAACAATTATTTGCAACTAAATCTAACAGTATTTGTACAAGTACTTTCAAGCTAAAATACTGCTAAAAATCCCAACACACATGCAATTCAATACATTTACATAATAACACATTTACTATAAAACCTGTGCCCCTAAGCACTTTGTAGAATGTGAAACATGACCACATGTGGGAGAGGAGACGCTGCTGAGCAGAAGAGTCCTGCGTTCATTTGAGTTAAAATGGGTTGACTACCCACACGGTTCAGGAATGCTACTGTGCCGTCATAGAATTGCTCGATAGCGCAAGTCACACAGAACTGCAGCAGACTTTCAAGTATAAGCCCTTAGCAACCGAGAAACTGGTAGCACAAGTGGCATTGGCAAAAACAAAACAAAACAAACCCCCCCCAAAAAACCCACAAAAGAACAAACAAAAAACATACTCTATTATGCAGGTGGGCTCTGTTTTAAGCAAAGCTGATATTGAAAATTCAAACATACAAAACAGATAAATTAGAGTGATTACTTGCATTATAATATGGTTTTCAGATGTATAAAAGGATTCACAAGTTTCCTCTACATAGCAGCTCCCATAATGCATTTAAAATACGATTTGGCTTACAAAACTTCAACTTACACGTGACTTTTTGCACAACCATTGTGAGAAGCAAAGTATACCTATATACAGTACTTAATTTTCTCTCTCAGGATGAAAGTGTCATATTTTCTTGGTAAAAGACACTTAAACCAAAATATTACCTTTTAAGCCACTTAGATATAAAGTAAATATTGCCTCTAAAACATGGATATTCCAGAGACTTTAAGTACATTTTGTGATTTTGTATTTACAATCTCAGTACTCATCTTTAAAATGTAGTTCTTTAGGTAGCAAATGTATATAGCTGTCTTCAGGCCATAACATTGGGCCCTATTCTGCATAAATTTATTGTATTTTTGTGAATTTTTGTGTTTTTTTTTCCTTTTTGCTGTGTAACTCTAAAGAGATGCTAATGGTTCTTACACTGTAGCTAGTCTATTTATGATATATCAGTTTTATACTTCACTGCACAGAATCACCTTTAAAAATCCAACTACCTGCATTACCGTTCCCACTGTTTCCTCTAGGTAATTGTTATTCAGATAAAGTTCTCCTTTCTAAGCACTAAGCTCCTTGGGGTGGATGGAAATTCTGTCTGTGTCATCTCTATGCCCCCTCAGCACACAGTAGAGAGCCTGGCACTTAGGAGGCGAGCATACAATAAATACGTACTGGATGAATGTAGAAATGAATGGACTGGAAGTATTGTCTGGAAGGCATTCTTCACTCTAGTATCCAATCCAGTATGTTTCTGGAATGTGTACAATCAGAGTGAATTTCCAGAGTCTGAAAGCTCACAGAACCTCTCTCTTGCTCCTTACACACTCTTTGCAAAATCCAAAAATTCTGAGCCCTTGATGACATGGAAACATTTAGAAAAATTAAGTCACCCTAGAAGTCAAAGGGCAAAGCAGAGAAATTTGAAGGGCCATTTCCTTGCTCAGCAACTGCTGGCAGGAACTAACAAGGCACATAGGTTGACCGATGTCCAGAACCAAATTAGAGTCTTGGCAATTGTGTAGAGACCGAGACATGGTACTCTTGAGTGTTTCAATACAAATTTAGCCACAGGTATACTCAGAAACAGTGAAAGTAACTAATTAAGAGCTGGAATCAAAGGGAATTACCATTCGCCATTTGTAGAGCCATGCAGGGCCCAGGGAGACTGCATTCTGTTGGCTAGAACCATTTTTGCTCTCCTGATGCTCATCCCCATTACAAGTTGCATGTGAAATGAAAGTAAAATAGTAAAATCCAGCTGTAGGAGATAAAAACAAAAGTCCCCAAATAAAAATATGTTGAAAAATCATTTGAGTGGATAAAGCAAAACCAAGGATCATCAGAAACAATAAAATTAAAGTGTATTTGTGATTTCATTAGAAAATAAAGTTTTAAAGTATATGGTGTATTATACTTTTAGAATTAAATAGTCTAGACTACACTCAAAGGATCTCATCTTAAAACCTAATGCAAATAAAGCACACATCAAAGAAGCAGGCGAATCTAGAATTCAACCATTACTAAGCAACAGTTTATGAATTCGAGTTCTTCCAGGAGGCCTCTTTAAAATCATGTAACTAAATGAATATTAAGCTATCTCTAAGATTAATGAATTACTTTTTCTACAGACAAGGGTATTTTACAGAGCGACTTTACTTTCAAGAGAATAAGAAAAAACGCTGAAGTGGAATCACTATATCAAAGCTTCTAAGTCATACAGCTTAAACCTAAAAACTACCTTAATAGACTGAAAACGTTAATTTGCCTTCATAATCACTTTCCAAAATACCTACCTCTGTATTCTGTATTTATTATTGGACCAAATGAGAGCAGCCACAAGACAATTTTGGAAACTTTATATATAACTACTTCAAAGACGAGGTGGTTTCCAGCAGCTATCTCCAAGTTCAACCAGGGTATTACTATTTCCTCTTCTGTGAACTGTAAAATCTCCGTACATTAACTTTCTTGTAGATCAGTCCACTATTTTCAACTTTGATCTAATGGATTTAAATGAGAATTATGATCTCTAATCAAATAATGCACATGTTAGCTTTTCACTGTAGATATTCAGAGATCTTAGGTTGTGAAAGGAATTTTTTTCTGAATGCCCTTTAAATTTGTATACACACAATTAACTGCTATTGTTTTAAAAAACTATTTTCCACCAGTGATTACCAATCCAAATTATTTGGATTTAAGCAATTTCTAATTGAAAGCCTATCACATGAATTGTTCATAGTGACAGACAATATACTATTAGTCATTTCAAAGCTTTAAAAGTAAGTTATCAGGATCCACTTCAATCTCCACATGATGATAAAGGATTATTATGTGCAGTAACCTATTTATGAAAAGGAAACAGTGTGCTTCTTTCAGACGCCATCAATTGCTTTAATAAGGAATTGAAAAGCCGGACTACTTTATATGCAGATCACCATCCCAGTTGCATAAGGATTTACAATAGACAAAACAAAACTATTTTTTGTTGTAAAGAAGGGCTGTTTGTTTAAATCACACAATAATGTTTGCATCTAAAATTACTTACAGGCTAATAAGGCTTCATAAATATTATGTAGACTTGGTTAGTTAAAATCGTTTTAATGCTAAGACCCAAACGAAAGGCTTGCTCAAGCTGACAAGGTGAAAATTCAAGTAACACACGCCTGAAGAAGGCAGAAGAAAAAAGATGCTTACTTTCTGGGTTTAGGTAACTCCTAATCAATTTGGAGATGCAAAGAGTACATGATTTAATAGCACCCCATTAACGCTTCAGTAAACTCAAGGGGAAAACGCTGCTTTCTCTGAAAATGTAAAAATGGCGAAGGATTCTGAGTCTAACCTTTCAACTTAAAAGAAATAGTAATGTAGATATCTGTCTCTGCTGCTTTGAATTTGCAGAGAACTAGCTTGGGAGGTTTAAATCCCACCTTTGAAGTCTTCCTTCAAGGTATTTAATGGCTCATATGTCTTTATTAAATGAGGTGTGTGGCGGCCTCTACTGGTGTGTGTTTATAGAAAATGTTTCAATAGGCAGAAAAAATATTAATTTCAATTAAAAAGTTAGAAATACAGACTCTTTCATTTAAATATATAAAAATATCTAATTTAATGCAGAAAAAATATATTACAAGTCATGTAATGTACTCTTAATTAGGAAAATAATCTAAAACACTGACAATGTTAGTGTAAAATAATGATTTACGGAAGGGCATTAATTGTTCAAATCACTCTGATGTTGGGTTAAATATATTTTATTAATGAATTACTAATCCAGACTGAGGCGGTTTATTGCCTCTAGTCCACTGTTAAATCCCCTTAGTTGACTTAAATAAAATCATTTAAAACAAACCCAGAGGAAAGGAAATATTTTACAGTTAAATCTATAAAGTCCTAGAACTAGAATCATTTGATGACAGGCTGGTTTCTATTATAACTCAAGCAAAATGTACTTTGATTTAATATAGTTGACATATCGATCTATTTTACAGTATCTTAAATTTCAAAAATACAACACATTAAAATATGTTCAATTTATCAAAGCTAAAAGCAACATTTAAGTAATGTACTTAAAGTGCAAAGGCACTTTAAAACAAAGAAGTGATGCCCAGTGGCTATACTTGGTAACTGAAGACAGAAATGCCATATATCATTATTTACAGAAGAAGTTACAGTCCCGAAAGATCTTTGGAGATCTCCTACAAAATACACTAAATAACTATTTTCATTTGAAAAGTTCGTCTACTCTTTCTTCATTCACTATCTCCTCTTTCCATTCCCACACTGGAGAAAAAGAAGAAAAAAGAAACCAACCCATAAGATACATGAAAAAATGCATCATAGAAACATTCGTGTTCACTGATGGTTCCTAAGAAGAGAAGGGAGGGGGGCAGAAAAAAAAAAAAGAAAAGAAAAGGTATGGGAGTAAGGGCGGAGGGAGGAGAAAAAGTGAAAGAGAAATAATTTAAAGGACAACTGGCAAACGCAGTGTCTTTGCTTTATCCCATCCCCCAAACATTTTCCAAGTCCCCCATTAACGCTGGGAAAGAGAAAGCAAACACACACAAAAGCAAATGCAGTGCTTCCGACAGTTTGGAGTAGCATCCTTTGATGCCATGGGGTTGTAAATTATTTCCCTTCACAGCTGACTGATTGCAGTTTGTTTTTCCAGAACTTCGAGGTAGTCTGGTTCTGATTGCGGCTTAGCTTGCAGTAAAGGGTGGTCGGGTTTTGATTGCCCCACAAAGCATTTCCTGGGAGTTCCATATAAAACGGTTTTATTGATTCTGTCTTGGTTTTGGCGTCGAGATTCATATGAAGGGGCGAACTGCCTTTTAGGTAAGGTACAAAAGTTATAGTGGACCAGGCCTGCACTGGGGAGTTCCTTGACGCGCTCGGCAATATTCTGATACAGCACCTCGGGCTCTCTTGGGGTGGCCTGCTTTTCTAGCAGCTCAGTGGCACTTATAGTGTAAGCCAGCGGGGCCGGCTCTTCTTTTTTCTCCTCCAAGTTTCCGTAGCTGAACTCTTGCAGGTTTCGGTAATAGGCTACCGGATCTCCTTCCTTCTGCATGTAGATGGGGTTTTGGCACATCTGCCCCACTGGCGGGGGGATATAGTTATAGACGTGGCTATCCGTTTTATCATGAGTCTCGGTGTTGTAAGAGCCATACTGTAATTGGAAGGAACTCACATCTAAGTTGTTGGTACTCCTGGACACACTTGGCACTCCCTTGCGGCGTTTCAGCACAAAGACGAATAAACCGGCCCCAAAACAGACAGACAAGATAAAGACAACCAGCAATCCTAAAATTAAGACGGAAAGTGGAACTTCAGTGTGGAGTTCTGGATAAGAACTGGGGGACACGCTGAGCGACCGGGGCGTGTCTGTGTTGTGATTCATTGACAGAACGGTTCCGTCTGCCAAGTTTGGACTGTCAGGACAAATAGCTTCCCTCCCCAGAAACTTCAGGATTTCCCCAGCGTGCTTGGCGGGAGATTCACAGGTCACCTCATTGATGATGACAGGGGAATTGGCATGTTCTGTCCAGTCCTTTAGCCCCATGATGTCACAGGTGCAGTCCCATGGGTTCTCTTGCAGATCAATCTGGATAAAAGCTGGAAGCTGATCCAGCACCCCTTTCACAGGCAGGTGAGAAAAATGGTTGTTTCTCAGATTCAGCCTGGTGAGGGCTGTACCCCCAAAGACATTATCAGGTAAGGACCTCAGTAGGTTGTTATTCAGAAACAAGAGCTGTAGGTTAATCAGAGCATCAAAGGTCAGCGGCTTAATTTCCTTAATGACATTATACTCTAAATAGAGATACTGCAAGCTCTGCAGGCCATCAAACATAGAAGGATACAGCACTTCAAGGTAATTGCCGTTCAGATAAAGTCTGCGTAAACTGGTCAGGTTTGTGAAGGCACCTTCTTGAATGGCCGCAATCCTGTTGTTCCCTAAGTGCAACAAATCCAAAGAACTGTATTCTAAGAGGTCATTCTTATAGACAGTCTGGAGATAGTTCCCTGTTAGGTAGAGTTTCTTTGGACTTGTAGGTCTGGGCTGCAAGTCAGAGATATTGGTGAACTTCCTTTCTTGGCAGTTCACATTTAGACCGTTGTCTGAGCTCTGAGAGGTACAGACACAGCTACTGGGGCAGGTGAGGGGCACAGGGGACTTGGTCTGGTACACCATGATGGGTCCGAAGCTCTGCCTGTCCTTTGACACCGTGACCCGGGGAGTTGGACGGTTTCTCATTTTGGGCGGCCTACTGGCTTTGGGAGCCCTGGTGGGGTTGAGAGCCGGATTCACTGTAGGTGACAGCCTCTGGACAGGCGTGTCAGCATGGCTGCCCCTCTGACTGGCGTCTCCAGCACTTCTCCGGGGACAGAGGTCTTGCCTGGTCAGTTGGGTCACATCTTTCCCGTGCAATCTAAAGGGAGTTTCACACACAATCTCCCCCACAAAAACCGATATGGTGTCCAGCCAGGCCTTAAGTGGAAGTAAATCACAAGTGCAATTCCATGGGTTTTCCTCCAGCTGAATCTCCATGATCCCCCCGATATGCTCGAGGACGCCGGCGAAGGGCATCACCTTCAGCCTGTTGCCCCTCAAGTCTAAGTGGGTCAGCAGGACAAAGCGGAACACATTGCTGGGCAGCGACAGCAAAAGGTTGTCGTTCAGGATGAGCACTTTGAGCTTATTGAGTTTGCTGAATGCCCCTGCCTCGATGGCGCTGATGTAGTTGTAGTCAGCCTGGAGGTACTCGAGGCTCTCCAGGCCCAGGAACGTGTCCTCCCTGAGCACCTCCAGCTTGTTGTTGTTGAGGTGCAGTCTCTTGAGGGTTTTCAGACCGCTGAAGGCCCCGGTGCGGATCTCCTGCAGCCCGTTGTTACCCAGGTGCAGGGTCACGGCGTTGGAGTAATTGACGAATTCGTTCGGGTACAGTCTGGTCAGGAGGTTCCCATTGAGGAAAAGCTGATAGATTCGATATTGGGGGGGCTGGAGCAGGCTGACAGTTGTAAATCCTTTGTTTTCACAGTTAATGTTCAGAACGTTTTCCTTCTCTTCGCACAGGCAGCGGATCTTGCAAATGTCTTTGGCAGTTTTGCGACTCTCCGTCTGTAAGACCCCGGCCACGGTTAACACACTGAGGAACCAAACGCCGCTCAGCATCTTTAGGCGCCCTCGGTCTCAGCTCAGGTACCTACAGGCAAACCTTGGGGGCGGTGGCGGGAGGGAGCGGGATGCGGGGGAGAAAGAAAGAAGGAAGCGCGATTAAAACGGCAAAGCAAGGAGGCGGAGTGGGAGGCAGGGAGGGGGGGGGCAACGCGGCGGAATGAAATCACTGCGTTGCTTCAAAGCGGTGGCTCCCCGCCCCACGCGTCCCCGCACACACATGCATGCACCTGATTTCCCGGCGGGTCGCAGCCAGCCGCGGAAGCATTAGTGACAGAGTTATCCTACTAAATCCAGCCTATCTCCTCCTCCCTGGGAGTAGCTCGAAAAGCTTTCGGGCGGCTCGCCCGTCTTGGGATCGCTGCAGAAACTGCTTTACTTTTTTAAAAAATATATATGTATATATATAAACTGCGCAAAGAGGGGGTGGGAAGATCAGGGGGCTGGCGGCGGGGGAGGGGGGAGGGGAGAGCAGAGAAGAGAAGGCGCGGGGTGGGAGGTACTCACACATCAGGAGAAGCCAGGGCCCCCCTCCTCTGCAGTCGGCCAGGAGTTTAGCATCTTCGGAGAGAGAGGGAGAGCAAGGTAAAGGAAGACGCCGCTCCCGGGGGGAGGGGGGATGCCCTGCTTTTTTTTTGTTGCCTGATTTAATTTGGTTGCGGGGTGGGGGGGGGGGGTGCGCAGAAATGAGAAATCCGGCAGGCGGCGGGAGAGGAAAAGGGAGGGTTCGAGCGGCGGGAAGCTGAGCCGCGGGGGACCCGGGGTGCGATTGCGTGCAGGGTCGGGGAGCTGGCCGGCCCGAGCGGCAGGCGACAGCGGCGGCGGAGCCCGGGCGCACGCTTCCAAGCCGGTGGCGGCGGCTGTCAGTGCGCCCGGCAGTTTGAATCTGAGAGGCTTTGAAGGCTCCCCCGGACAGGGCTGGGGTGACGTCACGAGGGGAGGGGGCAGGCAGAGGAGGGAGGGCGCCCGGCGCGGGAGGGCGCCCGGCGGGGGAGGGCGGGGCGGATGCTCCGCTCCCCTGCGAGTGGCTTTGCCAAGCTCAATTCCGGGCTGCGTCAGCTGGTTTTGAACTCCTCCACCTCCAGCCCGGCCGGCGGGCTGGGGGGTCTCTTCCACCAGTCCATTCCTCCCCCACTTCCACGCTGCGTGGGAAGCAGTGAGTGGCCCCGCCATTCCAGGAGAATCTCATCCCAAATTTCCAAGCAGGGGTCCAGACCCTCCCAGTAAGGGTGCGTGTGTGTGCGTGCGCGCGCGCTGCAGGCCTGGGCCCAACTGCCAGCCCCCTATGGCTCAGCTGCTCTCGGTGCCTGAGTGGAGTGTTTGCGCGCGCCTGTGTGTCCGTGTAGGTGGGCGAAGAGTTTTCCTAGGGGATTTAGCCGTCACACGGAGAGCTTTGTTTCAGAGCCCAGAGAATTACTTTCCGGGTGGTGACGAGCATTTGCTTGGACTGGGAAGGCCAGCTCCACATTAGCTTATAGGCCAGAGGTAAAAAAACAAAAACAAAAACAGAAACAACACCTTCTTCACTTGGCCAGATAATGGGTTTAGACGTGTGCTTTTGGCCTGGAGGAAGGCGAAAGGGTGGATGTTGGAAAGGCACCCCCGGGCTCTGATCCCCCTGGGAGTGAGAGTCTGGGGAAACGCAGCAGGGCCCTCCAGGCTTCAGGGGCAGGGGAGAAGGAGCACCCGGACGGCACTGAAGGAAGGTTGGCTCCTGGGAAGGAGGAGAGGGGAAGGGCGCACAACACCCAGGAGACCTGGGTTCTGCTCTGGCTGTGGTCCTGGCTGTCACTTCTCTCTGGAACTTCCTGCCTCCATTTGTCAAAGGAGGGCGTGGACTCCGCGGCCCCTCTCAGCCCTGACTTTCTGTTCGGATTGAACTGGCCTTTCCAAAGCATGTTGAAGGGCCAGGTGTTGGGTTTCTGCCTTCATTATCCAGTTTCTCCTTAATAATCTTACTGTCCCCTGGACCCATGAGTCTCTCAGTCGGGAGTCCATTTGCCAGGTGTGAATAATGTCTGCTATGGCCTGGAAGTGCCAGGGGCTGCCTCCAGTGGGAATGGGAGACGATGCAGGAAAAGGAAGAGGAGTAAAAAGAGGAACTGACAGAGACCAACCCATGTGCCTGTCCCGCAAAACATGGCAGCTTGCTTTGCCTGCTTCCTGGGTCCCTGACCTGCTGCAGCCAGAGGCGACAGAGTCCCACTGCCTGGCCAAGAGGCAGAGGCAAACTCATGGGCAAAATAATCTCATTGAGAAGGGACAACCCCCTTTTCTCCCATTCTCCTTCCCTGTGAAGCCAGGGTCCTAGGATTGTTCAGCCTGAGCAAGCTTCTCCGCCCCCCCCCCACTCCCCAAGAGCTCGCAATGGTTTATCAAGTTAGGCAAGAAGGCAACCTGTGGCTCCGGCGGTCTTGGCCCCATTTTCTTCTGGCTCTCTCCCTTCCCTCTCCTTCTGGGAAGAGCTTTGGACCAGGCATCAGGATCCCTCTCCCCGCTATAATTCTTTCTTGGCTTCAGGCAAGTTTCTCTCCTCCTCGGGCCTCAGGTTTTCCTTTTCTATGCCAAAGGGCACCCTGGAGCTGAAGGGTTCTCAGAGAGGGAGGGGGGCAGCCCTGCCTATGGCCTCCTGTTCTCTATTGTGGTTGCATCATTAGATGCAAGCAGGCTGATGCAGTGCCAGCCGATTAAGCTTCCTTTCATTGCAAAGGGGCACTTGCTTCCACATATTTTCGAATATCAAATGTGCATAGTTCCTAGAGAGACCTGGTTTATTCAGTCTGTCAATCATTCAGCAAACATTTATTAATTAGGTTAAGATTTCATTGAAGTGGAAGCCAGTGTGAGAGCTGGACAAGACTTTAGCAACCAAGTTCATTTTACAGATGAGAACATCCCTGGGAGAACAGAAGTGCTGATTTGCTTCAGTTCAAGACACTATAAAATTCAAAGCAGAACCCAGAGATTCTGCTTCCCAGGTCAACAGCTTTTCAAAAAGCTCAGTATTGCTTAATGTGAATTAGAGAAGAACTAGCTACCTCAACTTAAAAAGTGGACGTGGTGTTTTGTGTAAATGTTTTCTGCCTTAGAAATTGTGTTTGAAAGTGAAATGTCAAATAATTCGTTTTAGTTCTCAAATACAGTGATTTCCTTTAAGACAACCATGAAGCTGTCTCCTTGAGGACGTAGGTACTTTTGCTAGAAATTTCAGACAGAGAGAGAGAGGGAGAGAGAGAGAGAGAGAGAGAGAGGTTGTGTGGGGTTGGGGGCTCTTGAGGTTCCTGACACTCAAGGAAAAGCGAAGCGAAGCTCCCCTGGGGGAGCGACGCCTGGGACCTTGAGCTGGGGGCAGGTCTTCCTTCCACGGTTAGTGCCCTACACAGGGCGGTTGACCTTCCCGCCACTCCCCCATCCCCTGCACGTCCCCTGAGCTTCCCCGGCCGCTTTTCCAGAGTTACTGCGAACAGACCAGCCTCAAACCCGATACGCACTTTAAGTAAGTTTTCTTCGGCCGCAGCACCCCGCTAGCGAGAGCGGGCTTGGAAGGCGGTGGAAAGGTTCAGGGTGAACTGGAAGCCAAAGGGAGGCAGAGGCGGACGCTAAAATAAGGGAAACGCTCCCTCTCCTCTCTGGGGCGAGGGAGGGCGAACACCGGAGCTCGGTCGCCTCTCTCTCCCTCGCATCTAACCGAGTAGAGCCGGGCTCGGGTCGCCAAGGCTTCCGCAGGGCGCGCAGCCCATCTCCAACCCGGCCGCCCCGCGCGCCACGAGGGCGGGGACAGGAGTCCCGCAGGCCTGGGTCCCCTGCCCACCTCCCTCGGCGAAGGCCCTTCCCCGGGGGCTCTTCCGGGCGCCGAGGGGGCCCCGGAGAGTCCCCCGCCCCCGGGCGCCTGGTTCCTAGCGCGGAGGCCAGCAGCCGCGACAGCCACTCGCGCGGCCCCCACCCCGGGGCCTGGGCACCGCGGGCCGCGGAGCTGTGCGGCGCGCGGAGCCGGACCACGCCCGCGCGGACCGTCCCCGGGGCGAGGAAGCCCGGGCGCGGGGGTGCGGGTGGAGGGCGGTCCCCCACCCGCGCGGGCAGGCGGCTCGCGGGCCGCGTCGCCACGGCGTCCCCGAGGGCTCGGAACTTACCCAGCGGGCGCGCCGCCCCTGTCTTCACCCCGGAGGCGCCCGCAGCATCTGCTACCCGGGAGGGGCGGGAGCCGGCAGAGCCTGGGACGGGCGCGGCCGGGTGAGCGTGGGCACGGCGGGGAGCGCGGGCGGCGCCCCCAGGGCAGGCAGATCCCCACTGGAGCGGCTCGCCAGCAGGCAGCGCTTCTGGCAGGAAGGAGCGAGCGAACCGGGAGGGAGGAGGGAAGAAGAGTGGGAGGAAGGAGGGGGGGAGAGGGAGGGGGGGAGGGACAGCGGCCCCTCTCCCGGACTTACCAATCACCCCGCGGATCAGACGTCCCCGCGGTGTGCCACAAAGGAGCCGCTGCTCCATTCCCGGGACCAGCGCCGCGGAGCGCTGCTCGCGCCTCTCGGCCCCTTTCGCCGGGAACTCTGCCCAGCCCTTGCAGCTAGCACCGTGGGCTGCAGCTCGGACTGGGTCAAGTGAAATCAGGATGGCACTCGGTCGCCACCATATCCGAGGGGAGACCGAGCCACTGGGTGGAAGTTACGGACACGTGGAAAAGCAGCCCGGGCCTTTCGAGACCAGCTGTCTCCCCTAACTAGTAAGCGCCCCAACATTAGAGTTTGCAGGAAGCTATTTAAGGACCACCTATGAGGATGGACGACAAGGAAATTCCATACACTAGAGAGCTGAGCTCGACTCGTGCAAACGTGTGAACAAAAGCCAGCCCTTAGCAGCCTTCCAGCCCCTGTCTTAATATCGATTCCTTTTATTCCTAGCGATGTTGCCTGCATCTGCAAGAGCGTACTTTCTACTCTCCCCCCCCCCCCCCCCCGTGTCCCTTCCTTTTCTCCTTAATTCTTATTAGTAGTAGTCCAGGCGGTCCTGATCCGGGTGGAGGAAAGTGAGAGTCAGTGTAGCTCTAGAGAGGGGTGCGGTTTTCGCCCAGAGCGTTGCGGTTCCCCTCAAGACCTTCTACTCTCCGGACCCTCCCAGGGTATTCGCGATGAAGTTGAAGTTTTGTTCATTTCAGCCAGGAGTAGAATTCATGTGACGGCACTGAGACATTTCCCCCTTAATCCGACAGGAGAGCGACCTTAATTAAAGTCCTCACCACTCCCTGTCTTTGCCAAACCCTTACAGTGTGCGAAACCCCCAGTTCTTCAGATTATCCAGAAGCTGGTGGTGCAGAGCAGGAGGGGAGGCAAGGGTGGGATGCAAAATTAGAGCAGAAGGTGCTTCTGTGCTAATGAGTCTGCACTGGCATCACTTGCCTGTTTGCAAGGTTCTCTCCTATATGTTTAAATCCGGGTTCCACAGCCCTGATTCCCACCCCATTCTTGTCCTTCCCCTTGAGAATCTTTTATGCTTCTTCCCCCCTTCTCTTCTTGGCTTTCTTTCCATAATGGTTTTCTAATGAGTCCATGCTAGGTCTCTCTCTCTCTCTCTCTCTCTCTCTCTCTCTCTCTCTCTTTTAAAGCAAATTGCTGATCATCTTATATTATGATCATAGGCAGAGTTTACTTTAGTAATAGTCTGTAGAATGAGCTCTTCTAATCAGATCTCTGAGGTTTCAAGGGTCATTTCTCTGTTGCGTTTTCTTGATTCCTGAGAAGGCCTTTCCCAGATTTCTTAGCCATTCAGATAAGCAATTACAGAATAACGTAGTTCTCACGTTTGCACAAGGGCAGGCTATGTTATGTATTTGGAAACATTGCTCTTCTCTATGAATATCCTTATTTGTGTCCAGCTTCCAATGCAACTGTTTACTACCAACTACAGCAGAGGCCCCGGGCACATTCTGTTACTACTCACTGAGGCCACTTAATGCTGTTACTGTTTTGTCTCTACCTCTTTTCGGATGGTGTCACCTTTTCATGTAGTTGTTTAATGGGTGTTATAAACAACCCCAAAACACACAGCTAAGAGGCCATTCAATGAAAGAAATAATGAGACGGCCATACTGAAAATAAAATAAAATAAAATAAAATAAAATAAAATAAAATAAAATAAAATAAAATAAAATAAAATAAAATAAAAGGAGACCGTTTACTGAGAAGGATGGTATGTCCCTAGTCAAAGGGAAGGGGGAAAAATATCAACGTGTATAAAATTCAGATGAGTACAATGGTATCCAGGCCTAACAGCTGATATTTTCTTTTGGTCCAGTAAAAACCTGTAAAATGTGGCATGCGACGATTTTAATTAGCCTTGTAAGCAAGTCTGGCATGTTTACTGGCCCTCAGCAAAGCCTTTAGCAGCGTGCCTTGCCACCTGGGACCACAGTGGTAGTAAAACAAAATTTGAAAAGAGGAGAGTTTTCTTTTGGTCAGCCTAAAACGCTCAAGTAAGTGGGGAGCTCTTTCCACTGGTGCCTGGAATGCACACACCCACAAAAGTGATAAACATTACAGAACTTTCCCTGAAGGTTGTTGCATAGATAATTAAGGAGGAGAGAGCTTGAAGTGTGTGAAAATTGTAAATGTACCAATTTATTTGAAAGCTGCTATATACTGACTTTTATAAAAAGTGGTTGTGTTCGGGGAAAATTTCCAAACATTACTGAATGCCAAAGACATGCATATTAATGGGCTTTTTATTAATTAGTAAAAATCACATTACTAATTCTTTGGTGGCATTGTAAATGTATCTCTATATTAGTGTGCTGTTCTCTATTGATACTTCGTGTTGCTAAAAGGTTTAGAGATCCCTGATTGCCAAGCTAGTGGGGACATAGGAGAAATAAAATTAAATTTTGCCTGAGTTTTTATAATTTCGTTCTAAGATTAAGAGAAAACTAGCAATTTTATCTAGGATGAATGGGGAAACAAAACCCAAAACACCTGTGTCTGCATTTCTAAGGTCAGGCAAACATTTTCCAATTACTAGGTAGTTCTTGGTATACCCAGAGCTAGAAAGCTTTAAAAAATAAATAAATAAAAATAAAAAAGACAAAGTAGAAACCCAAAGCATACTGTCCCTTTGGAACTGAAGGTTTCAAAGAAGAGTTCCATTGGACAGAAAAATTCTAAAGAAAGAAAGAAATGAAACACAAAGAGAATGTGCCCTTAATACAAGTAATTATAGTTTAAAGGATATTGTAGATATTGGTTCTGTGAAGCTATTGAAAATGTGGATATTTTTAAATTCAATTATTTTGATTATTTTTGGCAGGCATTTTGGCTTGGTTAGAATAATGCTGGTGCCAGGACCCAGAGCAGTTTGTCTTTTAATCAAACACAGATCCAAACTCTTGGAACCCGAGGGCCTGGGTTCAAATTCCCCTTCTCCCACTTACAGTGGCACTGAGAGCAAGGCATCACACCTCTCTCAGTTTCCCTGTGTGTGAAATTGGGAACTAGCACCCACCATGCAGCGCCAGTGAGGACTGGATGTATACAAAAGCCCTTGAAAATTGTGAGGTGGTACACATATATGAAAGGAAACCTTGAACTGAGAGATTTCTAAAATCACTTCTTAAGATAAATAAATTACACAAAATATGATTTTAGTGAGAAAGCAAAGCAGCAAAATTTTAATCTAAGTGGGATAATATAATTAGGATGAGAAACACTATTTATGATTCTGCCTGGGGCTATATGATGTCAAACACTCAAATGAAAATCTAAAACACATCTTATTTTTTCCAGATTTTTCCAAATCAATGCATATATGTACATGTCAGGGTTTCTCGACCTTGCTACTGATGACATTTTGGACCAGATGATTCTTGGTTATGGGGAAGCTGCCCTGGGCAATGTGGGACGTTTAGCAGTAACCCTGGTTTCTAGCATGCCCCAGTAGCAACAGAATGCCAGTAACACCTCTCTCCGTGAGTCCTCCTAACAATGAAAAATGTCTCGAGACATTGCCAAATGTCCAGTGGGGAACCAAATCGCCTCCAGTTGAGAACCCCACCGCTGATGTGTGTGTGTGTGTGTGCATGCACGTGTGTGGGGTGGGTGGGGGGCACCTTACATTTATTTAGTGCTTAAACAGCTGAAGGAACATAATGTAACATTATGACTTAGGAAGAAAGCAAGTGCAAGATCCCAGGCTGCCTGCACTTTATGAAACGATATTTCCTTTGCCATAGTCATGCATTCTGAAGTAGTCTCTTCTATTTGATTTTTTTTTTTTTTTCAGATTGCTGGCCATGACTCGCTAAACTGATTTCACGAGTGACTATTAGTTTCCACCTCACCGTTTAAAAAACACTGACAAACTGGGCCGGACAGGGAAAGAAGGCCAATTGAATGAAACAGAGAAAAGGGGCAGTAAAAAAATAAGGGAAGACTTGAAATAGAGAAAATCAGAGAAGTGGGTATTGTGGAAAGTAACAGAAACACTGAGGGCACTTGACCAATTACAGCAAGTGCGATGAACGATGGAGTAAATATAGATGGCAAAAGCCACAGATTTCACAGATAAGGCTTCGGACGACAGTATTGGTGGGTATTTCATTTATCCTGACACATTCCATCCTATTAATCTCACAGCAGCTGGAAGTTATATTTGGGTATGGAGTTACAACCTAATGTGTTCAGGAGGAAACCAAATTTATTGTGTTTGACGTTGAACTTTATGGGAAAGCATATAATGCAGTTGAGCCACTGTACTAAGTTCTGTTGATTTTATTTATGTATTTATGTTTAGCTAGTATAAATATATGGTAAAGTATGTGCTGTGGTGGAGATTTTAATGCTGACTCTGCTGGAACATTCAAAAGTGTCTGCACGCAAGATACCCATTTCTGAAGAGTTACAGCCAGAAGAGCAGCTACTAAGGCTTTGCATTAAGTATTTCTGATTTTTTAAAATGTCATCATTTGTGAAGAGGACTAGGCTATTAATATTCAAAAATGGCAAGGACAACACACTCCAGATCTACCCTGAAGTTGTGATTTGCACAAAATGCAGAAGGGTTTAGAAATCGTGGGTTCAGAGGCGAGGTGAGTAAGATCTAGAAAGTATATTAAATCATTTCCAAGTGTAGCCTGATGCAGTATTCAGTCGTCATTGCAAATCAATGAAGGGATAATGGATTTTTTTTTAACCTTGAATCTTGATAGACTTATTACTCAAATGTGATAACAATTCCGATTTTTCCCTTCCATTTTTCATCTCCCAGGCAGTTTCCTAAGTAACATGACAATGACACCTGACACACACCCCTAGTCACCTGATTACTGAAGCTGAGGTCACCTCTAAGTCAAGTGCAATGGCCCCAGGACACATGTCAAATAACTTTTGCATCCGCCTAAGGTCTTACTATGGTTCTGAGGCAAATCAAAAAGGAAAAGAAAAGCTTCAAATTACATAACACTATTGATAACCTAAACCACCCCTGAAGTTTTCTTGGAAAAATAGCCTGAGGTGTTTCCATGGTGGAGGAAGCATATGGAGTTTCTCCAAAGCATCATTTTGGGACAACCGCAGGAAACAATGACAAATTCCAGAGGCACAGTCATCACCAGGTTTGTCCTCTACCTTGGGCATCGCCACAGCAACTCAAGTACAGTACTGGGGTCAGTGTCATCGTTCTGCTACCCTTCATATCCAGATTAATGAATTCTGTAAGCTGATCTCTTAGCTCTTTATATATATAGAGAGAGATCTTGTTGGTACAGGCCAGAGAATAGCAATATTTGAACTAGGCAACCATTTACCATAACTCAAATGGATTGAACTCTTTTATTTTAGTGTATTTTTTCAATAAAAATACTAATATTTAAGATGTATACATTGTTGCTAAACGAAGGATGCTGGTTACTGTTTTAAGCAATGAAAGACAATTGTCAAATTAATGAATTGATGTTGTGTGCACTTCTTATAAAATACAACCACTCAACCTAAGGTATAGCCTATATCTGGAATACAGATAAAGAGTATGCAACGATTTCGGCTTAGCCTGGGTCCCTGCTGTAAAATGTCAGTTGCTTGGAATTCAGATCTCTTAAGATTTACTCAAAGGCCTGAAGCGATCCGTTACGGTGTTCATTGACAACCTTGGGATGTACTGGATTCTAATGGAATTGTTAATTTGTTACCCCTGCTATGGCCCTTAGCCAAATTCTTTCTTGAGCTCTGGTGGTGCTATTGATCCCATGCCACCTGGCTTCATCAAGTTGTGCTTCTTGACTGATTTTTAAGTAAGTGCCTTGTCTAAAATAGAGTCCTAGAATGCTGATGAACCAGAAGACCCATATTGAGTTAAATTATCTAACTTCTTGGTCCATTTCCAGTATTAATATGCAATAGCACCTTACATCATTAAAAAAACTACCATGATATATTAATATGACAACTAATTCTAGGTAGAAAGATTATGCATCTCAAAATACAGGGGAGTAGAGCGACTGATCTGCAATTAAACTTTGCAGATTTACAAAGCGGCTTTCATGCATGTTTAATTGTTATCTTTCATTGAAATACCAAAGTAATTAGTCATCTTTAAGAATTTTCTACTTCCAAAATGTCAGTGATTATTTTGGGTATAGATGTTGACTAAAAGCACTGGATAGCCTAAAAACTTGTGTTTTGTGTACATACGTGTCTGCCTGCTTCCCTCCCTCCCTCCCTCCCTGCTTCCTTGCCTTCCTGCCTTCCTTCCTTTTTTCCTCCCTCCCTCCCTCCCCACTCCCCTTTCTTTTAATGTTAATTTGTGAATTCCCTGATCCACGTTTAGATGTTTTGCCAAATAAAACTATAAGCACCCTAGGTAGCAGTCTATGTCCTGAGAATATGAATACTTGGGCCAATATGTCATAGACATTCTACAAAAAAAAAAAAAAAAAAAAAAAAAAAG
>JAKSZT010054138.1:12202207-12254735 GCA_026826555.1 Tolypeutes matacus | reverse complement strand
TTAAAAAAAAAAAAAAAAAAAAAAAAAAAAAAAAGATGCCATCCAAACTGTTCTTTTTACTGAATTTTCCATAGCCTGGTAGAATGGTAAAGCTGGAAGGGGATTTGGAGAACATCCTTAATGCCTAATTTGTGTGTACCCCCAGCATCCACATCCCCTTACTAAACAGGCAGATTTCTGGACCACCCCCCCCCCCCCGCCAGACTCACTGAATGGAATTCTGTGGTGGTAGAGGCTGGGATGGCGTTTCTGTAGGACTCTCAAGGGCATGTGAGAAAGGTCAATGCTAATCCAACTTCTTCATTTAATAAATGGGGAAACAGGCTCAGAGAGGTGAAGTTTCTTATTCAAAGTCACACAGGCAGATCCAAAAGTAGGACTCAAGTCTCCTAACTCTCCAGGTCAATGCCTCTATTTGGTTGTTTGACATTTTGATTCTTCAGTTTTAGAATTGTACTTCTTCATTGATAGTCAGCATTAAAATTTAACACAGCACGATATCCTCTGCTTAGGAACCATATACTAGTAAAAAGTGACTTGTTGGACTTGTTGGTCATCCACATAAAGTGATAACATTTTATTTTCAAACTCTTTTGACTAAAAGCTTATTGCTATTTTCTTGTGGCTTGGATGATAAACCATATGGAATGGAATAAAATGCTTGATAAATACTTATTAAATTGAAAAACAGTGAGCCCAGATCCCAGTATTGAGTTTGAAAAGATTTGCTTAATATTGGCACTCAGATGCTAAAATCTCAAATTTAATGGAAATTTTTGTAGCTTACTTTTCATCTTATCATTTACTATCTCTATGGAATAATTTTGAGGATATTGAAGCGAGACGGGTCCATCATTTTTTTTTTTCATTTTGTTTACTTCTTCTTTTCAAACTTTTGAGTAAAATTATATAAACCCTTCAGAAACAACTTCAGAAATGTGGGGGCTCAGGGCACTATCTTGATGCTCTCTTGACCTATATGTGTCAACTTCAAGAAAATTTCTGCTAGAAACTTTTGAAGATAAAATAGAACATCTAATTAACATTTCGAAGAGGAAGATATATATCCATTTCAAGTAACGTGACCTGGATTTCAACGGCAGGATCTCTCCTTGACACATTTGTAACTCATTTTACTTGCTAAAAAGGTACAGCACATACACATCCAAGGCAGAGTTACAAAGGTGAATTAACTTAAAATTAAACAATACATTTTTTTTGTGAAGAGATAGTCCATCTGGCATAATCTATACTGAACCAAATACATGTGACTGACAAGCACCAATTATTCCAGAGAGTTGAAAAGATATTTTCATGCCCCATCTACATTACTATAGTCATTTTCAAGGGAAATCAAGACATATCATTTGTATGAAAGGTGGATAGTAGAAAGTGCGTGGGCTTTGGAGTCAGACCTGGATTTGAATACCAGCTCAATCATCTAATTAAGGGTGTGAGTATGGGTAAGTTACTTACATTTTCTATATCTCACTTTCCTCTTTTGTAAAGTCTGGATAATTATACTGACCTTGTGAGGGTGTTGTGAGAAACATGGAAAACAGATATAAAATGTTTTATATAAAATGTTTCATTCAGGCATTTGGTAGGCAAAGAAGAAAGCATGTGTCCTTAGCGTGGTCCATAGAGTAAAGAATGCCATCCATCCATTTGGAAATAATGGGAAAAGAGCTTCCACACACATGTCTCTCTCTCTCTCTCTCTCACATACACACACACACACACACACACAAAGAGAGGGAAGTGACCTTTCTGATTACTGAGTTTGAAAGAAGAAACTGAGCAAGCTTAGCTCAGTACCTGTTGTGTTCTCTCGCTTTCAGGGCTACTTACCCTCAGAATATGCCCGGTATTTCCTGGGACTGAGTGGGTAAGTTCAATTCTGAAGTCATCACTGGGAAGTCCAATTGTAGTCATAGACCAAATCAAGTTGTTAAATTCAATGTTAACGGTGATGAAGCTGGTATTTTGATTTCCATCAATTTGATACCTGCAGTTACTCCTCAAAATTTGTTATGAAGTAACAGGGGATTTAAAGGAGTAAACTGCTATCACCCCCAAATCTCCAGCAGTGGGTAATAATAAATTATTGTGATTGTTATCAGAGGAGCTTTTAATTACACCCTTGTGTTTTCTGGAACAATTGGATCTTTTCAAAATACAGGATGTCTAAAACCCAGCGAACTCCTTATGGGACATTGCTAAATACTCTAATTCTTTATTAATTAATTGGGAGGAAGACATGGCTACTCATATCTTTTATCTATGACAGTAGCATGATCTGGCTCATAGTTTATCAAAACTAAAATTCTCTTTACAACCTCAAAGCAAGAGGAAATGCTAGGTTTGGTGCTTCCTCTAGGTCAGTTCTGCTTAGTCATAACATTGCATGCATTCCTTTTAATCTCAGAAAATGCCTAATATATCAAAAGTAACTGGGCTTAGAGGCATTATAAGGCAGTAATCTTCATCAAAGTGAGGCCAATGCTCCTGTTGTAGCTTCACCTGCTATGTGAGAATGTGCACATGTGTGTGAATTTAGTTGCCATCTGTAATATGAATATAGACAGTGGCAGAACAAAAATGTATGGTGTTCATTATTGATTTGACTTTAAGAAACCAAAATTAAAAGGATAAAAATCCTGAAAAAAAAATATGGTGTTAGGGAAGTCACAGGCACCAGTTAAGGGGTCAAGGCCCAGGCCTCTCCTACCCCCACCTCTTTCTCTCGGGAAGTCACAAACACAGGCTAAGCAACCATCCTCCAGGCCCCATGTTGCTCCCACCTCCTTTGCTATTGTCTACTGTTCTACAGCCCAGGGGGAAATGTTTTGTTTGATGAGAAGACTTGGCCAGACCTTAAATTCTGAAACTTGAAACTGGGAACCAGCCGCCCCAGATGCTTTTCAGAACAGGAATCCTCCGTGGCAGGGCCACCTGCCACCAAGGTGGCTGAAAACCACACTCAAACAGTATAGGTTAGTCATTCTTCTCTGGGGCGAAGTGGGCCATGTGGATCTGCCTCCTATTGACCCCTACTAGGAGCAGTTTTGGCCACCCGGGGTAACCAGTAGTGATGGGACTTCTTCCCCTGCTCTTTTGGACTCTGTGCTGAGTAAGTGACAAGGAGATTATTTGCCATTTCTAGCTGCTTTATACTGTGCAATTAATAAAGGGATCATTTGCTGAAAGTTTCTGTTGTGGCCTAAACCTGTGTTGCCACAATGCACCATTGAATATGGGTCCAAGGGAAAAATATTAGCAGTAGAATCCTTGGTTCTGACTGGGGCAAAGAGATTTGCTTTTTTCTTTTTTGATAACAGAAAGAGGGAGGGAGGGAGGGAAGGACGGAGGGACCAGAGGGAGGGAGGGAGGAAGGGAAGTACAGAGAAAAACATAGCAGGCACCATCACTCAAACAGATGTAAATAAGACCTGAAGCAAACACGGAAAATATTATTAATATGAAATTAAGAATGTAAAGATAAAGTTGAAGTTGGTTTTGTATCCCAACCCCAGTCCCATTCCTTTCGCCTCTTCCCCAAGACAAACATGTTGGAATGTATAGTTCCAGTCCATCTCGTGTATTTTTACACATATGTTTATCCATAGACAATATATAGGATTGTTTTGTGATAAAATACTATATGTATTAGTCTCTGCTGCTTTTTTGAACTTGTTGTTTCAGAGAAATTTCCGTGTTGATACATGGAAATCTAATTCCTTCAACTTAACTGCTGTACAGTAGTCATCAAATAAATATATCAAATTATATTTATCAATTCCCCTATTGAGAGTGATCAAAGTTATTTCCAGTTTTCCACCAATAGAACAATGGCACTTCTTTGTCATAAATACTTTGTCTGTCTCCTTGTCTTTTGTGTTCTAATGTAGGTGCCATGTTTCTTCTACATTATAGACTTCTGTTTATTTTTTTCATGGCATTTAACACAATTTATAACAGTGTACTTACTTATTTTATTTATTGTTTACTTTTTAAATGTCCACCTCCCCCACTAGTTAGAAGATTTGTGAGCAGGAACCATGTTTTGCTGTTGTTATTCACCAGTATAGGTTTAGCCAGGGACTGACATGTGGTATGTACTAAATATTCATTGACTCAATGAATGCAATGAAAACAATGAAAGAATAACTCTTTCTTTAGGGAAAATTCTTTGTCAGGAACCTCCTCATTCCTTCACACAATCAGACTTCTGGCAAGCCTGCCCTACTGGTTAGCTAAAAATACGGGGACCAACCTATTTCCCCATGGTAAATGTGGCTTAGAGGCTTAGACCTAAGCAAGAATTTCTTTTACATGTGATATAATCGACCAGACCCAGTAGGGCCATGTCATTTCTCTGTATCCTAGAGTCCTTGGTGTTTCAAAATGGCAGTTATTCTTTGTGAATGTAAAGTTACCCTCAGAAGATGGCCTAAGGACAAGCAAAAGCTACTCTGACAGAGATTGTTAGCAGTCTTGAAGTTTCTGTTCTCCACTGCTTGCTAAGTTGGAAGAACCCCCCCCCCAGTACATTGCCTCTTAGGATAAAGACTACCATCTTCAAACTCCTTTGCACCTAAACATGCCCATGTGACTAAGTTCTGCCCAATGAGCTGTAGGTAGAATTGCTATGTGGGACTTCTGGGAAGTCTCCTTAAAAGGGGAGCTGAATACCCTTATTCTGCCCTTCTTCATCTTGTTCACACAGCTATCTTGGACCACAAAGACTAGGCCCACACTCTCAGATGGTACAGCAGATTGTTAAAAGGTGCTTGAGTCCATAAAGACCACATGGAAACATCATACCGGCCCTCAATTGCCTACCTGTGCATCTTTTTTTTTTTTTTAATTTTACCGGGAGGTCCCGGGGATGGAACCCAGGTCCCTCCATATGGCAGACGGACACCCAACCATTTGAGCCACATCCGCCCCACCCCCGTGCATCTTTTTTAAACATGAAATTTAAATTTCTATATTCAGATGACCCAATCCAAGTAGATATATTTAGCTAAAGCAATACCATCCTAAGGATCTTGCCTTCTAAGAATAAATATCTGTATACCTTGCCACAGGAGCCATTGAATAGCTGTGTAAATCTGAGCAACATATTTTGGGGGCCTAATTTTTTCTTTTTGTAAAACAACAGGATAACTTTCAGGCTATATAAGATTCCCATTTGCTAGCGAATTCTATGACCATATATAAACACAATCACTCTGGGTTGTTGGGCTAACATTAGTAAGAAATGAAGACTGTCTTTACAAAATCTCCTTAATTGGATTTTTCCCCATCATTTGAATGCAGGCTAGGTTGAAGTTTATCTTTGTACTATCTAATTAAAAAAAAACCTCAACTAATCTGCAGGGTAATTGATAGCTTACCTTAGAAACCATTTGCTTTCTGATTGAAAGTTGGCAGCTCCTATTTGCATAGAAACAGTTAATGTACTAATTTAGAATGATTTTATTAAATCTGTTTAAATCTGAAATAGCAAGACCTTATTAGTCCTACTCATATTGTAGTGATGTGCTCTAAGACTAAAGCTCAATGTTTGGGATTCCTTGATGACTGGCAACAGCAATTAAAGCTGCTTTTCAAAAATTGTAGGAAATTTGCTTCCTGTGGCTGGAAGAATGAAAGTGGGAATGTGCCTTGGGGATAGATAATCCTTCTCTTTGTTCTGGAAGGGATTTCTTTTGGGCCTTATTAACATGCAGAAGTAAGTTAAGTACTTATTCTTTGTCCTCTGATATTGGAAGTAATTTAAGTGCAAATAATTCAGAGTGGGATGCCAAAGTATTCTAATAATGTAAAGGCATACTTTTGGTGGAGGGTAAGGGTATGGGAAACTAAATCCTTGTGAGCTTCTAGAGATTTTCCATTTCCTCTCGACTGCCCAGGAGCAAAAGCTTGGGAACACTGGGACTGGGGAAAGAGAGATGATGGGAGAAAACCTGGCAGCCAGCCTGCCAAGAGACCTTCTGTACTGCAGAGTGTCCTATGGATTTGGGAGCAGGTATGTCTGATATTGAGCCAAAGTTTTCCTTTTCTGCATCATAATATTCATAGGAAATTCACAAGTGTCCAGCAAAGTGTGTTAAACACTGCATCCTAGTTTCAAACTCTTGTAAGCACTACTTTAGGGAAGAAAAGGAAGGGCTCTGTTTCTGGATTCAGGCTGAGGTTTTTGAGAACTGGAGTGTCTAGGCTTAATGGTAACCAGATGGACCAAGATCAGCAATGATCCAGAGAAGCTGGAAGAAGATGGTTAAAGCCAAATGTCACAAGGAACAAGCAGGACATAGATGCACACTTCCCTGGAATCATCTGAAATGCACTGGAGTAATATAGCTTCTGGTCAGCTAGGATGAGGTCTTAACTCATTTTACATCAATATTCAAGAAAGGTGATTCCTAGAAGGCTAGATCACTTGGGGCAATAAGGTTCCATAATAATATAATTGCTATTTCTATTGAATGTCTACTCTATTCTAGTCCCTATACTAGACACTTACTATATGTGATTGTATTTGTTGCTAATCACATACCTGAAAGGCAGCATTATCTCATAAGTAGAATAAGTTTGTTTTATTCTATGTTCTTGTAATGAAAGTACATTTCTTTAACTTTTTTTTCCCTCAGTAGCTCCTACTCTTCTTCCTTTCAGTTCATATGAATTGGTGACATTTTGGTAGTCAGGATACGATAAAATTTGCATGAATTACTACTCAATAAGATTCATTTCCAGGAAGAACATGGCAATATTTCTGCAACTTCAGAATTGCAGAATAACTTTTAAAAAATAAAAGTTATGCTTAAAATATCTTAAGGGAATAGACTTTACAACTTATAGCTAAACTAAACTTAATTTTTTGTTAATAATTGTATTTTTTTGGTTTGAATCATGATGCAAAATGACAATGAAAACATTATGTTTAATTTTCTAGTATTAAAAGTCTAAAAGTTATTGGTATTTACTAATGAGCTTCATGGTTCAATTTTTTTTGCCATGTTGTAAAATGAATAGAATGAGTGTTGCTAAATCAGTATACTTTTATGTAGAATGTTGCTAATGAATAAGTGCTGCAAAAATATAAGGCTACATTAATAATAAAATCAGAGAAAGTCTTAATGGCAAGCAACATTATAGTAGCTGACCCTGTTGCTTTTTTAAAATTTATTTTTTTACTGCTTTACTACTGTTTTCCTCTGGAAAGCTTAACATTTATTTCTTCTTTTTGGCAGAAAAAGATGGTTAACAATTATACGCAGTTACTCACTCAAATGGAAATGGAAATGCCTAGCAGTAACATTCTATTGGCCTTTCCTAGTATTAAGAGAAATATTTATAACAATTCAAAAAAGAGAGTTGGTGGATTACAAGAGAACAGAGTGTGAGCTTGAGGGAGCTCCTTGAAGGAACTTTTTGTCCCTTTGTCACATGCACAGTACTTCAGAATTGAGCTAGTGATTTGTTGTGACCTGAGAAAGGGGTGACTATAACATCTTTACCACTCTCCTTCCCCCAGTACCTGATAACCTCATTAAACCCCTTCTTAGGAAGCACCTGGAGCTTTGTGCCTAGTATCAGGCAAAACCGTAGCCTGCCAAGTCGGTGAGGATTCAAGCAGGAGAGATAGGGGGTGTCAGACTGCCTGGAGACAAGGTAAGTCATAGCATGGGCAGGGCTTAAACTAGAGGTACAGTCAAGCCGGGAGCTGGTAGGAGCACAGGCCATGACAGAATTAGAACCAAAGGACATGAGGCTGGTTCACTGATCAGAAGGCAAACTTTGGAACTGTGGTCCAAGATTCCATCAGGACTAGTTTCTAACGGGAACTTACACCAAGGATGGCCTTGCAGGATCTGAAGGGTCAGGGCCTGTTAGGACTGACTGCCCCTCATCTCCAAGGAAGGATACTGGATTTTCATCCTCTGAGAACCCCCCAGCGCTCACTGCATATGCTAATACCACATTTTCTGGGTATAATGTGGGTTAGGCATGGTTTGGGGAGTGTTTATGAACTACCTGGGTACTAATTCCTTTTCAGGGTCATTGCCATCCCCTTCTTCGCAAATTTCTTAGTCTAGGGTCCAAACTTCCCTCTCCCGCGGGTCTTGACAGCTAGAGTCTTGGCAGTATGCTTTTTAAGATGCTATGTTATTTGAGCCCTGTAGCACCTTAGCTACATAAGAAATATATAAGCAATATTTCTGGTCATTGTCTCTGTCTTCTCCATCTCTAATTCAGTTCAATGTCTTATACAAATGCCAACAAATATTTATTGAGTGTCTTTTAGATAAATTGATGTATGTTTGGGCAATGTGAGGGACACACATTTCCTTTGGGGACCATTGAATCTTAGAGAAATCACAGATGCTTAGATAACAATTCAAGGAAGTATACAATTAGGTACCAAATTAATGGGACAGCCAGTTAGCACTGTAGGGTTTGGAGTGGTCCAAGAAGGTTTTTTTTGTGAAGGGGAGAAAAATCTGTAGAGTTTAAAGAATAAATGGGTAGAATTTAGATGGGTAAAAAAGGCAGTGAAATCTAATTTAACAAACCTGTACAATGCTTATTTTATTTATATATATATTTATATAATATATTTATAGTACACTATTTTGAGTACTTCATAAATCATAACTTATTTAATGCTTCCAATTACCCTATGAAGGAGACCAAATTATTAGAACATGGAGGCATAAAGAGGCAAAGGACCTTGCCTAAGGTCATATAGCTAATAAGTGCAGAAGCTATTTAAATTTATGAAAACTAAAATAATTAAAATTCAGTTCATCAGTTGTACTAACAACATTGTAAGTCTTCAATGGCCACAGGTAGCCAGTGGTTACCCCGTAGTGGATAGCACAGATATAGAACCTTTCCATCATCTCAGAAGATTCTGGTTGACATGGCTGGTCTGTCCATTCATTTAACCTTTCCGCTATGCCATCTCATCCTGGGATAATGGTATAAGCAAGCAAATGGAGAGTGACTACTTATTTATGAGTCCTTATATAGATAGATGTCTTGGGATAGAACAAAGAGCAGTAGAAGACAATTTTGCAAAAACAGGAAATGAATGATGGTCTTAAATATCAGGCATGGAACTGAACTTAATCCCTATATTAGTTTTATATTGGTTTGTGTAACAAATCACCACAAAATCAGACTTAACACACTGTTTTTATCTCACAGTTTACATGGGCACAGCTTAGCTTGGTCCTCTGCTCAGAGTCTCACCAGACGGTAATCAAGATGTCATTTGGGGCTGTGGTCTCATCTAGGACTTGGGATCCTCCTCCAAGCTGACTGGTTATTGGCAGAATTCAGTTCCTTGAGGCTGCAGAATTGAGGCTCTCAGCACCTGGAGACTGCCTGCCACTCCCTGTCATGTGGCCTTCTACACAACATGACAGTTTGCTTTTTCAAGGTCAACAGGAGAGCATCTGTTGCTGCTTCTCCAGGCTTTGAACTCCAGACCCAGTTTTAAAGGGCTCACCTGATTAGGTCAGGCCCACCCACCTTTTGATTAACATAGAGTCAACTTGATAGGGATCTTAATTACACCTGCAAAATCCCTTATCCTTTGACCTATACTTTAACATAGTCATGGGCATGAAATCCCATCCTATTCATCCACACTCAAGGAGAGAGGATTATATAGGGTTTTATACCAGGGGGCTGTTTTAGAATTCTGCCTGCCACAGTCCCATAGATTTTAAGAAATGAATGGGTTTTCTGAGTAGGAGGTTACAAGGTGGAGCTGTTATGCTTTTGAGAGGCTATTTCCTTTTAATTATTTGGCCTGCAATTAAAATGTGTCGAAAATACATAGTCTTAAAAGGATATTTGCTGTTTAAACTTAATTATGCTTAAAAATCAAAATGATTATTTTTTGGCATTATATTCTCTTAATTACAAAATAATACATGCTTATTGCTAAAAAAAAAAAAAAAAAAAAGAACAATACAGAAGCATGTTGATGAGAACATAAAATGTAAAATTTGCCCTTCCCCTAGTAATCCCCCTATTGTACTCCCTAGAGGTGTATCCTTTAAAATTCTTTCCTGAGCATATACAGATACACATACTGCATTTTTTTATAAAGATTTATTTATTTACTTTATTCATTTTAAACCCACCCCCTTCCCCATTTGCTGTTTTGTGTCCATTCACTGTGCAATTCTCTGTGTCTGTTTCCTGCCATCTCTTCTCATCCTCCTCCTCCAGTCTTCACCAGGATTCGATCCTGGAGACCTCCAATGTAGGAGAGAGGTGTTCTGCCACCTGCGCCACCTCAGTTCCTGGTTTTTGGAGCTTTGGGAGCATCTCGTCTTGACTCTCCCCTGCGTCTCTCTCCTGTTATGTCATCATCTTGCTGCATGGCTCCCGGGGCCTGGCGGCTCACCAGCACACAGAGCCTGGCAGCCCATGCGCCTTCTATAGATACATTTTTTATTTTACCGGGAGTTCCCAGGGATCAAACCCAGGTCCCTCCATGTGGCAGACGGACGCCCAACCATTTGAGCCACATCCGCCCCCCACATACTGCATATTTTTAAAAGTTTTGTGTTTTACACTTATTTTCTGTAATGCAGCATGGATAGGGACCTTCTTCCATATCAGTACCTACTGATCTTGCGCTCTCTAAATATATGAAAAAAGATAATCATGAATGTAAAGATTGATGGAGATAGATCTAAATGAAAAGCTATTATAAAGAATAAATGCCCAGATGCAACTCCTTATCTTATCCCTATAATAAATTGTTGTTTGGTCTAACCCTGGTTTTAGCCTCCATAGAACTAAGGAGAACCCATCTTTAAACTCACCTGACTCTTTAATCTTTGTTTTATGTCAAGAGCTATTTTCAGACCATAATCACAGCTCTGGTGCTTTAAAGCGTGGAGGCAATTTGATATCAAAAGGATTTGAGTTTGTTCTTTCTAGGGAGACAGACAAAAATGCCTGCTTGAAATAATCAAATGGCAGCAGAGTTGGCTCTTTCTAATCCCTGCTTTCTTCCTGGATTAGGGAGGAGGAGGAAGAAATTGTTCAAGGAGAAGAGAAATATAGCATCTCTTTGAAGTCTCCTGTTCCTAGTTTTTCCTATACCCTCAGCCTCTTCCTGAGACTCAGGCCTGTCTCTGGTTCTAGGACCAATCCTGTTCCTAAGAAGCCCTGAGCCAGACGTTTGACTATAAATCAGCTTTTCTGCTGGTACTGATCTGATAACTGAATTCTAACAAGTGGCTTCTTGCCTTGTGCCTTCTGATTACAGTGCCAGTGTGGGACATGGTTGCGAGTGCAAAGGAGTACTATTAATAACTAAGCTGGGACAGCAGGCGTGAACCTGGATGGTCCCATGCAAACTGCACATAAGATTGCCCTCCTTCGATCAAGAATGATCAGACTGCATGTTGACTGAGCACTTACTTCCAGGATCTCACAGCCAACGGTCCTATCACATGAGTGCTATTATCATTCATATTTTACACCGATGGAACCCCCAAGACCTGGAAAACTGAAGCCACTCACTCAAGTTCCCACATCTAAGTTCCCACGTGCAGAGGCAAATTGCAGGGGCTTGGAGAGGGTGAATGGGAGAGAGTATCAGTTACCTTGAAAACAAGGATTTTTTACTGGAATGAGGTAATGAGATGACAGCTGAGGTGAATTCTGCAGGCAGTGTGGCTTCAGCTGGGGTTTTCTTGGGCTGGGAGGTTTCTTAAGGAGGCCAAGAGCATATGGGCTAATGGATTATAATATTTTTTTGCAGTATTCAGTGATCCTTTTCTGTATGACAGCCTTTCAGCTTAGGGATTAGATCCACTTATCACCTCAGGACCCCTTCGGATGCTCAGGGATCTCATTTGTAATCTGACAGGCCTGGGGCACAGTGGACAGAGAGGCCAACTGTGTCAGCTGTCTCCAAAGCCATCCTTCAGCACCTACAGAACTTCTCATTAGGAGCAAGCCAGGCCCGGTGAGTCATCTCTGTTGATGTGGCATCTATCCTAGTGTTCACCACAGTTCTAAGCGCAGAGAGATGCCCAATGAGAATTTTCTTTTCTTTTGTATTAGCTTCCTCATGCTGCTGTAACAAATGATCACAAACTTGGGTTCTTAAGACATCACAAATTTATCGTACAGTTCTGCAGGGCAGAAGTCTGCATGGGTTTCACTGGGCTAACATCCGTATGTCAGCAGAGCTGAGTTCCTCCCAGAGGCTTTAGGAGAGAGTCTGTTCCCTTGCCTTTTCCAGCTTCCAGAGGCTGCCCGCATCCCTTGGCTTGTGGCCCCCTTCCTCTATCTTCAAAGCCAGTGGTGCAGCATTGGAAAATCTGGATAAACCAGGTAACCTGGATATGCAAAGATCATCTCCCCAGCTACAGGTCAGCTGATTAGCAAAATTAATTCCATCTGTGACCTTAATCCCCCATGCCATGTGACATTTCATATTCATGGGTGTTGGGGATTAGAGCATGGACATCTTTGGAGGGCCATTTTTCTGCGTCCCATGCCCCTCTACAAATGGGAGGGAGGGAGGGGAAAGAATACACATTTCCCCCTGTGTTTGTTTCCCATTGTTGATGTAGCAGATTTACAACAGATTCAGTGACTTAAAGCAACACCAATTGACTATCATACAGTTCTGGAGGACAGAAGTCAGCAATGGATCTCACTGGGCAAAAATCAAGATGTGGGCAGGCTTGTGTTCCTTCTGGAGGCTCTACGGGAGAATCCAGTTCTTTGCCTTTTCCAGCTTCTAGAGGCTGCCTGCATTCCTTGGCTCAGGGCCTCTGACTACATTGGCAGAGCCAGCAACGGTTTTCTCACGTCACATCCCTGTGACCTGCTTCCATCCTCACCAATCCTTCTCTGACTCCCACTCTCCTGCCTCCCTCTTGGACTTCTCTGGACCTTTGTGATTAAATTGGGCCCACCGGATAATCTAGGATAATCTCCTCATCTGCAGGTTAGCTGATTAGTAACTTTAATTCTATCTGCAACTTAATCCCCCCTTACCAGGTAACATGGCATATTCCTGGGTTCCAAGGCACCTTTGGGGGAGTCGTTAATCTGCCTACCACGCCTTTCAAAAACTCTGCCAGAAAATATTATATATGTGCAAAAGAGGGGAGAGTACAACAACGTTTGCTCATCCAACTTTGGACTTAATTGATTTCTGAGGCTTATTATGTGAGTAGTTTGATTATTATTTCATACAATGAACGCTAGTTAACTTTATTTCTAAACAATTTCCTTGTCTTTTTATACAAGCCACGATTAAGATTATAAAACTGTTGTTTCTGTTCTTTTATAGACTTCATTTAATATTCATAAAAGTTGTAAATGACATAAAACGGCACTTCCAAATGCCCTAATGGCAGACTATTGTATTTTAAAATAAAAAACAATAGGAAGAGCACAAACACACCTAATATTCTGACATCCCTAGGTAGAAAAGAATTCCCTTCGTACGAAATTTGTAGGAAATTTTGTCAGAGCTCACAATATTTCAGTCCATGGTCTATTAGAAATACATACAAATCCCATGCTTGGATTGTAGTTAATATTTTAAGAAAACCCAGGCTTGGATTGTGGTGTTTACTTTAAAACAATCTACATTACTGAACCTAAGGACACATAGTTTTAAAATAGAAACTCCTCTAATTTTATGCACTTTCTTCAGAATTCATAAAATTTACAATGTGGAAAGCATCTTTTATTCCTTAATGGCTCAGTTATAAAATGTCCAGACACTGTTTTTCGTTTGTGTTATCACCTTACCTTTGTCTTTTTCCAGAACCTCGTTGGACTTTTAAAAAATATGATAGTAGGTCTGACTTGATGTTTCTTTTTCTTTTTTCTTTTTTTAAAAATTTTTTCATTGACTTGATGTTTTTGTAGTCAGCGCTTGTGGCAGTAGCACACCACCTGAAATTTGTAGTATCTTAACATTATATTGGTTTATTTCTCACTTGCGCAATGTCTGATGTGGCTGTTCCTGGTTAAGAAGCTCTCATGGGCAGCTCTACTCCCAGCCGTGAACTTGATGGAGTTGGGCTTCTTCCAACAACTTAGATTGCTTCACTTCCTCTCATGCAGATGGGGGCGAGATGGAAAGCATGGAGGATTGCGTGGGGGCAGTTTAGGGGCCCTGCTTTGTTGCCCAGCACTGGGTCACATAAAGGGGGAAAGTGTAGTCTTCTTGTGTGTCCCAGAAAAAAGTGAAACAATGTGTTGAACACGCCGCATTTTTCTCTGCCACACTTTGTGAAGAGGATTTTCAGATCTTAGATCAGGAGGAGACCTTCAGGTTCAAGCCTCAGCCTCAGATTTTAAAGAAGTGGAAACTGAGGCTCAGGTATGGGGGAAGATGCCAGTATCCTAACCCCTAGCATCCAGATAGAAACTGGAGGTAGTTCAGGCCCTTCTCTACCATCATCTGGCCCAATCTGTCTAGTGGAAAATGGAAACTCCTCAAGAGGTTCTAATGAAAAGCTGATTCTTTTTATATTTTTAAAGAAGAGACATAGAAATTTATAAATAATGAGATAAAAATGAAATATGTAATTTCCTAATATTTTAACATAAACTTTAACTTTCAAGTCATGGACTAGTGGCATTATAATATTTTATGGTGCTGAAAGTTTTTTTGCCCATTAATGAGTTTTGTTAGCATTAAGTAACATTTCTGAAAAATTTGCATGAGATATACAACTAAAACACTTAATATTCATACTTTGTTATTCTTTAATATCTTGCCTGAGAGTTCATAGAGGAAATGGCATTTGCATCCTGAACATGCCGGTATTTCTAAGCCTTTCCATTAGTATTCACATTAGAGGTAAGTGAATGAAAATAAAAATTATCTGGAAATTGAAATGTTTCTGCATTAAATTTGAGGTTTTCATTTTCTAGAATACATTATTATATGATTTCAGCTCTTGTAATCTTGTTACTACCATGTGGCCAATACATAATGCACATGAATTACACATGTCACAAGATTTGGTTTGGGCAGTTGAAGTGAGATAGCAAATGGAGAGTCAAGAAAAATAAATACACATTTTGCAGGTTCTGCTGGGTTATTCTCTCTTTCTACCAAGGGGGCATCAGAGCTCTCTCCCTGATTATAGGGGCATGAGTACTATTGCACCATACCTAAATCCCAGCAGCTGGGAGCCAGCTTCTGCATGGTTAAGTAAAAAAGCCCTTAGGGTGCTTCGTCTTTCCCAGCTCTGGAGAAAACTCTTCCCGTGGCTGTGTGTGCATCCATAAGCAGCGCCCATAAGCGCAGTGTACACATCCCATGCCTATGTAGGGTGTTGTGGCCATCTGAGGCTGCCACACACTAACAGTGACAACAGCAGCAGCGGTAACACACCACCTACCAGTTACTGAGTATTGACTATGTGTTAGTCACTGTCCTAAGTGGTTAACATGTATTAGCTCATCAGTCCTCAAAACAAAAGTGATGTCTCTCATGTGTTTGTTTATTTTTTATTTTATTTACTATTTATCTCCCCCCTTGTTGTTTTTGCGCTCACTGTCTGTCTCTGTGTCCATTTGCTGTGTGCCCTCTGTCTGCTTGTCTTCTCTTCTCGTCTTCTCTTTGGGAGGCACAGGGAACCGATCCTGGGACCTCCGATGTGGGAGAGAGGCACTCAATTGCTTGAGCCACCTCAGCTCCCTGGTTTGTTATGTCTCTCATTGTCTCTCCTCTTTGTCTCTTTTTGTTGTGCCAGCTCCCCATGCGAGCCAGCTCGCCTTCACCAGGAAGCCTCGGGACTTGAACCTGGGAACCTATGGTAGACGGGAGCCCAATTGCTTGAGCCACATCTACTGCCCTCTTATGTTCTTTTAAAAGAGCAAAGTAAACCTTTACAGAAGCCCCCAGCAGATATCCCCTAAGATCTCATTGGCCACAATTACAGCACTTGCCCATGTCTAAGCCAGTCATTTACCAAGAGGAATGAGGCCACCCATGCTTGGTTGTGAGTCCAGCACAAACCTAAGTCTGGGACAGGACATTGCAATTCACAGGAGGTTGAACAAAACCTCATTTTGTTCGTCAGGAAGGGAGAGGTATGGCTGTTGGATAGGAAGCCAACAGTGTTTGGCACAGTAGCCAGAGAGAAAGGAGTAGAAATGTAGAGAATCCAATCTGGAGACATTCTTTGAATCATAAATATCAAAGTGCAAATAAAATTCAATTAGTATTTGTACCAGTTAAAAATAATGAACATTAGGTAAAATTGCTGCACATTTTCTGGGCATTGCTAATAAATTTCTTCTTACTGGTTTGCAGTGAACTCCAGACAAGTTAACTTGAGCATTTGGCATTTCTTCTCTGAATATGACAATCCAGCAATGTAATGACACTTTTTAATTCAAGACATCAAAACCGTCATTCTGTGCCATCTTAGTCCATCCCAGATGTTCACAGTTTGAACCAGTTTACTTTTTCCATCATCAGGAACCAACAATGGCAGGGAGAGACATTTCAATAACCCCTCAAGGAATTTGGAAAGACCTTCAGCTCTCTTACATCAGAAAGCCAACAAGTCTGGTACTCACAGGCATTTATAAGGCAGCAAACATCTGTGTAGCACTTCTTTTGCCCCAATTTAGGGTACAATCTTCTTCCCTCCTTCCTGTTCATAATCCAACCCAGCTAACATTATAGCAGTTTCTTCCCAATGTTTTTATCCAGGCATCTGGGACCACCACCAGTTTGCACAACTGGGAGGGCACCTGTGAAATTTTGACAATCTAGTAGGCATCTCTTTTCTCATATAGATAGATCAATACACAGACAGATCGATTTTTTCCATGCCTAATATTTATTATAGCTGAGATCGTACTCCATATAATTGTTTCCTGATTTCTCACCTATCATTATTCCCAGCTGGTAACTGTTTTCCATTTTTCATCAATCTTTGGGAATTGATTTCTGATATTTGAGTCTCTCCCTGGGGCCAGGGTTGCACCTTAATTCCTCACCTACTCTTTCCTCCCTGTATGAGTCCATCTCCCTTGCTCATAGGTGACTGGTACAGCACCATAATATGTTTTAGTCCTCAGAAGTGACAGTTGACAAGAACCACTTTGTCCCAAATAGTACAAATTCTTCTATTTTGTTCCTTGTGGAAGCTATACACATACTCAAACAATATTAAGCCATTCTACTAGGGAATCACCTTCCCAGCTATTTTTCCAAAAAATATATGAAAATAAGTTCATTAATTTCTAGTGAGACCTTGCTTTTGACCCAAAGGATAATACCCAGCTCGATCGTTCACATCTTTCATCAGACTTAGCACCAAATAGCAGTTGGCTTTTTTTTTTTTCTGAACATTTACCTTCAAAGGATGATGATGTGTCAATGAGTTTATTAAGAAACAAAAACATGCTGTAGGCTTTTTCAACTGTATATTATGTTCAAGGGAGTGTCTGTGCCTTAAATCTATTCATTCTGGAAAGTCCTGTTCAAATTCAGCCCCCATCCCATAAAAACATTTCCCAATCACTGCTAGAAGGATCTTCCCCTCCATAGCTTGGTGTATTACTCATAAGGCACTTCGTTATTTGCATGCAAAGATTTATGAAAAAGGGCCGACCACTGCCAGCTGACCTAAACGTTCAGCTTTGCACTATTCAACTCTCCACCTTTATGCTAAACTGCAGCTGCAGAAGCAGAACTCACAGAAAATACACACGCCCGAGCACTACAGGAGCTATTTTATACAAGTGGATTTTATAAATAACCACAAGCTCTTCTTATCTATCAAATCTCAACCCCCAAGCTCCCCTACGATCCCTGGAGAAGTGTGCACTCCCTAGAGGAGAGCTAAGAGAGGGGAAAGAAGAAAGCCTTCAGGTTCACTCCTTTCAGTCTTTAACCCTGAGCTGCCAATGTTTGCATATGCCATGACAGGTAATTCCTGATTGCTGAACTCCTTATCTTAAAAAAAAAAAAAAAAAGAATTGAGCTTCCCTGCAGTTGTGCTTTATCTGCATTTCCAGAAATAAAGTGTGCTTTAGGGAGAAAAAAAAAGACCACTGGACCACATTCATTATCAGGAAGAGAAGATTGTAAGAGGAATTCTTAGGCACAGTGCTATTCAAACTAAGTTTTGAGCAAGAATAATAATTTCTTGCTATATATTGAAAGCACACACACTTGAGCTTTTTGCTGGCAAAGAGGGAGGAAGAGAAGAGG
The DNA here is from genome assembly GCA_026826555.1 of Tolypeutes matacus. NCBI lineage: Eukaryota > Metazoa > Chordata > Mammalia > Cingulata > Chlamyphoridae > Tolypeutes > Tolypeutes matacus. Next base: position 12,236,473 of record JAKSZT010054138.1, on the reverse strand, counting down.
CCTCCTGATATAAAGATAATGAACACTGGTTGCAAGTCACGGTCCTGACACTTATGTCTTGTTTGTTTGTTATGGGTTTGGATATCCTGACCATTTCTCAGCCTCATCTTAGCTAGTTAAGTTGCCCATTGTCTCTCCCTGCCCACGGTCAACTCTATGTATCACCCCAATCCTAAAAGTGTTTTTATCTCGCCCATCTCCTTTGCTTGGCTTTCAAAGACTCTACTAATAGTGAAAGTGCCCTGAAATTGCCAAAGAAAGGAAGGTCCTTCTCTGCAAGGAGAGAGTCTTAGTGTATTGCACCCCTGGATGGAGGTTTTTGTTTTGTTTTGTTATGGTGGTTTTATAATTGTTTTTGTCCCTCCATGCTTCCTAGGAAGATTCAGGCCCTAACATCTACACCAAGACCCCTCTCCAGGCAAATTGCATGCATCGTTTAGAGAGGAGACAATATCACATTGGACAGAATGCTGAAGGAATCTGGAAGAAAGTGGCAAGATGCAGTCCCTTCCCTAATTATTGTCATTACTGCTCCATAGGTCGCTCCTGCTCTCAACCTATTTGCTTGGAACTTCTCGGGGGCTCTGCTGGAAAGACCTTTCTGCTATTTGGGATAGGGTTTTCAATCTTGTTTTCTCAATCAGTGCAATCCCATTTGCTTTCTTAGAAATCTCTGGTCTACTGCTAAATCTCTGCTCTACTGTTGAATTAGGTACTCCAGAAAAAAAAATCTTCTTAATCTTAATCCATTGTAAATAGGATCCTTTGAAGATGTTATTTTTAGTGAAGTTGTGGCCAAGCGAATCAGAATGGATCTTAATCTTATTCCTGGGGGCATTCTAGAGAGAAAGCCATAGGGAGGAGCCAAAAGCCAGAAGTCAAGGTAACCTGAAAGAGCAGGGAATGAACACCACCATGTGATGGGAAAGCCAAGGAACTCAAGGATTGCCAGCCAACCAGAATGTTACCTACTCCTGGAGGAAGCAAGCCTTCTAGCCTCTGAAACCATGAGTCAATTAACTCCTGTTGTTAAGCCAACCCACGTTGTGGTTTTGTCCTAGAAGAATTAGAAAACTAAGGCACCACCTTTCTGATTTTTCTGGCACTGCAATAGGTTTTTCTACCCCCCCCCCCAAAAAAAAAAATCTTTTCAATAATTTTAGATGTGTGTGTTCAGTCCACCTTTTTTGAACTAGAAGCCCAGATTTCTCTTTATCTCTTTTTAAATCATGTATTAGTTGGAATGTACTTCAAGCCGTATCTATTATACAGAAAGAAGTCAACCTTGTTAACTATTCTAGTTGAAGGAGCTTCCTAAGCACTTTGCACAAATTATTTGCCAACCTATCTGATTACATAATCATCATCTGAGATAATGGCCTTTCAATCAGCCTCTCTTGGAGCTCACTTGGTGTTCTGTTGGACTTCTTCCTCACTACTGTCAAATGTTGATCCTATAGCATTGTGGTGATTTATGACCCATCGTTTTTGGTGATGTCCTTCCTGAATATCATAATTATAGAGATATGCTATAGTATTTTAACTGAGCATGAAAAAAAATCACGCTGCCATTAATTTTCTGACCGTTGCTTTGTTTTTTTTGTTTGTTCAACTTGGAAGTGTGGAACATCCACAATTACTAAAGTCAATAGAGAGATTATTTTCTTTCATTAGAACAGTTGTGGATTTACAGAAAAATCATGCAGAAAGTACAGAGTTCCCATATACCGCCCCCCCCCAGTTTTCCCTATTATTAACATTTTGCATTAGTGTGATCCTTTTGTTACAATTGATGAAACAATGTTATTATAATATAATATTATCATTATACTATTATCATATTATCCATAACTGTAGTCCACACTTTACATTAGAGTTCACTCTTTGTGTTGTAAGTTTATGGGCTTTTACATTTTTATTCTGGTAACATATACAACCTAAATTTTCCCAATTTAACCACTTTCTAGTCTACAATTCAGTAGTGTTAATTACATTCACAATGCTGTGCTACCATCACCACCACCACCCATTACCCAAAGTATTTTATCACCCTAAAAAGAAATTCTGTACCAATTAAGTGGTAATTCCCCATTCCCCACCAGTACCCCTGCCCCTGGTAAACCGTATTGTAATTTCTGACCCATATAGAGATTTTTAAGGCAAGTTGAGTTACAATCTACTATTTTTAAAAAGCTCTCCCCTTTATAAATAGTGATCTTTTTGGATATAGAACTCTAGCCATGCTGAATTTATCCCCACTCTGCCCACAAGCAGCAAAGGCTCTTTCTACAACATTCTATAAAGCCATTTTCTTGATTTCTCTCTATTTACCTCCATTCCATTTGGAGTGATTTAAGCCATGGGCATCCATGGAATTTTTAAAATAATAATAATAATTATATATATATATATATATATTTAAAAGATACTAAATGTTACACAAAAAATATAGGGATTCCCATATGCCCCACTCCCCACACCTCCCACACCTTCCCACATAAACATCCTTCATTAGTTTGGCACATTCATTGCAATTGATAAACGCATCCTGGGGCTTTGCCACTAAGCATGGACCATAGTTCACATTGTAGACCACACTCTCTCCCACACAGTTCTGCATGGTATATGCTGATGTAAAATGACCTGTATCTGTCATTACAATGTCACTCAGGACGATTCCCAAGTCCCGAAAAAGCCCCTGTATTACAACTGTTTTTCCCTCTCCCTGCCCCCAGAGCCTCCAGTGGCCACTGGCTCCACATCAATGTTGGAACTTCTCCATGGAATTTTTTGAGTTACAAAATCTGACCCTCCAGAATGTAAACAATAAATTAGAAAATATCAGTGATTAATTAAAATGGATCATCTCTACTTGGTGTATCTACTTTGGTACTTGCATAAGAGGGCTGCACATAAACAGGAAAACCTGCTTACTGTACAGAAATCCTTCTTAATTAAAATCACTGGGAAACACCTTCTTAATTAAAATCCGCTGGGAACAGTGGCATTATTGTCAGCTCATCCATGTCTTTCTTCACTGCCCTCTCTACCCCACCAGATTCTCCTCCCATTACCTCTTTTTCTTGGTCCTGCCATTTATTCAACTTCCCCAGACAGAGCTGGCCTTCACACCAACTCCAGGACTTTCCACATTTGGGTTCCCTCCTTCTGGAATGGCCTCCAGTCCAATGTCTACTAACACAAAGTTTTCTCATGGTCCAAGGTCCAGTTCAAGTTTTCCCTCCTCTTTGAAACTCTCTGAAAAACCCTAAGAGGATTTAATCATTCATTTCTTCACACCTCCCCACAGGATATTTACAGTACTCTCTCTACTTCCTCATTTCCCTTTTGGTTTGAAAGCTCTTTGACAGCAGACACTGTTCTTAATTCATTTCATGTCTAGCTCCAGCACCTCCTACAGTGCCATGAGCACAGGGTAAAATACATTTCCCTGTGTATAATCTTTGATTCCATGCTAAAGGTCTTTCAAAGGTTAGGAAGAGAGGTCATTTTTTAAAAAAAGACCATGATTCTTTCTTTTATACAGTTTTTGGCAGTGAAAAAAACATAATAGATATAGATAGAGAGATCATATATATGCATATATATGTATATAGTATCAAAGTACTACATAAAAAGGTCGATAAAAAATAGTGCCAAGTGCTTCAAATGAAAAGCAACATTCCCTAGTCCTAAACTTCTCAACCATCAACGCTGTACCTCACAGGGGCACACTTTTTTTTTTTTTTTTTTTAACTCTTTAGCTTTCTTCTGAAGGTTAAAGAGTTAAAAAAAAAAAAAGGTTACTGACAGATTTCTAAATAATATGTGTTCATCCTTGTTTCTTGATTTATTGGTGTTACACATTATATGTATTTACTTCCTGCTCCCCAATCTTCCCCTGATATGGTCTTTTCACTCTTTAGTTCCTCTCTTGATTACCTTGGTAAGGTTAAGCAATATATTGACAATTTCCTTGCTGGTGCCAACAAGCTTTAGAAAGCGTTTCTGAACTCCTGGTCTTGTAAGATGGTGCTTCGGGGACCTGCAGCACAGCTGCGATCGTGGAGCATCTCTTTGCTGTTTTCTTGGATTGTTTCCTGGACTCCGGGTTTTCCTTCCTCTGTTTGCTCCCTCATAGACCCTCTGTTAGCTTTCTAAGTGAAAACTGAGTTTTGGCATGTTTGAAATTTCATTTTATCCTTTTTCTAAAGCTTGATAAATCTTTCGGTTCGGTATAGGGTTCTATCTTAAAAATGATTTGACCCTGGAATTTTGAAGGCATTGCTCCATTGCTGATGAAAAACCTGATGTAAGTCTGCTTATCGTTGCTTTGTAGGTCACCCGATGTTTTCTCTGAAAGCTTTTAGCATCTTCCCATTATCCTGGCTGTTCTGAAATGCTACAGTGATATGACAAGGTGTGGGCTTTTTAGTCTGCATTCTGTCCTGGACGCTTAGTGGACCTCCTACATTTGCAACCCTCAAGTCTTTAGCTCCAGGAAATTCTCTTTTGTTTCTTCCATCAATTCCTTTCCTTCATTTTCTCAGTTCTATATTTCCAGAACACCTATTTGTTGGTGTTAGACTGCCTACCTGTATTGAATTTTTGTCTTTTACATGTTTCACTCACATTTTGCTGCTGCTCTAAGTTTTGTTCTGTTTTTTTTTTTTTTTTTTTTAGATTTCCATTATTATACTTTAATTGGATTTTTCAATTTCGGCAATCATGTTTTTGTTTTTTTTTTAATTTTCAAGAAGTCTTTCTTCTACTTTTGTTGTGCCTATTTCACAATATCTTATTCTTGGTTTTTTTGGATGCAAAACACCTCCTTCTTTGGCTGCTGTTCCCCTCTCACATTCTGAGTTTTCTAGCTGTGCTGCACCTGCTCGTTCTCCTTCTCCTGCTCCTTCTCCTCTCCCTCCTCTGCCTTTGCCCTTCCCCGCCTCCTCCTTCTTTTCTTCCTTTCTTTGAATCATTTCTATTTCCTTTAATATCACTTTTCTTTCCATTTTCAGGTCTTATTTTTCTCTTTCGTGTCACAGGTTTTTCTCAACTCTCTTCTGATCTTTGCTTGCCCATCATATGCAGTAATGAGGCGATAGAAGAACTAAAGGAAGTTTTCTGCACATATTTCTAGCTTGATAAACTGCACCTTTCAATTTAGGGTAAGTTGGCAGGAAATGACTATTATGCTTTGGGGCCCATCAATGTCAGAATAGGAAGATGTTACTTTGGGTCATCGACTCCCATACTAGGTGTCACAGCTTTCCCCAGATGTCTCCTTCAATTTCGTTAGAGAAGAAACCTCTGTCCTCTTCCTGGAAGGTAAACACTTGCCTACTGCATATCTGCAGTAAATGAGGGGGTGAGGGAGATTTTCCTGTTCTCAGACTTTCAAATGAACAGCCTGCTTTTAGTCTTTCTCACTTCTGCTCTCCCTAATGCCTGTTGTTTCCTATCTCTGAGCTTCTCTGACCTTCCATAGGACAGATCCACTCCTTCCTTGGCTGCTGCCTCCTCACACAAATTCCAGTCTGTGTTTCCCTCGGTCCTGGTTCACCAGTCACACTAGTCCTCCATCTGCTTTCGTTCTTCTGATGCCATCCTCCTCAACGTCTTCTATTATTATTTCTTTAATCCTTTACTATGATTTTAATTGAGGTTTGGGAGGGGGAATTGGTAAGCACACATGCTTGAGTCATTGAGATCACATTTAGAGGCAGGGCCAAGGAAACCCTAAGAAAAGACATCACAGTCCCCAGATGTTGCACTTGTTGCTACCAAGAGATTTTAAGATACTCTGGTCTAAGACAAAAAAATGGAGAAAAATCCACTGCTCTCTACTCTGGGCCTTTTGACTTGGGATCATCTTAACTGTGGGAATCTTTGTGTTTCTTCCTACCACATTCTCATTCCATATTCAATCTATCCTCATACGATAAACAATTTGATAAATAGAAACAACCCCAAGGTGATTAGCCTTGTGTTGAACTACGTACAAAACATTTCAAGGTTATTTAGAGTTTGCCCAGAATTCAACAGCATAGGATCAATTTTATGCAGGCCTAGAGTTCTTTGCAGTGCTAGATAAATATTCTGTAGGCAGAGCTCTGCCCAGGTTATGCCCCTGCTCAGAAACTTCCAGTAGCTCTCCACTTTTTACAAGGTCCAGGTTTCTGAAGTTGGACTTTAAGACCCTCCAAAATCTGACCCGAATGTAGACTTATAGCCTTTTTCCAACTCTTCCCCAACATCCACACATATACTCCAAATACATACTTGCCACACACACCTTCCCCACACACCTACACACACATACATCCCACACAAACACACACCAAGCACACCACATCCCATACACACATACATTCACTGACCAACGCCTCAAATATATCCCATCTACTCACCACACATACAACCCTTACACATTCCACACCCTACACCCTCCCCACACTGACACACACACAAACCCCAACATGCACCCCTGCATATACCCTTCACTCCTCACACCCCCTACATAAACAACACCCCCTACATTCCATACATACCCAACACTCCTTCACAGACACTCTGACAAAAACACACACACATCAAGAAACCCTACTCCTCTTCCCCCACCCGCACACACTGTACACACGCAGAGGCACACTGCACATATACCCCATATGCACCCCATACATGTATCCCTTAAACACACACACTGTCACACCCCAAATATCTATCTGCACACACACCTCATACATATACCACCCTCCACATCCCCATACCTCTCCTATGCACATACCACACACCCACCTCACTCTATACACTCAAACCACAAACACTGCCTTCAAGAAGCCCACAAGCACCACACAGATACACATGCAAAACACATATACCACACACTTACCATACATACTCCACACATCACAACCCCAAACCCCACCACACCACACATAACCATTCACCACACTCACACTACAGAAGCACACTCCAGACACAGCATACACACAACACACACACACTCTAAATGATGGATCCTGGGGTTTTCTGTTTCATCAGGCCATATTTTGAGACCCAAATGAAATGCCCCTCCTCAAAGAAGTCCTTTTTGACCCTCCATCCAAGTGTGTTTTACATCGTTCCTCCCACTTGGAGGAGCTTCTGCTTTCTTGCTTCCCTACGCCATGCTAAGATATTAAAGCAATAACGTGCCAAGTAAAATTTTATAGATCTCAGCTTCCTGGGCTTTCTCCCAAAGTCTCACCCTGGCTCTGTAAGTGAACGGTGGAGTGCCAAGGCTCACCAGAGCTCTGGAGTCTTTCTTAAGCCCTAGAGTCCAAATGCAACACCACTCAGAAGGCTGTTCTCAAGTCCTCACAAAGTACCCTCTTCCAGTGCTTTCTTGATATATGTGATCAATTCTAGAGTGAATTTCAGTGATAGCTTTTCAGACCACTGTCCCTGGGGAGATTGGGATGAGAGGTGACATAATGTAAGGAGCCACCATCTCTGGCATATTCTGTCTTGAAATTCATGTTCCCACCACATTTTCCCTTGCTGCTTTTGTAAAAAGACTATTCAGAGATGAATAACACAGAGAACAAATAACCGTGTGGAAATAATGAGTGGGATTGACACTTCAGAAAATTGAATTAGTGTATAAAAAGACAAGTTTGAGAAATTCTTAGAACACAGAGGAAAAAAAAAGAGATGAAAATAGTGAGAGAGTGTCGATAATAAATATGGTGGAGAGGAACAATAGATACAAGCTACAAATGAAAGGCACCTAGCAGACAGATTGGAACACACAAAACAGATTCAGTATTGAAGAAAAACACACGGGAATAATGTTTCTGATCTCAAGAAAGGCATTGAATCTAGAAAGCAAGAGCATTTGCTGGATTCTATGAAAAATCAATAAAAAGATTCTTGCATCTGGTAAAAATGTAAAATGTCACAAATAAAGAATCATTAATTTGTCAAACCTCTAATTCCCACCCAAACCACAAACAAATAAATCAACCCAATAATAGTTATTCACAGAGAAACAAGATCAGATTAGCCTTAGTCTTCTCCAAAATGCAAAATTGAAGAAGACAGTAGGTCAACTACAGAACTGTGGGGGGGAAAGGGTGTGACTAAACCTAGGTATCAAATTGTCATTCAACTTGGACCATGTTTGAAAGAAATGAGAGAGATACACACACACACACACACACAATGAGCATGTGTAGCACCAGGTTCTGTGCAGCCAGAAGCTTTTGCAATATAGCGTCTCCCTTTGTAAAATAGTTTTTAAAGACGTTTATTATATACACAATGAATACAAAGAAGTTTAAAACAAGTTCTTAGCCCTTTATGAACTGATGGTAATAGGAGAGGAAGGACACATATGTCAAATTATACACAGTTATAGATATGCCACTAGAAGGAATATGCTTAATTTTCAAATTAAGTAGTTAGGCATTAATGAGATAGACATTTTATTTTGTAATGCCAATTTATAACTATGTCAGAGGAAAAAGTGTGTGTACAAGGGCACATCTTAAGATGGAGGACTTTTTAAAATATTAACGTTACAAATTACTCAGTTAACACAAGATGATAACTGAAAAACCTTCTGCCTTAGTCAGAGGTTACACTTCCCCCTTATTTTAGTTCATTCCTCATCTTAAGGGATTTGGGAAAATGTCCACTTTGACTTCATCAGACTGAAAAGGGGTGTAGATATTATGGGGCAGCGGAAAAGAATTGTTTTGTTTGCAGTTGAAGATACTTCTCACTTTTAGGATGGGGCTGGTCTATCACCATTGTTTTTCCAGCTCCAGGGTAGGCCCAAGGACCTGGAGAGTAGGAATTGGCCACAAATCTGCTGGGTTTCAGGGCTCAACTGGCACAGAAACGATCTGAAGGCTTTAAGTCTCTGAGAAGTAGACTTAACAAGTAAATTGAAAATTACAGGTTCAACTAAAAGAAGTAGAAGAATTGTGATCAGGGGATTTTATAAATGAATATAACTATGTTATATTGGGGAAATAGCTTCTCATATATTCCCAGATAGAGTTCACTGAGAGGGTATTTATCTCATGTAGCCATGTGACTACCCTGTGGTGTCCAGGTATCTCTTGGGCCCTCAGGAGCACTTTTGTTTGAGGCTTTGTTTACTGCGGCAGTTTGTGAAATCTGGCTGAGACCTGCATAAGCGTAACCTCAGAATGATCTCTCTACTCATTTTGAAACCTCTTAACTATAAAAACTGTTTTGTTTTTTAAATATTTCCCCCTTTTGTTCAGTGTCTTTCTCCAAAGGCTTCACTGATTAATGCTTGGTAATAATCCCTCAGTGTCACGGAGGTTCATCCCTGGGAGTCATGTCCCGTATCAGATGGGGTGGGGGAGGTAGTGAGTTTATTTGCAGAGTTTGGTTTAAAGAGAGGCCACATTTGAGCAACAAGGAGGTTTTCAGGAGGTAACTCTTAGGCATTAATTATAATTAGGCTTAGTTTCATTATTAGAGGAATGAGGTTTATAAGTACAAGCTTTTAAATCTAGGGCTTGGCTTATTAGCCCATTTTCTTTTATTAGACAAGGCTTATATATTCCAGAGTTTTTGGCCATCTTATTTGAGAAAGTAGCAGGACTTCCCTGGATGGAGAAGTTTAATATATTTTTAGCTACTCTGAGGGCAGTAGCCTTGTGACAAGGGAAAGCCTCTAATTATACAGAAAACATGCTTTTGGCAACAGGAACTCATTTATATCCCATAGACGTATGTAGCTAAATCACATTTAAGATGTTCAAAATGCTGTGTTTCTTGAGACACATGACCTTGTCCCACCTTTACCTTCTTACCAAGATTATGTTAATAGACAGGCTGAACCTAATTTATATACTTGCCTTGCTTCTTATGTAAAATTCTTCTTCTTTTCTTTCTGAAGATGAAAGTTTGTTCTGCAGCTGGCCACATGTAATTTCAGAAAAGCTTCAGAGTAAAACAGTGTAACTGTTTCTGTGGCATGTAACATTTTTCTAAGAATAAAAAATACAGCATTCCCATATACTCCACCATTCTTGACATTTAACATTGATGTGGTACCTTTGTTACAATTGATGCAAGAATGTTAAAATATTTCTGTTAACTATAGTTCATATTTTGCTTTAGGTGTGTTTTCCCCATAGACCACCCTGTATTAGTCAGGGTTCTCTAGGGAAACAGAACCAACAGGAGATATCTGTAAATAGTATGAGATTTTATAAAATTCTCTCACGCAACCATGGGGATGCACAAGTCCAAATTCCGCAGGGTAGGTTGCAAGCCAGAGGCTCCAATGAAGATCCTTGAAGAGTTCCCAGGAGACATTAGCTGTCTGAAGTGGAGCTGGGAATTCTCTCTCTGAATGTTGAAATTACTTCCCATTTTAATGTTTTTAACGGGTTGGATAAGACGTCATTCATTGCTGATGGCAATCTCCTTCGTTGATTGTAGATGTAATAAGCCATCTATGCAATCACCTCACTGATGATTAAAGTCCATGGAGTATCCTTGTATTATGGTTAGCCCAGTGCTTGCTTGACCAAACAGCTGGGCATCATTACCTGGCTGAGTTGACACATTAGCCTAACTATCACACACCCTATTATTAACACCTTATGTGCTTTTGTTATAGATCCTGAAAGAACATTCTTATATTTGTATTGTTAACTGCAATTCTCATCCACAACAGGGTTTGCTGGGTTATACAATCCCATGTTTTATCCTCTAGCTTTCCTTCTAGTAACATATATAACCCCAAATTTCCCCTTTCAACTAGATTCACACACATACTTCATCGTTGTTAATTACACTCAAAATAATGTGTTACCATCACCTCTGTCCATTTCCAAACAATTACAATCAACCTAGTTAGAAATTCTGCACAGATTAAACATCAGCACCCTGTACTCTACCCCTATTCTATCTCTTGGTAACCCATCTTCTAGATTCTAACTCCCAAGAGTTTGCTTATTATAATTAGTTCATATTAATGCAATCATAGAGTATTTGTCCTTTTGTGTCTCACTTATTTCATTCAACATTAGGTCCTCAGGGTTCATCCATGTTCTTGCATGCATCAGGATTTCATTCCTTCTTACAGCTGAATAATCCATCCTAAGTATATACCACATTTTGTTTATCCATTCATAGGTTGATGGACACAGGTTGCTTCTATCTTTTGGCAATTGTGAATAATGCCGTTATCAACATCAGTGTGCAAATGTATGTTCTCTTCACTGTTTTCAGTATATCTGGGTATATACCCTGTAGTGGGATTGCCTGGTCATATGGCAATTCTATACTTAGCTTTCTGAGGAACCGCCAAACTGTCTTCCACAAAGGCTGTACCATTTTACATTCCTATCAGCAGTGAATGGGTGTTCCTGTTTCTCCACATCCTCTCCAATACTTGTAGTTTTCCGTTTTTTAAAAAATAGTGGTTAGTCTAGTATGTGTGAAATCATATCTCATTGTGATTTTCATTTGCATTTCTTTAATAGCTAGTGTTGTTGAGCATTTTTTCATATGCTTTTTTAGCTATTTGTATTTCCACTTTGGAAAAATGTCTATTCAAGTTTTGCCCATTTTTAAATTGAGTTGTTTGTCTTTGTATTGTTGAGTTGGAGGATTTATCTTTTTTTAAAACAATTTTATTCACACACTGTGCAATCCATCCAAAGTGTACCACCAATACCTCTCAGTATAATCACAGACTTGTGCACTCATCACCACAATCAATTTTAGAACATTTTCATTACTCCATGAAGAAAAGTCCTATACACCTGATCCCCCCTATTATTGACCTATTATAACTTTTGTTATAATTGATGAAAAATATTACAATATTACTGTTAAGTACAGTCCATAGTTTGTACCCTATTATTAACACCTTGTAATAGCGTCATACCTTTGTTCTAGTTCATGGAAGAACATTCTTGTATTTGTACTATTAAACAGCCATCATCCATAGCCAGGTTCCCTGTGATATACAGTTCCATGTTTGTCCTCTAGCTTTCCTTCTATTGACCTATACGACTCTAAACTCCCCCTTTCAACCACAACCACATCCATAAATCAGTGCTGTTAATTATAATCACAATAATATGTTACCATCACCTCTATCCATTTCCAAACATTTACAATCAAACTTATTAAAAATTTTACACATTAAGCATCAGCTCCCCATTCTCAACCCTCATTTTATCTCCTGGTAACCTATACTCTCAATTTTAACTCCATGAGTTTACTCATTATTATTAGTTCATATTAGTGAGTCCATACAATATTTGTCCTATTTTGTCTGGCTTATTTCACTGAACATTATGTCCTCAAGGTTCATTCACATTGTCATATACATACCTATTTCACTTCTTTTTATAACTGAGTAGTATTCCATCTTATGTATATACCATGTTTTGTTTATCCCTTCATCTGTTGATGGACACTTGAGTTGTTTCCATTTTTTGGCAATAGTGAATAATGCTGCTGTGAGCATTGTTATGCAAATGTCTGTTCGCTTCCCTGATTTCAGTTTTTCTGAATATTATACCTAGTAGCAGATTTGCAAGATCATATAGCATTTCTATCCTTAGGACCCACCAAACTGTTTTCCACAGCAGCTGTACCAGTCTACATTCCCAACAACAGTGAAGGAGTGTTCCTATTTCTCCACATCCTCTCCAACACTTGTAGATTTCTGTATTTTTATTAGTGGCCATTGTAGTAGGTGTGAAATGCTACCTCATTGTGGTTTTGATTTCATTTCCCTAATAGCTAATGCTGTTGAGCATCTTTTCATATACTTTTTAGCCATTTGTATTTCCTCATTGGAAAAATGTCTGTTCAAGTCTTTTGCCGATTTTTAAAATTGGGTTGTTTGTATTTTTATTGTTGAGCTGTAGGATGTCTTTATATATGCTGGATATTAAACCCTTATTGGATATGTGATTTCCAAATATTTTCTCCATTGACTAGGCTGCCTTTTCACTTTCTTGACAAACTCCTTTGAAGCACAAAAGTTTTTAATAGAATAAAAAGTTAGGTGTGAAGGTGAATATTTATTTAGTTTAAGAAATCACAACCTTACAAAATTTAAAAGCTGACAGATACAGTAAACACACTTACATTTTTCAATAACATTTTTAATAGTTACAATCACAGATCATATTAATAAGGGTCATAAAGAGGAGTCAAATCTCTTATTGCTTGTCAAATCCAATGGTCATTTCATTATCTTCCCTTTGGTCAATTGCCCAGCAGCATTTGATGTAAGTTGACCACTCCCCACTTATTGAAACTCTTTCTTCTCTATGCTTCTAAGACATTACACTCTTTTGTTTTTCCTTCTAGCTAACTGGCTGATCCATCTCGGTCTCTTATTAACTGCTCTTCCTCTCTTGGACCACTAGAAAGTGGAGTGTCCCAAGAACTTCATCCTGGGCCTCTTTCTCTGTTCTTTTTATGCTCACTCCCTAGGCTATCGCATTTTGCTATATGTTTTTAAATAACAGATGTATTCCAAGGACCCAAAATCTGTATCTCCATCCATGACATCTCTTTTGAGCTTCTGACATAGCCAGACACAGCTGACTCCTCCTCCACAATATCTGCTTGGATGCCAAATAGGCATCTCAGAGCTAGCATATGAAGAACAGACATTTGGATTTCCCTCTAAACCTGTAACTCTCCTTGCCTTTTACATCTCAGCGAATGGTACCACCGTTCATCTGATTGTTCATACGAAAAGGCTCAGAACAATCCTTGATTTCTCCTATTCCCTCAGTTCCCCTGCATCCATTCCATAAGCAAATCCTCTTAACTCTTCTTCCAAAATGTCTCCTGAATATGTCCACATTCATTTATGCCACAGCCATCCTGGTCTAATTGACCATCATATTCTCCCTGGACCTTTGTTCCTAACTCATCTTCCTGCTCCACCCCATCCCCGTCTCACATAGTGTCACTATCACACAGTAGCCAGTGTGATATTGTAAAAATACAATTCTTATCACATCACGCCCATGCTTAAAATCCTCCAGTGACTTGCCATTTCACTTAGAAAAAAATCCAAATTGTTTATCCAGGTTTACAAATCCCCACATGCCCTGGATACTTCACCTCTCCAACGTCAGTCAATTACCAGCACACTCCTTAGCTCACTATGCTTGGCTCACACTGACCTTTCTGCTCTTGAACAAGCTAAGCTAGTTTTTACCTTGGGGTTTTTGCACTAGGTGTTTCTTTTGCTTATAACAGTCTTCTCCAAAATTTGTGAATGGCTGTCTACTTCTCATCATTCAGGTCTAGGCTAGTATGTTACCTCCTCACCAAGACCACCCTGAAACTCTAATATGAATAGCAATCTCTCCCCCTTATTTTTTTTTTTAAAGATTTTATTTATTTATTTATTTATCCCCCCCTTGCTGCTTGTGCTCGCTGGGTCAGCTAACCACGCCGTGCGGGCGGGCTTGCCTTCACCAGGAGGCCCCGGGAACCGAACCCAGGGCCTCCCATATGGTAAACGGGAGCCCTACTGATTGAGCCACAGCCGCTTCCCTCTCCCCCTTATTTTAATCTTCTTCATTACTCTCATTGTTATCTGATTTTTAGAAATTATGTTTTAATTTGTTTGTCTTCCCCATGTAAAATGTAAACTCAATGAGAACAGGGATTTTTGCTCTCTTATTCACTACAGTTTCCTCAATAGCTAGAACACAAACTGCCATAAAGGTGTGCGCTCAAAAAATGTGTTGAGTGAGTGAATGAATGAATGATTAAGTAAACAGTAGCAAAAGTAGGTTGTCTACCTTTCAAATCATGGCAGAAGATAAGAACAAGGGTGTTGGTGCATTGAACTAGGAGTACTTGTAAGTTGCATTAAGAGCTCAACTTTATTTTGTTTTCCACTATCCCTTTAAATCCATGTGGTGGACTATTTTTTCCTGTTCCTGGATAAAATCTCAGACAGCCTTCACAGTGTATCCACTCTGTCTTAGATGATGAAAAGTCCCCTGATGGCTTTCCTTTCCAATAGTTTCACTTTAGTAATGAATTTGTGCAGTTCAGGGAAATGACCAAAACTTTGAACTTATGGATTCTACCCTCCATGTGAATCTCCTTCCTTACATATATCCTCCTTTCTCCTCCTCCCCCCAGCATGTGGCTACAGTTTCTGATTTCTCCTGGGTAGAAGACAGGTGGGAGGGGACGTCCAGATCAAGAAAAGGTCAATCTTGACCAGAACCTATGATATCTGTGCTGGTGTCTCTGGCCTTAGGCTTAATGGATGATCACATTTGCCTCCTTTTCTTGGGGAACATATGTATATTCTTAGGAGACTGCAATGGAAATAATCAATTGATTGGGCTTCCTGTGCATTTTCCTTGGGCATACTACTTACCAATCCTCCCTTTTATCTTAGGAATTTAGCAGTCTTATCTTCTATTGGGGTCACCTTACCCTATGAGGAAGTCTGCCTGGGCAGGGTTTTAAAATGGCTTCAGTTTAGTGGCTCTCTCTGCTACCTGGCATGCATCTCACATCTGGTCCATGAGAACTACTCCTGCATCTTTACCCCACATTCAGTAACTGCACAGTCAGCTCCCAATGCAGCGTGTTCTCTCTGCAATGCCACCTCAGGCCAATAGTCACCACCGCTCATGTTGTCAAATGCTCAGGTGTGTGTGTCTACCCTTTACCCCAACCTTCACCCCCAATTTCTAGTTCTAGTTCATAAATAAACAAACATGTGAAAAAAGTTTAACACTAATTGTGGAGGAGATTAATGCAATTATAAACAAATAATCTGCATCTTGGAAAAAGTGTGAATTTATAGAAAAATGCATATTACCAATATTAATTTTAAACAAGGGGGAAAACTGAGCAGGCAAATTACCAATGAGCCAACAAATCACCAAGGAACCCCTAAGCCCTCCCCAGAACAGATGGTTTTCTTGATAATTGTAAATATGTACTATACAATGATCCATTCCAATCATAACCTGGTCTATAAAGTGGACAAATTCAGAATGCTAAACAAATCATTTTAGCAACATATCATAATCCAGATATAATTTAACCAAAAAAATTAAAAAGGAAATACAATATATTTTTCCTATTTATGTAATATACATATTAAAAACCATAAATATAATAGTACTGATCAGAAACAAGCATTATGTAAGTGATATGCATTAGCTTAATAGGATTTATCTCAGGAGTGCATGAATGGTTTAAAATTATGCAATCTAGTAATATGATATATTTCCTTATTAGGTCCATGAGAAAAAAAATATGATCATCTCAGCAGATGCTAAAAATAGGGCATCTGATAAAGTTCAACACCTGTTTATCATTATTAAAAGCAAACAAATTAAAATGATTTAACCAAAAGGGTGGAAGTTTTAACCTGACAAAGCCTCTCTAGCTCAAATCAGCAGCTAACATCATATTTAACGAAAAGCACTGAAAATATTTCCCTTATAAGCTGGATGCCATGATTCCCTTAAGAATTTGTTAAGTTTCCCTTAACATAAATGGTGTCATGGCCAATGCAAAGACTTGAAACAGAAATAAAGGGGCACTAATTATTGGAAAACAGGAGCTACAATTATCATCATTTATAGATGATATGGATGTGTATTTACAAATTTGTGGAGAATCAGCTGATAATGAAATTTAATAAGATTGATTAGTAAAGCAGGTCAATAGGAGGTACAGATATAAAAATTAGTAAACAACTTTCTTGTAACCATGAATAAACTATGGGAAAATATATTGGAAAAAGCTTTTCTATTTAAAATAATAACAGAAAAGCAAGTTAAGCTAATGTGAAATGTGTTACCTATAAACAAGAAAACTATCCTGAAAAGCAACTTGGATAAATAGAGTGACATAGTGCATTCCTCAATGGGAAGAATGAATATGGAACTGTTGTCATTTCTTCCCAGGTTAATGCATTTGTTTAGAGCAATTCCAATATAAGACCCAATAGGATTCCTTTTGGAACCTGAGAAAATGATAAAGAATACTGTAAATGCTTATAGCAAGGCTATCAATTTCTATTTTGAAGGAATAGAAATGAGGGGGAAAGTCTTGCCTGATATTTGAGTACATTATAAAACAATGATTAGAATAGCGTGGTGTTACTAGAAGAATAGCAGGCAGATCAGATTTCCCACAAAGAGAACTGATTATATACTTAATACATGCAAAAGTATGTAGAAAATGAAATAGGACACAGGAAAGGGTTATATTATTCAATAAATGATGCTGAGAAAACTGGCTAAATGCTTAGGAAAAGGTGATTTAGATCCTCATCTTACATGACACACCAAAATACATTACAAATATGTTAAAGAGTTAAGTACAAAAATATCTATTAAGAAGAACCTGGAAGTGTGGTCTTATCACAAAAATGAATGAAATGTCAGATTATCCACTAACAGAACCCTACTGAAATTATCAAAAGGAATATATTTGCCAAAATTCAAAGGCTATACTTGAGATACAGCATTTGATTAACATTTTGTGTAGTCAAATATGTCTTTTTCTTTGATATTTCCTCCACTGTTTTGAAGTTTAGAAATTCCTGACCCTCAAGAGTGCCAATAAACATTTGCTTGCAATTTTTATGTTTTTCAATTGTTCTATTAACATCTATTACTTTTATAATTAAAATAATAAACTATAATTAATACTGGAATTAATGTTTAGCTCAAATTATAGACCTATAAACATGTTTGGCAGTCATTTAAAATCTAACCCCTTTTCTGTTTAAACTTGGTGCAAGACTGGGTTTCCAAAGACTTCTTTAATAGTCCCTGACATAAAGCTTTGTGTCTTTCATGTCAATTCATCCTGTCTTGTATAATGCAAAGGCTATAATGGAAAGAGGATAATAGAAAGAGTATGGACTTTGGAGTCAGTCAGAGCTAGGCTGGAATTCCAGCTATCTCATTTCCTAACTTTTTACTTGTGGGCAATTTATTCAACCTCTCAGAATTGCATCTGTAAGGGAGATAAAATTAAGTTTGCCATGAGCATTAACCATGAAATAATATATGTAAAGTATCCAGCACATTGAAGATGCTCAATAAATAGTAGTAGTCTTTTTCTCTCCCCCATCAACCCCTCCATGCATTTTGCAACTAGCTTAATGTTCATTATTGTATACTTCTCAGAGTCTAACTGTTAAAATTACTTGCTTTACGTAGACTGAGGGAATCAGCTGGCTACGTCTGAGTTGAAAATTGTTAAGATAGAAGTTGTATTTTCTACATTATATAGCACACAAATTTCTGGTAGGATACAAGTTTAGCTTAGAGTACATTCAGAAAAGCAAGGCAAATTTCTTTCCAATACATCTTGTGTATCAGCCAACTTTTACTAAGTTGATAACAAACCTCAAATCTCAGTGCCTTCCAATTTAAAAGTTTATTTCTCATTCAACTTTCGCAATCTTTACAGGTCAACTGCAATTTTGGGTTACATCCTCTTCATTCAGAAAACAAAGCTGAAAGAGCAGCAACTTTCTGAGACATGCCGGTCTCAGGCCAGAGGGAAAAATGAGAGAGCAGAGCCACATGCCACAGGATGGCTCTAAAATCTTCTGCTGAGAAGTGGCATATGGAACTTTCACTCACATTCCTTCATTGACCAAAGCAAGTTACATGCCTGAGACTGATGTCAGTGGAATGAGAAGTCTAATTCTCTTGAAGGGAATACCAAGTGTTGAGGTTCTGGCTAAGGTCGGGGCCAGCAAATAGAGGCCAACAATATAATCTGGCATATCTGGCCTCTCAAGTGTATGGCTCTCATTTGAAGTACCTACAAAGTATCGGAGACTGGGGTAGGACAGCTGTAAGTTGGATGGAATGGTGTGCTAACTAGCCATTTCTGGATTCTGTTAGAGCTCTCAGTGTAGTGTGTTATCAGAATCTCTTTTGGTGCTTTAGTGTCCTGGACTGTTTTCTGCTCTGGGGAGATGCTTTCCTTCAGCTGTGATGGAATGTTAGGCCTGCTGGCTTCTTTAAAGGGTCTAGAAAAGATTGGTCTATTTGTAAGCAGTGCTTCTCTGTCTTTTGTAGAGCCACAGTTGAAAATATGGCCGACTCTGTTCCTCAGTGCCCCTTACCTACAAAGAGATCATCAAACGTTTTTCTGTAGAAACAAAGCACATTTCTGTTGAGTAATGCGTGTGCTTTCTTTCATCAGATAATGACTAGAGGAAAGCTCCCCGGTGTTTCCCCCTTTGGGCTTTCATTGCCAGAAATCTTGGTACCCAATTCAGTGCCAGACAATAGTCACCAGCTTGATTCAGCCACCTGGTAGAATTTTCTCCCTCTGCTGATTTTAAATAGTTCCTGTTCCATTTTATCCCGATTGCCCAGATATTCCTTTTTAAAAAAACCTTTTTTTTTTGTTTCAACTTGTCTCAACGGTATTTGGAGAACTTCCAAATACTGAATCCTGAAAGAATAAAAATGTGAACCACAATTATAAACTAACTCAGAAGAAAATGTTTCAGTTCTTACTACCACATCATAGAGAGCAATGCACTTTAATGCACTGTGAAAACTCCCATCTCTTAAGCATGAAACTTCAAAAATGCTCAAAATAATATGCATGTGTCACAGAGTATTATATGGATATGGTTTTATGTGTCAAACTCCCCAGATAGAATGTGAACCTGATGAAAACAGGGCCAGTGTCATATTTGTATTTCCAGCATCTTCCATGTAGCTCCAAAGGGAAAGAAACATTTCCTGCCTTACTATGTTCCAGGCACCTTGCTGTATGGTGGATCTCAGGGAGGTGAAGGAACTTGCCTGACGTCACAGAGCTAGCAAGTGGCAGAAATGAAATGAGAATCGAGTGCTGTCATTCCCAAGTGTGTGTTCTTTGCATTATGCCAGTATTTCCCAAAATGAAGTAACACATGGAAAATCGGTGCGGCACGAGATGTGTTTGGGTGACACCTCTATGAACCATTGTAATGTCAAAGCAATCCATTTATTTTCATGTGCGGTAAAATATAATTGCACAGCACATTCTGATTTCATGGATATTATGGCTTAAGGTGAGGCAAAGTTTATTTAAGTAGAAAAATATGAGTCAATTTAAAGAACAACATTAAGCAAACCAGAATATGGGTGGTATAAGAGATATGGCAAATAGCCTGTAGGTGCCCTGGAAACGACTGAGACCTGGGAAACACTGTTACTTCCTTCTACCTTAACCATGAAATGAATGAACAGATACATGTTTTAGAGTCCCTGTTTTAGACTCCCCCTCACTCTGCTTGACACGTTTTCATATGATACAGCATATTTAATCTAAGACCTGCTGAACCTCCCCTACATATCAGACATTCAGTGTGGCACTGGGGGTACAAAGATTATTAGACATGTTGCTTCCCCTTACCAAACTTTCAGAAACGACCTCTAAGACAGCTGATACCAGCCACATCTATTGTGGATGGAGTTGTTTTTTTCTTTTTCTGAATGCACTCTATGTACATTCCTGCCCACTAATTCTAAGCATGTATTTCTAAAGGCTTTCCATGATAAGTTTGCTTTATCCACTATTGTGTGGCCATTTCCTTCTTCATGTTAAAATTGCAATTGTGGTGGAAGTTAATTCAGCTGTGCTGTTCGCTCAATCAAAGGTCAATTATCAGCTCTGATTAATACGGTGTTGCCTCTGCCTTTGTGATAGGGACTTTAAAAACAAGAATGCCAGAGACCCAGATACCAGGTGAATCTTCACCCTATAAATAGCAAAGATAATAAGGTGCTTTAGCTTTCTGCTAGTAAAACTTTATGTAGGGGCTTGGTGACTAAAATTATAGGCATTTAGAATGTCAGGAAAAGAAAAAAAAACTTATTATAGTAAAATAGCACAGAGTTTGTCTCTCTGAAATAGTTATGAGATTTTTTTTTCTCGCTTAAAATAACATGATTTTATGAGCTTATAATACCTGCTGGAAATTAAGAGGAGTATTGCATTTTGCAGCTTATTAAGTGTTGATTATGTAAGTATTTCTGGGTGAAGCATCATTTAAATTTTCCTCCCAAAGCAAAACCGACAGTTTTTCTCTATCCCTTTTGTTATTATTTTCTCAATTATATGTTTGTAAAGTACATAATTACTCTTAGTTATTATCATGAGCATTCATTTTCATATCTAGTAATAATCTTATTCTGAAAAAAGTTTTGCAAAAGTAATAGAGAAATCTATGTACTGTTAGGTGGAATTAGCATTTATGAATATTTTAGTCAGATTTTTTCCAAAGCTGATTTTCATTATCACCACATTATTTTCTCGATCATGCCTTAATCTAAATATGCATTAAAATGAATTGATTTAGTTTTCAGTAGAGAACATTTTAAGCAATGGCTAAAGCTTTGTTAGTTTTATCTCCAGATAGAAAGTGATTGAGGAATGATTGCTGAATCTTGGACTAAGCACCAATTACTCCCAGAGCTTCCCCAGAAGATAAGATATTCAGGGCTGGAGCAGGTGGGGGGAGAGGGGCAAGCATTTCAAGCAAATGGACTCAGTTCAGTTACTCTCAGCATATCAGTCTGGGTCGAATCAGGAGACAGAAGCCACCCTGGTCTTGGAGCTGAGAGGCAATCAATTGCTAACTGGCACACCGGGTTTTGGCTTTCACCGGTTTTGTGGAGCTTGGTCTCTGTGCTTCTCCCCTCATCTCCCACCCCAGTGTATTTTAAAACAGCAGCCAACATGATCCCGTTAAAATGGAAATTGGGTCATGTCACTCCTCTCTTCAAAGCCTGCTAATGGCTCCCATAATATTCAGAGAAAAAGCTAACGTACTTTCACCTGGTAAGTAGCACACATTCTGTGTCTGCCTTCTTAGCTCTCTGACCTCAACTTCTACTACTCTTCCTCGCTCTCCCACACCACCTCAGCTAAAGGGTCTTCTTGCTGTGGCTCCAGCATGCTGGGCGGCCCCTCCTTCAGACCTGGCACTTGCTATTCTCTCTCCCTAGAGTGCCACTCCCTGAGCTAGCCCGCCTGCTGGTTCTTTCGCTTCCTCTACTCAAATGTCATCCTACCAGAGAGGCTTTGCCTGGGCATCTATTTCAAAGCGCATATTGCTCTTAACCATTTATATTCCTCTTGCATGCTTGGTTTTTTTGTTTTCCTCTTCCACACTTATAATCAGCACCTGAAATTAGATGTACCTACAATCAGTCATGCCAGGTTTACGCAAGTACCAATTTCATAGGGACAGTGTGAAGAGTGAATCATTAAATTAGAAATAAATTAAATGATTAGATGAGATAAAGGGAAGGACCTGGTACATGGTGAGCACTCCATAAATATTAGCCACATATAGCCAACAAGCCCTGTGAAGGGTGGCGTATGAAAGCCTGCCTGTGAGTCTTGGAGAGCCCTTTTTCGCCTAGATTAAAGGCAGGCCTAATCTTACAAAGAACGGTGGCCACCTTGTCCCACACTTCAGTGTCAACAATCAAGACCTTCTCCTCCTGGTGACAAAAAGAAGCATAAGGGAAAGTGTACTGAAGGGAATAAAGAATATTTGCCCTGTACTGTCCTCTGATTGGATATTGCCAAAGATGAAGCACCAACAGTTGGCCAAGGAGAGAGGAATGCCTCATTCTAACCACAGAGCTTGGCAGAGGAGTATAAATAAATTCTGAAGTTGTCATAGCATGAGTGGCCATTGGAGACGTAGTTCCCCGTGCAGGCCTAACTCACCATACCTCCCCAGGCACCTCCTCCACCCTGTTTGGGTGATCACACCATTCCCAGCCATTCACATGAGAAATTTCAGCCATTTTAGAGCCCTTCCTCCTTCCCCTTCTTTCCCCGACCCCATCAGTTTCCCTCCTGGAAGGGTTGTTCCGTTGTGTCCCATCCTTTCCATTCCCACTGCTCAGGTTCACATCTAAGCACTTGTCAGTCCAACTATTGTAATTAGTCTCTAGTGAGATTAAGTCGTCCCTTGATTTTTGTACCACCTCACGCCTGCCTCTCATACATATTCCTGAAGGACAGAACCTTTTGCAAAATGTAATTTTAAAATCTTGACATTCAACAATCTGCATAATCCAACCATATCCTATTTCTTAACCTGTATCTTCCTTTTAATGGTCCCTGGCAATTCATGCTCCAAGTTTACCAGATGATTGCTTGTCCTTCCCTCCCCCTCATTATTCTAGGAACACAATTCCCCTCTAAATTTGCATATGAAATTTTCCTTTCCTGGAGTACACAGTTCTCCTTTGTCTATCAAAAATCCTGTAATTTTTCAGGCTCAGGGTAATCACTACTTCCTTCATGAAACCTTTAGTGCTTTTTGGGCAGGGTTCATGCCATTTTCTTTTTTTTTTTTTTTTTTTATTAGAGAAGTTGTGAGTTTATAGAGTAACCATGAATAAAATACAGGATTCTTATATACCACCTTATTATTAACTAACACCTTGCATTGGTGTGAAACATTTGTTACAATTGATGAAAGCACATTTTAATAATTGTACTATTACTTATAGTCCATGGTTTAACTTAGGGTTGTGTAGCATAGTTCCATGGACTTAAAAAAATTTTTTTTATTCTGTTAACATATATACAGCTTAACATTTCCCCTTTTAACCACATTCAGATATATATTATCAAATGAATGGTAATACCATTTTCTTCTATGACCCTCCCCCCAGCACTCTGCCTCTATTACTAACACTATATTTTTTGCACTCTTCCTTCTAGTCCAGTTTTTAAATATTTGTCTCCTCTCTCCAGACCAACAGCTCCTTGTGGGCAGGCACTATGTCTGATTTACCACCCAATATGCATCATGGAGCATAGTGCCTGACACATAGAAGTTCCTTAAGAAAAGTCTATTGAATGTGGAATGAATACTCTACTTCTCCATCTCTCCTGAGTTATCTGGTTAATTTCCACCTGCTGTAATTACCATATTTAGCCAAGCTTCTCCAGGCAGGGTTAGGAGCCTCTCCTTCAAGTTCTACTCTACTATCTAATCCTGTGCACTTTGCACATTGTATTTTAATTATCTGCTTCTGTACCTGCCTTCCCTGCTAGGCTGCCTGGAGTACAGGGAATATGTGTGAAGCTCATGACTCAGTGAATGTTTCTTGAGTGCATAAACAAAAGCAGGATACCTGCCCAATACCAGGTATTCTACCTGTGCTGAAGGGATATTCTTTATCTCACAGATGCCACTCTGAGGCTGTGTCCTGCCTAAGCCATTTGAGTCAGTCTAAAATAAATCACAGTCTGATTGGCAGAGAAATGGGCAAGCCAATTTTCCTCTGGTGGAAATGGGCAACCATGAAGCAGTTTTATTATAATGATCAGAATGAGTCTAGACCTGAGTTGCTGCTGCTTCCCACATAGCCCTAGCTGGAAACAAATGGTCTAGAATTTTGGCCAGTATTTCAGTTTCCTAGGCTGCTCCAAGCACTTTCCATGAAATGGATTGGCATTAAACAATGGGGATTTATTAGTTGACAGTTTGTAGCTTTGGAAATGCCTAAATCAAGCCATCATCAAGGAGATTCTTTCTTCCCAAAGACTGGCTGCCAGCTATCCTTGGCTCCTCTGACACATGGCAAGGCACATGGTGGCATCTGCTAGTCTCTCTGGTTTTGTTGCCTTCAGCTTCTTGCTTCAGCAGCTTTCTCTCTCTTTCTCTGTATTCATCCACTTTATAAAGGACTCCAGTAATAGATTAAGACCCATCCTGAATGAGGTGGGTCACACCTTAAGTGAAGTAGCCTCATTGAAATTCCTACTTGCAATGAGTTCACGTCCACAGGAGTGGATTAAATTTAAGAACATGTTTATCTGGGGTACATACAGTTCCAAACTACCACAACCACCATAGGCGCATCCATGGTCAAGGCAATAGTAAAAAAAGATTATGCATTCCACATCTGCTGTTGAAAGAAATCTATCCATTTTGTCTAATTTCCCATTTCAGGATATCAAATTCTGTAGTTCAATTTCAACAAACCTCAATGAGAGATTTGATATTTCACAAGAATATGTGCATGGAAGAAGACCCTGCAGAACTGAACGATGTCATGAATGATGGCCTGTGACATTTTCAACCTAATGCCTGGACGTCATTTATTCAATCTCTTGATTAAAAAAGGCAAAATACGGCCATGCATAAAGCCTCTGATAGTATTTTTTTCTTTTCTGATATCAGTCCATCTGGCCAGAGATTTTGTAACCCAGGTGACTTTTTTATTCTCACAAACATGAAATTTTTATGAATATAATGATACAAAAATGTGTATCAGTTCCACTGTATCTGAAGTATTTTCTATCAAACTGTGACCTTTTTCTATTCAAGATAATATCTGAATCTTTGTACCTTGTGTTCATAAAACATGTTGGAAAATTCAAATGATATACTCTGAAATGTAAAGGTATGTTTAGTAAAATTGGTTAGGCCCTGATGTTGACTCAGAGATGCAACAGATATGCATGCCTCCTGGTTGAAAATGGAGCTGCAGGCTCCTGGGTAAATTTGTCTGCAGTATGAGCCAGATGAGTGAGGCCATAAGACAGATCATATGTGCTCATAAGGAAGGGTATCAGGAGTAATCTGGACCTGAGGGCTAGCTTATAGTTCATGGGATATTAGAGTACATTTGCACCCTCTCCTGGGAGTGGCACATGTGTGTTAATGGTGCCAATATGGCATATATATGGTTTGTAAGGATATTCTCAGAAACTCTGCTCCAACCTTTTCTGTAAATCCTTTAAAAGGTCCGAGCATACCTGAGTCAAGCCCCCCTCTAAACTCCCCCTCAAATATTCACTCCAACTCTGGCACAAATAATTGGGGAAAACATTGAAAATAGGAATGCTGTATTAGGTCATATGTATCTTCCTCACTCCAGAGTCCAAAGAAGTAAAATATGAAGGGACTAGGTGATCCTATTATAGTAAGTCACTCAAAAAGACACTCCAAGGGGAAAAAAGAAACTACCTTCTTTTCTAAAAAATCATAAGAGCTTTTCCCCTTCCTACCTGACAGACTCCTAATCAGCCCTTAGAGCCAAGTTCAAATAGCTCCTCTGTGAAAGCCCTGATAACCTCTCTGATCTTAGTCATAAACACCTCTAGGATGCTCTCTATATGCCAGGCACTATGTGATGCAGAGATGGAAAGACATGACAGTCCAAAGGAAAGACAGAAACTTGAACATAAAGCTCCAATATTAGAATGAGATGCTGCTATGATGGAAATATTTACTGAGTATGATAATTTAAAAGTGCCTCCGTCTTCCTCAGATCATCAGGGAAGACTTTTCTGAAGAGATGATCAAACCAACACTTGATCTCACTTAAGCAAACAAAGGGATGTTATTAATGGATTTCAATAAGTTCCTCAAGGATTGCAAGAACAAGAAACTGAAATCAGAAATTGAAATGCTGGCAGGATGCTTGCTTTCTGTTTCTCATCTCTACTATTCTTGAAGAGTTGGAGTCAATGTCTCTCATTGTCCTCTCAGCCAACTATCAATATTTCAATATGCCCATAGTAGAAGATGGCCCCTTGAATTTATATGCTACTGATCCAGTCACATGTAGAGAGCAATTCCTGGGAAAAGAGAGTCTGGTTAGCCCAACTTTGGTCAATGTCCACCTCTAATTCAATTTGCTCTAACTAGTGGTCCAGGTCACACAGCAGAAACATAATTGCTAGGTCACAAATTTCCTGCATTATGAGAAGAGTTCCCAATGAAAAGTAGCTGGACTGATGCCAATAGGTATTCACTACACACACCCTATGCACAGAAATTCCATTAGTTCAATGTGACATAGGTGGGAGGTAGCAGGTGGGGAGCAGGAGATGAGGTATAGTGCTAGGTAGGTGTAAGATTTTTAGAAAAAAGTTTATATTTAAAGAAGCTTTAGATTACATAAATGTAACATCAAAATATAGGGGATTCCCACATGTCCCACCCCCTGCCCCTCCCACACTCTCCCACAATAACAACCCTCATAAGTATGGTATATTTGCCAAACTTGATGAACACATATTGAAGCATTACTACTAACCGTGGACTACAGTTTATGTTATAGTTTACACTCTGTCCAGCACAATTTTGTAGGTTACGACAAAATATATAATGGCCTGTATCCATCATTGCAGTGTCATGCAGGACAATTCCAATGTCCCAGAAAAGTCCCCATATGACACCTATTCTTCCCTCTCCCTCCCCTCAGAACCTCTGGTGGCTACTGTCTTTATATCAATGATAAAAGTTCTTCATTGTCAGAATAACAATGTCTATAATAGAATAATAATAAGTCTATTTTAGTCCATTGTTCATTCCCCAATCTTGAGGATTTTGCGATGGTGATGTCCACTCTGTTTCTAATGGAGCGGGGGCCTAGGTCCCATGGGACAGATGGAGGGAACTATCTTGCTTGCAGTTGCAGACTCTCTCTGTTCCTTGGGATGGGCATTGTCCATTATCATCCCCTTGTTAGTTGTCCTGGGTGAGTCCAATGAACTGGAGAGTAGGTGTTGCAACTCTGCTGAGATTTAGGACCCAGCTGGCACATGGACAGCCCAAAGGTTTAAGTCTCTGGGATATATTTGTCAAGTACAGTGCTAATTATAGGTTCAAATTAAAGGGCTAGAAGAGCCATGTGTAGGGAAACTATAAATGAGTCTAAGTCTGTTACACTGGGGAGTATAAATTTCAGAGCAAGGCCCACTGATAGGATGCCACATTCCTGAAGTTGTCTGACTTGCTTATGGCATCTGGACCTCCCTAGAGCCCTTGGGATCCCCTGCTATTTAAGGCACTGTTTACTGTGGCAGTCAATGAGATCCTGCTCTCTTAGGCAATATGTAATACTAGGCTAAGTTTCAATTCCTCGAGAAAAGGTTCATAAGTACAACCATCAATATCAAGGACCTAGCTTAATGGTCTGTCTTCCTTTACTAGGCACTGCCCAAATACTCAGGGGATTCTTGCCGTTCTATTAGAGAATGTAGCAGGACTCCCCAGGATGGCAATTCATTATTCTTTTGGTTATTGTGTAGTGTCCACCCACCAAGAGAACGCTCCATGAACACCTGAACATATTCATATGACATAGAGGCAGGGAGCAAGATTTTTAAGGGCTTTGAATTTGGACTTCATCTGGTATATCATGGTAAGTCATTGAAGAATGTCAAGCAGTGATATGAGATTTGAGATAATATATGGCACGATTGATTGAGGTAGAGGAAACTGGAAAAGAAACTCTTCTGGAGAATATTATTATTGTATGGTATATTTAATTGTATTGAATACAATGATATTGTATATTATATATACTGTATATATGTTTCCATATAGTATATGATTACATATTATTAGTGTTGTTGTTGTTGAGTTTGACGTACTTGCAGGTCATACAAGTTGAAGTGTGTAAGAGCTAACACTTATTGAGCACTCATTGTGTACCAGACTCTCCCTTTTACATATATTATCTTATTGAATGCACATTTTTTACATATATTATCTTATTGAATAAAGACTGATTGCAGTCTTTATTCTTTCCCTCTTTGCTAGATGGTTTTTCAGCACAGACACTTATAAGCTGGTCTGATGCTCAAGGGACAGCTGTTATCTTTGCCTCCTCCCTCAGACTATGAGCTCCTTAAAGTTAGGGATGGGATCTTTCTCATTTCTGTCCCTAACATCTAGCACAGGTTTTGCACAAAGAATGAGAGAGAAATTGCATTTTGTGGGCATGCTAGCCTCACTAGGGTTTTTGGTTCTAATCTTCTTCCATGTCTCCTTGAATTTAGAGATGACCATGTGACTTTCTTTGGCCGATGGAAAGTGAGAAGAAGTGATCTGTGTCCCTTCTAGGTGAAAACACTGTAGAGTTGCTGTGAGATTGTCCATGCTCTTCCTTTTTGGGATTTGCCATGCTCTTCCTTTGTGGCAAAGTCAGAAGTCTCACGTTGATGTGTAAGAATTATAAGATGGTGGAGCCTCTGTCAGCCTGGGTCCTTGAGTGACTACATGGAGCAGACACTGACCCTCCCTACACCCTGCCAAGATGGATGGGACATATAGCTTGAAGGAGAAATAAACCTTTGCTATCTGAACCACTAAGTTTTGGAAGTTGTCTATTACTGCAGCATTAACCAAGCTCATCCTGTGTGGTACAGTGAGTAATTGTTGTTGGTTGGGTAATAATCAAGCTCTCTTCATCATTTTCACATCCCCCATATCAGCAGTGTCAGAGTATTTATCAGAATCTCTTTTGGAAGAGTTGATTGTTCAAACAGTAGTAATGAGAAGTCAGGAACAGTTTGAGAAGCAGAACTAGATTTTCCTTTTCCCGGTATTTCTAATAATGATTTCAATAATCTGAATTTGTGAAGTTTCTCATTCCTCCATCCAATATTTGCACACCGAATATATGCCAGGCACTGTCCTAGGTGCTGGGGATATGACAGTGGTCAAAACAGACAAATCTCTGCTTTTCTGGAGATTACATTTGAGATGGGGAGACAAACAAAAATAATTGCATTATACGGTGCATGAGAAAATGTTAAATGCCACGGAGGAAAGTAAAGCAAGAAGGGGGAGAGAGGAGGTTGAGGGGTTACAATTTTAAATAGGGTGGTCAGAGAAGGCTTCACTGGGAAGGCACAATAAAGCCACGAGGCTATCTAGGGGAAGGTTTCAGGCAAAAATAAAGTAAGGGAGAACTGCCTGGGGCAGGTGTGTGTGCGGAGGTTGTGGAACAGTGCTAAGGCTAGTATGACTGGAGCAGAGCACACAAGGCTGGGAGTAGTAGGTGGTATGGTCAGAGAAGTGACAGGGTGGGGGGCAGGTGAGACATGA
Source organism: Tolypeutes matacus (assembly GCA_026826555.1). Lineage (NCBI taxonomy): Eukaryota > Metazoa > Chordata > Mammalia > Cingulata > Chlamyphoridae > Tolypeutes > Tolypeutes matacus. The sequence continues at coordinate 12,206,562 of JAKSZT010054138.1, read as the reverse complement.
AGGGATTTGTAGGCCATTAGGATGACTGGGCCTTTCACTCCAAAAGCAATGGGAAATATTGTAGGGTAACTCAGTTTAATAGCTATCATAACCAATTAAAAGTTTGTGAATGTTAGGTGAAATCGGGTGTATGTACTAGAGTTTCATACTGCAAAGTGTATGCGTTTGAGAGTAAAGAGAATCTGAGGGACACGTGAACATATTTCTGCCTTAGCTAGGTCTCCACTCAGTTCCCACTTTCCTGGCTCCCACTTAGCTTTCTGTGGTAGGAGGAAGAGCATTACTGGTGGCCCATTGTTACCACCACCACAATGGTGCAGAGCCTTCTTGGCTCTCCCTCGGCTTCCATCTTCCACCAATCACCCCTTTATTTCACAGGATGGCTAGAGTGAACTTCCTCAACTACTGTTTACCGCCGTTCACCCCAGCTCCCAGCCACACCATCACCCAATACTGATCCTTCTGTTGAACCATAAAAGATGCTGTGGTGTTGCATGATTGTTCTGTAAACCCACAACTTCTCTAATAAAAAACCTTTTTAAAAAGAAGCTCTGGTAGATTGAACTATGTACCCCAACAAAGACATGTTCTTAAACTTAATCCACGTTCTAGGGGGTGTGATCTCACTTATAAATAAGACCCTTTGAAGATGTATGATCAGTTAAGTTAAGGTGTGGAGAGGATCATTTGTGAATAGGTCCTTCTAAAATCCTTTTAAGGTGTGTACCATCTGAATGATAATCCTTATGCCTGGAGGCCATGGTAAGAAAGGAAATTCGGGCACAGCCAAGGAACCCCAGGGACTGTACCTAGCCAGCACTAGACTACTACAGACTTTGGGGAGAAAGTGTGGTCTGTCAAGACCTTGATGTTGGACTTCTAGCCTCTGAAACCATAAGCCAATAAATCCCTGTTGTTTGAGCCAATCTACTATGTGCTATTTGTCATAGCAGCCTGGAAAACCAAGATGGATACAGTCACTGTTGCATGATGCCAAAGAAAGGTTGCCTTTAGAACAGTGCCTTTTCAAATTTCTTCATTCAAATACCATGAATGGTAGACTAGAGGGTTTGAGGCTGAGCGTGAAGCAGCTCAATGAGAGCGTGAGTTTTTTGTTTGGTTTTCAAACTTTTTTAAAAATCATAAATCTCTTCTTTTTTTCTTTGTTAGAGGAGTTGTGGACTTACAGAACAATGATGCATAAAATACAGGATTCCCATACAGCACCCCACCACCAATACCTAGCATTGGTGTGGAACATTTGTTATAACTGATGGTAGCACATTTTTAATAAATGCACTATTAATTGAAGTCCATGGTTTAACTTAGGGTTCACTGTTTGTGTAGTATAGTTTCATAGATTTTTAAAAACATTTTTATTCTGTTACCATATATACAATCTACCATTTCCCCTTCAATCACATTCAGATACACATTTCAGTGCTGCTAATTACGCTCACAACGTTGGGCTACCATCACCCCAATCCATTACCAGAACATTTTCATCATTCTAAATAGGAACCCTGCACATCCAAAGCCTTAACTTCCCATTCCCCATGCCCACCCTGTCCCTTGGTAACCTAGATTCTGACTCTATGGGTTTGCTTATTTGTGAAATGTTTTTAAAGTCTCTGAATTTATCTTAAATATTTATGCAAATTTTGCATTCTTCTTCATCATATGCACTTGTTTGTTTTAATGTAAAATAATGTTTTCTCCTGACTCCTCAAAGGGTATTGATTTTTCCAAGAAATGTGTCCTGCAGATTGTTTACTACATACCTTTAGATAATCAGAAAAAACGTACCCAGACTCTATTATCTTAGCTCCCCATAGAAATGCCTTCACTATGATTTAATGTTACATTTTATGTTTTTATAGAGGTCTGGCTAAGAAAAATCCATATGAAGACAACCTCTGTGTCTTTTATCAAAGTGTACTCATAAATAGTGTCTAAAATAGTACTTGATATCTTTTATGCAAGGAACCATGCAATACATTTTTATCAGGTTTTTCCTGTGGCTTCGAGCTGTCCATCTATCTCACTTTGAGGAGTAAGACCTTGGCACGGCACGGACAAAGTGTGCTTCCTGGACCAGCAGCATCAACATCCCTTAGGAACTTGTTAGGAATGCAAAATCTCAGGCCCCACCCCAGAACTACTGAATCACAATCTCTGGGGTTGGGACTGGCAATCTGTGCTTTAATAAGCTCTCCAGGGGATTCTGATCTATGCTAAACTTTAAGAACCACTGCTTTAGCAGATGCCTCAGGCCCTAGGTAAAATGAGGAAAATGGGCACAGTCAGTATGATTTTAGGATCCTTTTTCCATTCTGTTTTCAGCTGCCCAGAGTTCTTGTACTCACCTCTCCCACCCCGTCCCCATCACCTAGTACCACCCTCTCCTTTGCTCTATTGGTCTCTGTTTTAGTTTGCTAAAGGCTGCCAAGGCAATGTACCAGAAATTGATTGGCTTTTACAATGGGGATTTATTAATTTATAAGCTTACAGTTCCGAGGCTGAGAAAAATGTCCAAATAAAGCATCAGGCAAAGCTCTTTTCCCAAAGACCTGCTGCCGGTGATCCTGGATTCATGTCACATGGCAGGGCACAATGGCAGCATCTGCTGTCTTTCCCTTCTTCTCTAGGTCTCGTTGCTTTCAGGTTCTGGCTTCCTCCAGCTTTCTCTCTGCTCCTGTGACTTTCTTTGTCCCGGGTTCCATTGATTTCACTTTCTGGCTTCTTGGACTTTCTCTCTCAGCTTCTGGGTTTTTTTCTCTGTATCTTTCTACGTACTCATTCTGTTTATAAAGGATTCCAGTGAGAGGATTAAGACCCACCCTTGGTCAAACCCTACTGAAATAATCGAATCAAAAGACCCTTAACTGAAGTGATCTAACCAAAAGGTCTCACCTACAATAAGTTCACACCCACTGGGGTGGATTAGCTCTAAGGATGTGATTTTTTCAGGGGTCCACAAAAGCCTCAAACTACCAGTCTTTCCTTGAACACATACAGCTCCTTCCTGCTTTAGAGGCTTTACACTAGCTTTTCCGTCTGCCTGCAGAGTTCTTCACACCATCTAGTCATCCAGATTTCCACTTACATGACGTCTGCTCAGAGATACCATCTGTGAGAAGCTAATTTAAAGTAGTTAATCAATCATTCTCTAATGCCACCTACTTCATATTTGTCCATAGCGCCGATCACTTTCTTCCACACTGTACATTTGTTTGCTTATTATCCATCTCCCCTACTGGAATGAAAGGTCCATGAGGATAAAGCACTTAGTCTGTTTTATTTACATTTGTATCCCCATACCTAGAACACTGCCTGGCACATAAGTAGAGGCTCAGTAAATAGTTGTAAATTAATGAATAGTGAAAAGAACCATAACTAGGAGTCAGGAGACCTGGAGTATATAAAGAAAAGTTAAATAACTTGAGCAAATGTGCCCACAATTCCCACTTAATGGGTTTATTTCCAGAAGTAAGTGTGGACTTGGAGTCTAGACCCTTAGTTGGCCTCAGTTGCTACTCACTGCACATGGATGGAGGATGTGATTTTTAGTAATATGGCTTTTATATGTAACTCAAACTACTTATTCTGTTGCTCAACTAACGAAACTTGGCTATGTTCCAACAATGGAAGGAAAAAAAATCTAGCTGTACTGGACTTATTGAGAGATGGTATATAGGCCTCTAAGAAGATATAATCTAAAAATATTTTCAAGTGTAATAATTTTACTGTATTTGATTTTTGCCTTAGAATGTTTTTATGGATTGACTCATGACCCCCACAAAGACATGTTCAAGCTTAACCCCTGGTCTTGTGGGTGTGAATTCATTTGTAAATAGGATTTTTGAAGATGTCATTAGTTAAGATGAGACCAACTGAATCAGGGTGGGCCTTAAGCCAGTATAATGGCATCATTTTAAGGGGAGGAAATGTGGACACAGTCAGGAGAGATGGGGAGAGAGATGACCATCTCATGGAGGCAGAGGTTAAGTTATGAACTGCTGGCAAGCCAACACTAGAAGACTACAGATTTTGGAAATGCCTGGTCTTCTGACACCTTGATTTTGCATTTCTAGCTTCCAAAGCTGTAAGACAATAAATCCATGTTGTTTAAGCTAACTAGTCTGTGGTACTTTATGACAGCAGCCCTGGGCAAACAAAGACAACTGATTTGGTAACTTTATCCTTAAGTAAGTTGTGAATAAAATGTAACTATGTTCTATGATTCTTTCAAGAATCATTAAAATTATATTTCTGAAATCCTTCCCTCCCTCCCTCCCTCCCTCTTTACTTCCTTCCTTCCTTCCTTCCTTCCTTCCTTCCTTCCTTCCTTCCTT
>JAKSZT010054138.1:12125589-12202197 GCA_026826555.1 Tolypeutes matacus | reverse complement strand
TCCTTCCTTCCTTCCTTCCTTCCTTCCTTCCTTCCTTCCTTCCTTCCCTCCTTCCTTCTTTATTTTTCATCTCCTCTTCTTTGTCAAAAAGCAATTAGGCAGGCCTGAGTGTGTTGGAAAGGCACGCCAGTGGTGTTTGAAGCCCACTCAAGGGGGATATCCAAGGTGGGCAGTGGCCTGGCAGGGTTGGGAAATTTGATACATTTAAGGAAATGGAGCAAATGAGTAAATATATTTGAGAAAATAAATATATTGAAGATAATGGGAGCCAGATTTCTTACTGTTGGAGAAGGGAGTTACAAATATGGAAAGGAGAAAGGCTAGACTAAACCCTCAGATGTTAGGTGGGAATTGAAAATATCAGTGTGAACTCAGTATTCAATATGTATAATATAGAAATAAATATAGATATAAATGTTTATGCATATATATTTATATGTGATTATGTATAAACACACACATACTCACATTTCCTAATTCTCTTCATTGACCAGTCCTGGGATCAGTGACACCCCAGTGGTAATAGCACACTTAGCATCCAAATCTTGGTTTCTAAATACCACTCATTGTTCATTAAAAGGAGCCAGAGTTCCTTCCAGAAATGACTGCATCTAAGCTTGGGGAAAAGAAAGAACCAGATGACCCTGGAGCTTTCATTATGCTCCAAACATGGAAGTGCTCCAAGAATGGTGGGGGCATATTAAAATGATACTAAAACCAGCTTAAAGGAGTTCAACTGGCCAAATCTGGAACAATTTGAACATCAAAATATTTAATGATAGTAATGAATTATAACTCATTAAATCAGCAATCCATTAATCCCTTCAAATATAAATAAATGAATAAATAAATGGGAGAAAAGAGGAAGTTCTTCCTTACAGTAGAAGGTCAGCTAATAAATGTAGAAGGAATGATCAAATTAGAAAATCATCATTTGGAAACTATCAAAAAAAAATAATGAGTTTAGGTAAGAAACATCAACAGATGCCAAAACTAGTGTGTGAAAGTGGGATGAGGGATGGGATTTTGCATAATCCCAAAGTATCTCCCCACAAAACACTTATTCTTTATGAAGATGGAAAAAGTAACCACACAGTGGAAAAATAGGACAGATATCATATTAATCAACTGATCAAATGATCAAATTTAACATCACTTCAAACTGATTTATCAAAGTCATGTACCACCAGATAGGACAGAAAGAGAGCATAACATCAGTTTTGTGAAATTTTAATAAAAATATATAGCTTGCATCTAATCATGAAGAAACATTACACAAATTCATAATGAGGAACATTTTACAAAATGACTTGTCGGTAACCTTTAGAAAAATCACAGTCATGAAAATCAAGGCAAGTCTGAGCAACTATTCCAGATGAAAAGAGACTGGAGGTATATGTTAAAAGAATCCAACCCAACAGAATGCAATCATGGGTTGGATCCTTTCAGTTTTCCAAGGACTCTATTGGGACAATTGGTGATACTCGAATGGGGTATCTTGGTAAAAGGTATGTGGAAGTTCTTTGCCACTATTTCTTGTTACTTTTCTGTAGGTTTGGCATTGTTCAAAATGCAAAGTTCAAAAAAGGAACTAAGATAATAAAATAAGTCCCCAAAGGAAACTGCATAATGTTGATTTAGATTTAGCTCTCATTTCTTTAGCATCTACTATTTGCAAACCATTGTACTAGCTATAAATACAGTTAACATGTGTTGGGCATTTTACTATGTGAAGGCACTGTGCACATTCATTTATTCTAGAAATATGTATCCAAAGGCTACTAAATGTGAGGACAGAGCAATCCTAAGGCTCACTTCGTTTGTTTCTCTTCTCTCACAGAACTCAGTCCTGTGCTGCCTGTTTTCCAATGCAGGAAAAAAACTTGTTTCATTTAATTTGCCCAATTTACTAGTTGTTTACCATGTGAGGACAAATATCGTACCATTTACTCCATCAAGGCCAGAAACAGAAATTCCAGGTTATCTTATTTTATTTTCTACAACCACTTTGAAGTACCATTTGCCAATTTCTCAAAAAATTAAACATAAACGTACCATATAACCCAGTATTTCCCTTTGAGATATTTACCCTTGAGAAAGTGAAGTATATGCCCATGCAAAGATTTGTACTTGACTGTTTACAGCAGCTTTATTGTAATAGCCAAAACATGGAAAAACCCAAATGTCCTTTAGCAGATGAATGTGTAAAGAAATTGTGGTATATCCATACAATGGAATGCTACTCAGCAACCTAAAGAATGAAGCACTGATAAATGCAACAACATGGATGGATCTCAAAAGCATTATGCTAGGCGAAAGAAACCAGACACAAAAAAGTATATATGAAATTTATATGGGTTCTGAGAATAAGAAAAACTAACATAGAGTGACTGAAAGCAGATCAGTGGTTGCTTGGGGCCAGGGTGGAAAATTGAGTCCAAAGAGGCAGGAGGAACTTTTTACAATGATGAAAATATTCTGAATCTTGATTGTGGTGGTGATGACATGGGTATACACATTCGTCAAAACACATTGAACTGGTCAATATATTTTGTGTAAATTATGCCTCAGTAAAATTGATTTAAAAGAAAAAATAACAGAGGACCTCCATCTTAATAAGAAAACATGAGACCATTCCAACATAGGCAATCATCTAGTTTAGAATTTAAGGCTCAACTATCATTTGTTTAGCTCATACTATACCCTGTTTTAGTTTTCCAGAGCTGCAGTCCCAAATAACACACAATGGGTTGGTTTAAACAACAGGAGTTTATTGGCTTATGGTTTCTGAAGCTAGAAGGCTTGCTTCCTGCCAGGGTTGGTAGTGTTCTAATGCTGGCTTGCCACAATCCTTGGGGTTCCTTGGCTTGCGTCTTTGCTTCCTGTCACATTGCTATGTCCTCTCCTTCATCTTCTGGGTTCCGTTGACTTGTGGCATCTAAGTTTTCCCCGTGGCTTTCTCTGACCATGTCTGAATTTCTTCTACTTGTAAAGGACTGTAGTTATCCAGATTTAGGCCCAATCTCATTCAGTTTGGCTATGCCTTAACTAAAGTAACATCTTCAAGAGATCCTATCTATAATGGATTCACACTCACAGAAATTCAGATTAAGATTATGGACATGTCTAAACTGGGGTACATCCAGCCTCTATACATTACCCAATTCCAAAGCCATTTCCACATTATTAGGTATTTGTAATTGCAATACTCCATTTCCACTACCAAAAACTGTCTTCCTTTTCCAGAGGTGTATCCCAAATACCACATAATGGGTTGATGTAAACAACAGGAATTTATTGACTTATACTTTCCAAGGCTTGGAGGCTTCATTCCTCCTGGGGTCAGCATTGGTAGCATTCTGGTGCTGAAGTGTGTGTGCAACGAAAGCAGCCAGCCCAATTTTTTTTTTTTTTGCTGTTGTTGTTGTTGGTTTTGTTACACAGAGCCAAAACCTGTAGACATTCTGTAGGACAAAAATAGCTAGGATCTCATGACATTTGGAAATACTCTTCATTGAATTCCTTCCATCAAATTTTTGCAGTGTCTTTGGTGGCAGGTGCCTGGCACTGAGGTTGGCCCAGGCATTCAGAGGTGAGTAAGACCTATTCCTTGCCCTGGAGGAGACATCAAATGGTGAGTGCTTGAGGTGGTCATCAGAAGCCAAACCAATTTGATCCCCACCATTCTTTTACCATCTTTGCAGTAACATTGTTTGGCCTCCTAGTCTTCAGATTCCAATTCTCTGTGGTAGAACAGACTATTCTCACGAAGTGGTGTTAGCTCCATTCAGCATCAGCATATCTGAGCTGAAAGGGCCCTCTGAGATCATCTAGGCTGATACCACTCAATGTGTGCTTCATGGACTGGGCCTGGGCCTGGGCATGGGACTGTTATCTGTCCATGATGCAAAAGGCACAGAGCATGAGAGTAAGCATTTATCAGCTTTTATAGCAACTTGGCCTTGTGGCAACACCTAAGAGTATGAGCTTACATTTTACAAAAGTATTGGTCTGTGAGATATTGAGGGGGAAAAAAAACTGGTCCTTGACTACAGATAGTGTGAGAAGCCTAACGCTGTCATGTCACAGCTGTGGAAATCAAAATCCAGAGTGGGAAGTGGGTTGCCCAAGGGCTCCTGACTTTCAGTTCAGGCCCGTGGCCTGGCATGCTCCAAAACGTATTCTGAACTCAATAGTGGCTAAATGCTGATGCTGAAACAGGCTAATGATGGCTACCATTTGTGCAATACTGCACATGTATTCACCTCTTCACTGCCTGTATTATTATCACCACTTTACATTGAGGCTCAGAAAGGTTAATCAGCCTGTGCTAAGGTCACCCAAGAGGTAAGTGATAGAACTTACCTCTTGGTAAGTCTGTGCAGATCAGAGCCCTTATCCACTGTACTCTACAGACATGATCTTGGTGAATTCTCCAACCTTCCTATGAGGGAGAGACAATTATTAATCCCATTTTATAGTTAGATAAACTATAGCTAAAAGAGGTGAAGTGTAGTTAGAGAGTATTAGGGCTGGACTGGATTTGTCCACTGGCTCCACAATCCACACACTTTCCCACTATGCCACTCGGCCTTCCAGCGTTCAGAGTGAGAAATGTGAGCACAAGACTAGCATATTGTTCTCTTGGTATTGAAACATATCGGCTTCATGGGAAAGGTCACAAGGCTGGGGGAGTTCGGAAGTCAAATCTGGGACTCATGCCAAGGTCTGAGTCCCCATCTTGTTGGCACATAGTTAGACTAGGCATATATCAGTGTGTCACCAGTGTGGGTTATAACTCATGTTGACTGTTTAACTCCTTTTCTGCATTCAAGTCTCAATGGAATTCTCTAGGATTCTTCTGGAGTCTCTCTGCCCGGGCAAATGCTAATGATCTTCCTTTTGCCTGGAATGACTTTTTCCACCTTCCACCTGGTTGACACCTAGGCCTCATTCAAATATCCACTTAAACTCTATTTCCTCAGATAAGCATTCAGACAAACCGGAAGAAGTCAGGCATCCCCAGTATGCACTTTCATAAGACTAAAATTTTTCAGAAAATTTCTCAGAATCGTAATTAAAGAATTGATGGTATAATTCCCATTGTCAGCTTCTCTTGGTAGAATGTAAGCTTTGACAGGGCAGGGGTTTTGTCTTGCCCACTCTTGCATTTCTAGTTCCTATCACAGCTCTGGCATGCAACAGACACCCTATTAATACTTTTGTTCTTTGAAAATAAAAGCCTGAATGCATGGATGCAAATGTTGGATTTGTATGAACCCACACCTGCTGCCTCCTCTGTGCTCACATAAACCAGTTTTCCCTAAATTTGTCTGATCATAAAAATCACCTGGAGTGCTTGGTAAAATTATTAGAGGTCATAAGGGCAAAGCAGTCTGGAGGTGGTTTTGAAATCCCTATTTTTCACTAGCACCCTTGGTGACACTTGTGGCCAGGCAAGTTTAGGAAACACGACTTGCGAATATCTGCGTCTAAAGTCTAAGTGTTCTTTGATGATTGGATCGGTCGCTTGGTTAATCCTTTTCTTTAACCCAGTACTGAAATATTGGTTGTCTAAATGACTTATATCGGAGAAGGTGTTATGTACGATACTAAACTTGCAGTTCTGATCATGGCACCCCCTACTCTGTTGCCTGCCTTGGGTCACCATAAGCTTGCAGAATCAAGTTCAAAGTCTTTATCCTGGCATTGAGAGACTTCCAGGATCTGACCCAAAGCTCCTTTCTTGTTGTCCCTCTTAGCATACACTGTGCTTCCTGTGCACTCAACCACATCCTGTTCCCCCTACTCATCCCACAGCCCAAAGCTTTTGATTTTGTTTGCGCTGTTTCTGGATAGTAAAATGTCTCTTTTTTTCCCATTTCTGTATTTCAAATAATAGCTTTCAGGTCCAGCTCAGTGCCTCTTCCTCCATGAAGCCTTCTGTGGCTTCCCTTTCTTCTGACTTCTCCTTGCACTGATACCTCCCTCCGTATGACTCTTATCATAGTCAACTTTGTATCACAGCTTTTAAGGTTTCTGTTATACTCTCTTTTAGGCTGTGAGCTCCACGAGGGCTAGATCCAGATCCATACCCAAGTAATTCTAGTCTTCCAGAAGAAAATACAAAGTTTTGCCCCCAGTAGTTTCCAGGTATCAGTCTAAGACTAGTTCTCCAGCACTGCTAAGAAAATTGAGATCATCAGGTAGATATTTCCTCATCTACTCTGTTCCCCCCACTTCCAAACATATCCAGGTCTTCATTCATCTTTTCCTTTTACCTTGGAAGACTAAGCCTGCCTACTCCTTTCTAAGGTGAACCTCTCTACAAAATTATTTATACATCTTGATTAATGAATAAACGAATGTCAGGATAGACCAGGTTATCCTGTGATCAACCAACCAACCAACCAAATCTCCATGTCTTAGCACAGCAAAAGTTTATTACTCACACATGTCAAATACAAAACATAGTTCAGCAGGAGAGTCTGCCCCTTTTGGTCACTCAAGGCCCCAGGCTGACAGAGACTACATCTCAACATGTGCTTCCCAGGTCACTGTGTTGGGGGAAGAGAACATGGTAAATTTTGCACTGGGTCTCAAAGCCTCAGCCTGGAAGTGACATACACACACCACTTTCACTGCACCTAACTTCTACTCATGTTTCAATGGCCAAAGCAAGTCACATGGCCACACCTAATTAAAAAGGAGGCAAAGGAAGTGTAATCCCATAGCCTGCCTTAAAGGAGGAGAGAACCAGAATATTTGTGAACACCCCCAATGTTTACCAAAATATATAGATGCATCATTTCCATGGCTCTTTTCTTGCTTGGCTTTTAGTTACTTTCCCCAAATCTTTCCCAGGTAAAGGTGACAATTGCCTGTCCTTTCTTTAGCTCACCGAGGGGATGCATACATTTGAGAAAAATCAAGTCATCTATGGCCCAGTGTGGATGCAAGAAAGTTCGTTACAGGCCAGCTCTTGCTTTGGTGGGTAGTCCAAAAAGTTCCTCAGAGTTAGAGACTGAGAGCCAGAGCAGGACAAGTTTGGGAAAGTGTCAGACTATGTTACTTTTAAGGAAAATTAATTACACTTAATAATTTGCAATTTAGTGCTTGATGTTCCATGCAGATAATATCTGCTTCTTTATAAAAGATATATAGGGAACAATAGCTCCAAAGAAACTTTCAGGAAGGAGATTTTAAAGAACATCCAGGTGTGCTGATAACTAATCCTTTTGTTGTGACAAGCATTTGGGTTTCGTCCCTGACCCCATCATGGTTTGCTTTTGCATGGTTGATAATATCACCTAACCTTTCTCCACATCATCCCCCTGCCTGCAAAAGAGAGAATACTTTCTTTTGAAGATTCTTGGGAATTTTCAAAGAAAAGTTTAGGCAGTAAGCACAGAATTGGGGAAGAGAGCCTATATAATGGTGGTAGGCTCCAGCTAATATATATTAGTGTAATTTTAAACAAATTTTTTTCAAAAGAAAGCATGATACAGAAGGAAAAGCACCCCTTTGTAACCAGAAGAATGTCACTTTGAGTCTGAGCTCTGTCACTTCCTAGCCTTGTCAATTTGAGAAAGGCACAGCTCTCTCTGTAAAATGTAAAATGTGCTGATACATAGTAGACCATCAATAAAAGGCAAATATTACAAGTAAAGAGTGGGCAAAGAGAGGGATGATTTTAGAGGACTCAGCTTCCCGAAGCATCCTTTAACCCAGGGTGCGTTTATGTCAAATATTTTCAATTAAAACGTACTGCTTTCATAACTGTTACTTGGTAATTATAATGTCCCCAGGTATTGAGTTTCTTATCTCTTTCAGAATTAATCATGGTTGTTTATATTGTTCTCTGTGTCAATAAAACCCTTGGCTTCCAAAATAGGTGTTAATGTCTTCCAGAGTTACATATATTCTCATAGAGGTAAATACCATGCCCTTATCCTTTAACAAATCAAAATTGGGACTCAAATGTTCTCTATTGTGATATTCATTATTAATATGTAACAGTAGCTTTGGAGTTAAAGTTATGAATGTGTGAACTGCTATGGTGCCACAAATTATGGCATTGCATATTGAATCATCTCCTATATTAAATATGAATAAAATGTAGATAGAAAGATACATTAATGTGATAAATTCAGCAGAAAAGCAAAGAATACTGATAAAACAGCAATCCTGAGGTCAGGAAATGTTTCTCGTAAAGTGCATTTCTTCTTAGGATCTACCATTTTATTTCTATGCAATTTCTCTGCTATTTAATGATGAAAAGTCTCAAATAGCAAATATTTACATTAATTTCTTACATATGTTGCATACTTGATCTGCATAAGGCACCTAATGTTTGAAATTTCAGGGTTAATTGGTTGAAAATGCACTTTCAGGGACTTGACTGAGGACAGTTTAAATAGCAAAATGAAGAAGGGCATATGCTCCTGCAAATTAGAACTGGTTGACGCATTCAAGATCGTCTCCAAGTAAATGCCTTCTTTTGGCAAATTGGAGACACTGCTAGCCGGAAAGATCAGGTCCCTTGCCCAGGCTGCTTCCTGAGTTCTGAAACATTTCAAAACAAGATGAGCAAGGGTTGGCAACTGGCAATACCACATCCCCAAAGAAAGACTTTAAAACCCACTACCTTTGACCCTGCTCGGGGCACAAAGTGGACGTTAGCTGTCATCTTTCTTTTCTACAATTCCCTTGGAGAAGAGGCCGGGTTGAGTACTCAGATATTTCAAGGTATGCCATGATTATGTCTGCCAGGCAAGATATGCTCCCACCCCCAGCCACCACCAGCCAATGTAACCTGTTAGAATTTGACAGTAAAGGCTAATATAACAATCCGTTGAAACAGGAATGGATTATCCTTGCTTCTTCTTCCTTCACATTTATGTAAGACATACCTGATCTACATTTTTGTGGCTCAAGCTGGGACTGATGAAAATCTAAACCTTTACAGTGGTTTTGTTTGACTCACATTCCTGTGATGGTGGGTGCAAACACAGTTACAATGGGAACTTAAAGGCATTTTCTGTCCTCAAATGTACAAGGCTTTGTGAGCCGGTTCTCCATTCATATTTGCTCCATTTTCTATCGTTATTGTTAATAGAACTCATCACTAAAGTCATAACTAGAGGACCTCAAAAGACAACAAGCAAAAACAACAAAAAAGAGCTCATCACTTTATGCCATGTCATTAAGTGATAAACAGCATTAAATCATATGACATTTGGACAGAGTCATTCTGACCATGTTAGTAGGCAATATTCTTGCCTAAAGAAAGAAGCAAAAAAATTCCTTAAAAAATATATATGTTTATTCCTTATCACACTCAAAGATTTTAAAAAGTTGAAGATCAAATAGAAAGGAAAATAAAGAGAAATGTGTCAATGTGATTTAACCAAGAGAATGAAAGGGAAATGATATAATAATGATCCCCAAGTACATGAAGGACTCTTGGGGGGAAAGATGGTGATCTGCTACTTTCTGTCTTCCTTAAGGACCAACACAATAAAATTTGTCAGACATATGCATTTCTTGGCAATAAAGGGCTGCTCAATACCAGAATGGCGGAACCACCTGCCATCTAAGTATTTTTTCCCTATTGGTTCGGCCAAATCTTTATTATTAACCAATTTCTTATATGAAAAGGATTGGTGAAGGCATTGATAATAAGAGTTTAGTTATTAAAAATCCAATTTAAAAAAACACCAATTAGCAAGCTGCATTGCTGGACTTCAAAATAGTTTCATGTATTGAACTAAGACTTGATGGTAAGTAGTGCAGTAAGATTCTACGAGTATTGGATTATGCAGCAGTTAAGAGGCAAAGGTAGGAGGTGGGATGCCTGCTTGTTGCCATGGCATCCTCCTTGGCACACTTGAGGCCAGGCCAGACAAGCTGATCCATAGCTGGGTTAGAGGGATGGAGGGTGTATCATGGCCCCACTCCCCCCTAATAGATTTCGTACTCTGTGGTCCAATCATGTAGCAAGATTTAGGATTTCAAGTCTTGCAAATCGTTTCAGAAAGATCTGTCCACAATCCTTGGAAAGAGGATAAGAAGAACTAACATTTGCTGTGGACTTGTATACCTGGCCCTCTGTTGGGCTACTTATATAGGTTATTTCATCTGCTCCTCTCATCAGCTAAAAAGTAGGTATCAATAGGATCCCCATTTGACTTGTGAAAAAGCTGATGCAGAAAAAGATCCTGTTATTTTCCCTGAGCAAGCTAGCAAGTGGCAGAGCTGGGATCTAAATGCAAATGTGGATACCTCCAGAGCCTGTATTTTTCTCACTACTCTGTGCTTCCTGTCATATTATGTTTGCTTGAAAATAAATGCTTTTAAATAAAGGCAAAAGGCAATCATTTAGTTGAACTGCCTTTGGTAAGTTTTAAAAAGGATTTCTCTATATGGTATTACAATTCTGAATTTCCTGGCTAGCGTTCTTAATATTCAGCTCCCTCGTCAGGTTCTGAAGTATGCCCTTGATTTAATTATTTTTATGCCATGGTGAATATTTTCAGAATAGAACTGTTTTAATAGCTAACTCCAGGCATACCCATATGCATGTGTGCACCCACACGCAAAGAACAGATCAAGGGACCAAATTTTATTGAAGGAAGCATCAATATTTATGCTTGGTAAAGTATATAGACAGAAGTTTTCAATTAAGTAAGAAGATTAAAATAGCGAAACTAAAATGGAATCTAAACTACCTCGAATGTTTGAGAATCAATGTAGTTAATGTTATAGCTTACTGAAGGTTAGGGATCAAAAGCCCCTCTGCTCCACCCCAAGGGGAAAACCTGCCAGGCTCAGTTTCTACCTTACTGAGCCACATATTGTTGCTTGATTATTGTGCCTTCTAAGACACACATGCACGTGACTTGTTTAAAGCCAACTCCAATGAGGAAAGCCCAATTTGATGGCATTGGTGAGGCCGTTCTCACCACTGTTTCCATGTTTCTGTTTCCCATTGCCTTGACCCCTTATTTTTTTTTTTATGATTCCTGACTTTTGCCTTCTGCTCAAAATACCTTCAAAATAACCTAGAATATAACAATTAAAATCTATCTCACCCTGCCTCCTTTGACAAGACTGAATCATTCCACACAAGGCATACTATGAGCATATACAGAGCTACCACTACCCAAAGAAGTGGTACAAACTTGTTTCTGAATAAAGAAGAGTCCAAAGCAAAGCCCAGGCCACTTGTCCATATCTTGTTTCTTTGCTCTTTTTCTACTATCATTCTTTGTAGACCTTCTAATTTTGACTATGGATGTTACCTCCTGCTTGCCATCTCGTCCTAGGGATGAGCAATGCAGTTTTGGATTCTTGTACCGGAGGGTATCAAGCAGCCTTTTAGAGCATGGATTTCAGTATCTGCTCCTAGCTGGACCAAAGGAAAATGTGGGCAAGAGGTGCTTCATACCCCATTTACAGCCCTGTTGCACTCACCAGCTAAGCTCACCCTTTGCCTAGATTCCATTTGAGAGAGGAGGTGGAAAGGATCAATTTGGGACCTGCCTCTGATGTACGTGCTACCTTCTCCTTGATTACATCAGTATAATCATATCTTGTGTGTCTCATAACTCCCAGGGACTCAGAGTAATTTTAGTTAGCGTAATGTTCATTCCTCACCTCTAAAAATGTAGAAGGCTTACACTAGTGATTACATCTGTACTCACCTCAATTTATCCATATGAAGGGTTTTTTTCCCCCAATATACACTTCGTGTTCACTTATTTTCTCCTAAAAGCAAGAGATTAGAAAATTCTAGGGACCTAAGGGTGTGACTCAGTCAGCTACAGTAATTTGGGTACTATTGTACATTTCTAATGGGTCCAAATGCAGTTACTGGGGAGGTCCTAGGATAAGGATGAGACAAAACCAAATTGAATAGACATTACAAGAAATATGCTATAATTGTGGTTAACATTTTTAGGTTTTTCGGCAGAGAGGAAGTACCTGAAAGTTTTCTACAGTAGAGTTTTGCTTCTTTTGGTTTCTTGATGTTAATGGAATCTGAAATATAAACTGGAAATATATAGGACTGAAAACCTGCTCGGCATTACATCTTTGGTTGTTTTAGTATCCATCAGTAAGAGGATTAAAAAGGCATAGCATCAATTACCTGACTAGACAGCCAATGGAGAAAACAAAATTGCATCCAAATGTAATGGTGATAATTGGCATGTTCAGGCTGCTGGAGGCCTTATTCACATGCCCTGTGATTATGGCTTCATTACACCCCACTGAAGATATGGCACTCTGGGGCACTGTGATTCATAGGATGCATCTCAGTGTAGCAGCAAGAGTACACAAAGCAGGTAGAATGTGACAGGTGAAATTAGGCCAATTAAACACATATAATTCTGGGGCAAGTTAAATTTGTTCTTACCAGGGTGCTTGGTTAGTGCAAGCCATATTTGCCTAGTTCATCTGATCATGATTTTACATTGCGTTTGATGCCACCCAAATGCGTGGACATTCGGTTATACACAGAAAGATACCGGCCTTATTATTTTTGTTGTTTCTGGCACCAGTTTGAAGGGTTTCTCCATTAACAATGCTCTACGTTTTACCTCTGCATTCTGATAAGAAAATGCCATCCCTTTTGGCTAATGTGGCAGGTGGTATCATCCTCTGGCTGGACCATCCTTCCTCCCACTCTTCACTTGCTCACTTATTCTAATCTTTTAAGGCTCAGAGAAAGCCTTCCTGTTCTGCTTCTTCCCCACCCCATTCCTGGTGTGGAAGTTAGGTGCACCTTTTTCGTAGCCTGTAAGAGACAGGTGATCAGATTGTATCCCAAAGATCGGTCTCACAAATATACCGAGCTGTCCTTTCAGACGGTAATGTGTTGGCTCGAAAGGGACATGCAGCGACCAACAGGAGCTTAACCTTGCTCCTTTGGTCTCTCTCAGTGCCACAGAGAGGCTCTGACTGATAGACCCAGATGTCAATGGTAGGTCTCATCAAGACTGAGGAGCCATTCCATCAGCCACCAACTTTTTCAACTCTTTTATACATTCTTTTTTTTTGGGGGTGGGGCAAGGGGAGGATGGAGTAAGTGAAGCCTTGCTGTTATTTACCTCCAACCATGGATCTTCAATGTATCAGGATTCATCTGTATATGCCATATATAAATAACTTGTTTAAACCCTTGGACAGCTGCCCACAAGAGTGCATGGTCCATGCTTCCCTTCCACACGACTCCCCCCTACATTGTGCTTTTAACATAGCCATGCACCCATGTCTTCATTTGTCTGTCACTGTTGGCATTGAATCATGTTCCTTCCAGAAGACACGTTCAAGTCTTAAGCCCTGGCCCTGTGGGTGTGAACCCATTTGTAAATAGGATCTTTGAATATGTTATTAAATAAGGTGAGTCAGGGGGTGGCTGTGAACCCACTTGATAAAAAGAATCTTTAAAGATGTTATTAGTTGGGGTGTGGCCCGACTGAATGAGGGTGGGCCTTCATCCAATATGGCTGAAGTCTGTATAAGCAAAGGAACTTGGACCCAGGGCTGGAGACAGGAAGAGAGAGAATGCCATGTAACAGAGGATTTTCAGAAAGTCATCACCAGAATGCTACAGACTTTGGAGAAAGAACAGCCTTGCTGACCCCTTCATTTTGGACTTCTAGCCTCCAACACTGTGAGCCAATCAATTCCTGTTGTTTAAATGAACCCCATCTGTGGCAGTTGTCATAGCAGCCCTGGCCATCTGAAACAGTCACCTACACACAACTGTAAACTTCTTGAAAGCAGCCAGAGTGTTTCCTTCATCACTAAATCCTTCATGCCTAATGTGATGCCTGCCATAGAGTAGGTGATCAATATCAGGAGCTGATCACATGCGTAATAACTAGCATTTATGTTCTGCTTGTTTTATAGTGCACGGTGCTGGGCACTATCACATACAGTTATGAGGTAGTTGCTATGCTATGGCAATTCTCATTTTACAGATTAGGAGGCTGAGAATCAGAGAGTTAAAATAAAAATGCCTAAACTCAGAGAGTAAGTAGGTGGCTGAGTGGGAATGTGACGCAGGTTAGTGTGACCACAGAGCCCTGGCTCTTAGCTATCATGCATAATGCCTCTGGTATCCGAACCCCCCCTCCAAGGAAAACAGGGACCTGGGGCGCTGTCCCAAAGTTTGGATCTTTTATTACAGGAATGGGCTGTCATTTGTCCTCAATCTATGGCCTATGAAACCAGGGAGGGGCTAACTCAGAAACATTATCCAGTGGAGAAATGATGACAGAGATTGGTGGACAGTCCTACCAAACCATCCAAATGAAGGGGCTGGGCAGGGGGAGCCTCTAAGTATGGCACCCTGTCAAGAGAACTGGAGAGGAGCAAGAAGGTTCCAGGTGGAGGGCTGAAGCCCGAGTCCCAAGGGACTGTTGACCTGGAAAGGGTAGCTGTGGCAGGGTGTATACTTGTGAGGATGCCACTCAGCTCAGACAGCTGAAGAAGAACCTGCCCTTTCAGACACTCCTGAAACATCTATTGAGAACCTTCTCTTGAGGAGCCATTGAAGATACAGAGATAAGCAAGCCAGGGCTCCTAGAGCAACAGAAAAGGAGAATCCACCTGTTCAGACTCTGGTGCAGTGGGTGCCCACATTGCCATGCATCCCTGGCTGCCTAGCAACCATCGGTGCTCACAGCAGACTTTGACTGAGCACTTGCTATGAGCCAGGCACTCTTCTAAGTGCTTCTCATGCTTTAAGGCATTTGATCCACATGCCAGTCCTTTGGGGGAGGTATGATTAGCATCATCATGTTACAGATGAGGAGACTGGCACAGTGAAGTTAAGGGCCTTGTTCAAGATCCCACAGCTAGCCAAGGTCAGAGTTGAGATAGGAACCTAGGCAGTCTGGTTCTCGAGTTTGAGCTCTTAACTTCTCCCTGATGCTAACTCTCTCAGCATCACTCATTCCTTTTCACCCAAGGACATTTCTTCATTCATCACCTACTTGTTGGGAACCTACTGTGTGCTCATCCTGGCCTGGGTGCTGGGGATGTAATTGTGAATAACAAGGGCAAGGTTCTCATCCCATGATAGAAGGGCTGTTAACTGACACATGGCATTAGAGAAAGCAATGACACCCACCCTTCCCCTTTGGACTCCACCCATATCCCTCCTCTACTGCTAAAAGCCGCACATGCTTCTCAGTGAATGCCGATGCTGACTCCAGAGAAACTCCATCCACTCCCGTGGCTCGGATCTGGGAATACTTTTGTTCTCATCCCTTCAATATTGGGATTGGCCAGACTATGGCTATCATGGCACTCAGTTCAGTCATTGCATGAAACGGAATTCATACTGGAAATCTGCGAGTCCTGGACCCGAGGAATTTAATTTGGCATCCAGCATATTAATTGGTCATCTGTGGCTGCAGTACTGCACTTAGAAACAATGGCCTTGCTTGTGGTTGAAAGTCTGCACCCCCTAAGGCAGTGTGGACTAGAGTCATTGGAAGAATAAAGGTACATTTTTAAATGAAAAGACTTGTCCAATTGTATTTGTCTGTTGCTATGCTATTATGGTGAGTACTTAGTGTTAGTGCATAATTTTATCAGTTAAAATAAAAGTAGAACTGATAATAAATTTATATAGACCACAAGATAAATGGATGTTTAAAATGTTCTGGCTTTCAAATTCTATGGCGAATGACTGAGAATTCAGCTTTTAAGGATAGCGCGGGAAGGAAGTAAACATTATCTTTTGAAAAGCAGATTTGATCGGGACCATGTGGGACGCCCTTCTACAGTGGAATGTAGGCTATTATTTGGAAAATGTATTATACTTATCTTGGAGTTGGGCAGAGGATTCTGTATTGCTCCTCTGCTTTGAGTCACCCTGCCTCTTTTATTCTGGTTTCAGTATCAATTTCGTTTTATTGGCTTGGGCCTTAAGAACCACAAATGCTAGAAATCGGTATTTTGGATGAGCCAAAGTGAAACTTTACCTTTGAATCCCAGTGCACAGAGTTTGGCAGGGATCTCAGGACAGGGAACCTGGGAGATTTGGTGTTAGGCATTCAGCTCACATTTACTGTGCTATGGGCTGGGATGTGCAGCTCAATAATGCCTACTCCCCCCGCCCCCGCCCGGTTTGCAGTTTAGTGGGGGAGAAAGGCACAGACAGATAGATGATTGTAACACAGGGATGGGATGGAGGGGGGTGACTCCTGAGAGCTATCTGGAGCTGGGGTAATTCCAGCAGGAGTGTACATCTGTGGCCGAGGTCCCCAGAAGAGGGCAAAAAGCCATCCAGCAGGGAGCCAGAGTGACAGCCGTCAGTAAAGGCAGTGCTGGTTGAGGGGAAGAGCTTTTGCACCAGCCAGATATGTGTTAAGGCTCTATTCTCAGACTTACGAGTTGTGAGGCCTTTGGCAAATTCGCAGAACACCTATTTCCTGAACTACCGAGGGGTTTTAGGCGGAGGAAAGATGTCAGACGGGTGGTTCTGGAAGCTCTCCTGGGCATCTGCGTGGAGAGCGGTTTGGAGGAGGGCAGGCTGGAGGCGGGACGGGTGAGGAGAGAGCCGAGCTCTGTTGAGGAAATCAACTTCTCCAAATGCAGAGCTCTTTTATATGCATTACCCAGCAGCTGGCAACGCTGGTGCTGACAATGATTCACCATATACAGTACTTACTTCAGGTTTGGCAAGTGGCCAGGGACCAGCGAGGAAAGCTCCCCCTCCTCTCCGCTCAGCACACAGGGCCCATTCAGGATCATTTCTTTAGAGGACGGCTGGGCTGGTTGCCCTCCAATCCCCAGGCTTCACTGGCCCTGGGGAAATGACAGGCCCTGGGAATCAGAGAGACAGAGCCCCACTCAGCTGCCCTGCTCTCTAGGAGGTCACGGACTGTCCCAGAGGCAGCACAGCTCTGAGTGCCTTTTCTAGGAGGGTCTCACGGACGAAAACTCTGTCTACCGCTGGTCCCCCAATAGGTTATGGGCACCCTGCATCTCCGCTGTGCACAGAAGGGCTGGGTCCTGCTCCCTGGGACAGCAGTGCTTGCTGGTGAGGGAGATTTGAAAGCAGTTTGCAGTTTTCCCCAGGACAGGTTTCCTGCCCTATTTTTGGAGATGGTCTTCAGCAGCAGCAGCAATGAAAAAAATAAAGGTCAGATGAGTTGGGGAAGTGCTGCACGTCATAGCACCCTCTTGAAAATCCGGAAGGCTTTTTTTTTTTTCTTTTTCTTTTCTCTCTCTCTTCAGGGTGTTGAGAAAGGCTGTTTATCAATCCTTAAACCCGGTCTCCCCAATGTATCTGGCATCGAACAATTTTCTCATGACATCTGTTAACCGCTCTATCAAAATAATGTGGGGAAATGGCACTCTAATGAATCTGGGAGGAGGTAGAAGAGAGGCAGAGAAAGGCCTGGTTTTGGAGTCAGTGTGGTCCTTTACTATCCATGTGACTGGGCACATTCATTAAACTTCCCTAGGCTATTTCCTCATTTGTAAAGCTGAGCTAACATTTACCTTGAAGGTTATTAGGTGGATTACCTGAGATGACATGGGTAAATCTCCTGGTACCTAAGAAGTAATTGGCAGTTATTATTTCTTTTTCTGGACCACCATGGCTCTAGGCTTCCAAGAACTGTTTCTCCCAGTACAGTTGCATTCATTCATTATGGCTTCAGCTGCAAAACCCGCAATTCTCACAAATATGATTTATTGGAAACACAACAACATTTGGGTGGTCGCAGGACTGAAGATATAGGCAGAAGATGGAATGGGTTGCATTTCCTTCCTGAAAATTGAGTTCGCGTGGAACTGTAGAGCTATGCTTCCTAATAATCAACAAAGTAGGTGCACCTTGTACATAAGATTCCCAGTCTTCAAGTCTGTGGCATTAATACTTAACACATTTTGTTTGTTGGTTTGTTTGTTGTTTCTGCTGAAAAGGAAACCCGAAGAGGAAAATAATGTACTGGACCCGAGGTATCAGGAGGCTCTAAATAATAAGGAAAGCAGTGTGATTTCAGGGACAGTGTGATTTTAGGCTTTGCTTGTTTGCCTAAAACATTTCCCCACCTGCTGGCTGGTGCCTGAAATCACATGTCACAAAGCATTTCTCTCCTTAGCTAGATATGAAAACTATAAGCACTGCTAGATAAATGATGGATGGGTGGGTGGATGGATGGATAGATTATAGCATAAACTTCTCATGCTTTTATTTTGATAAATTGTCCTTTTGTACACAACAGCCCTTTCCTTGTCTAAAGATATCTATTTTGTAACCTGCAACTTGTTTATTCCCGGCTACACTTCCCTGGTTTCTTCCACTGTTGCCTATACCGCAGGCTCATCTCTCATTCCTCTGACACCTGGCCACTCCTCCCATTTAAGCAGGTCCCCTTAGCCACAAACATCTTTGGTGGAGGAAAGACCCATGCTAGTCCATATCCCACACACTCAGGCCTGTCAAATGTGCTCTGCATGCATTGACCTTTCAGCAGCTCCTGCCTCCAACCAGCCTCTGCCTTGTTCTTGGAGTTCAGAGGTCAGAGGACAGGAGGCTTCCTAGCTCTGTGAGTGGGAGGGGAGCAAGAGTGGGAACAAGCGTCAGCAGATGACACTCCCTGACATAGCTTCCCCTTTCTCAGAAGTGGTGTTTTGTTGGTTGCTTTCCCACAGCTGAGCTTGCCATAAAGGAGCTCTGTTCTCCCAGGATTTGTTAATAGCAGCATTAATGGGTTAAAAAAAAAGAATGTAGGGAATCTTGGCTTAATTCATTTGGATATCTAGTCCCTTACTGCAGTGTCAGTTTCCAATCTTATTTTTGATACATCAAAAATTAACAACTCAAAGTCACACTGACACACTGAAATTCCCAATATTTAAATAACTCTGTATGTTAACTAAGTGTAAATTACAATAGATATATCGGGCTACATCACTGCATATCACCCAACAGTTATATAATCTTTTGAATTCTGTCAAAATCTACAACTTCAAACAATGTAAGATTTTTTCCCCTGAGATTTCTGTTAATACCTAGTGAATGTCTAGCCCCCTCAGTGAAATTTTTTTGACAACTAATTTTCTAACGAAGCAAATACCGGCTATCGTCTGACTTGGCTTTGATCCCTTTGATCTGGTGATGATGTGGGTGTGAGGGTGGGAGAGGGAAAAGGCTGAGTATGGTTCACTTGGTAGTTTATATAGCTCCTTTCAAGGATTAGAGTGAGAATCCTAAAGAAAACAGCATTGTCGGAAACCATAATAATTAGAAGGCCTCCCTTTAACTGGACTAAAACCCCGAGTGATCCCAGTGGCCCGGAAGTCAGCGTGTCCATTTCATTCTGTGCTTAAGAAGCATTCTCCTGAAGGAGTCCTGCTGATTCTGGAGATTAAGGAAGAACTTCCTGGTGGTAATTAATTAAATGCATGCAGCACATTAATTTAAAAGGAGTCACTCCAGTTTGGGAAGAAGTAAAATCCTCTAAACGGAAAGTAAAATGAAAATCAATGTTGGTGGCCAGCCTTGTCTGTGCATCTCTTTTGGAATCTTATCACGATCCTTATAGCTAAGAAGAACATCCAGCTCAGTCCCGGGGCCCACACCGCTCCCTGAAAACCAGGCTTCCATGTCCATTGACTGTATCACCAGGGGAACCGAGCCAGCACTTGGGTGGGGCCTACTAAAGCCATCATTGCTACCCTGAAGACCCGGCAGCAGCATTTGCTTCTCCATCGGGCATGGGAAGCCAGGGCTGTCTGTGGGGAGCAAGGTCACTGGAGGAAGCTAACGATGCATTTTTATCCTGTGAATCTCAAACACTTGGAATGCGGGCTCATTTGTGCATGCCGGTGATTCCCTGCTAACGGGATGTCCCTAGAAAGCAAAGCTGTTCTGTTGCCAGGCCTGCACAGTGTTGCTGAGAAGGGGCCTTCTCCATCGGCTAATTCCAACCCAGGCTGCCGCCCTAAGGCCCTTCCTTTCTGAACCTCCCAGGCAGAACACCTTACTCCATCTCTGAATCTGCTCACCTTTAAGTGGGATTGCTCTAAAATGCCAACAGCAAGCAACATACTCTCATTCTTCTGGCCCGGACTTTGTTCCACTTTTCACCTGGGCTTTTGGTCTGTGCTAGATGAAGCCCCTTCACTTCTACTCCTAGACTGTGCTGCCAGCCCTCCCATCACACAACCCTGCTTGTGCCCACAGGATTCCTATAAAAAGCCTCAGCGGCTGGGTACTGGTCAACTAGGGGAAACACTTCAATCCTTAACTTCCTTTTCCCAGCTGCTACCTCCCCAAGCTTCCAGACTCTCTGGAAGCCCCGCCGTGGTTGGTCTTTCTTTCCTTCCCTGTTGGACTTGTTGGCTGACCTCCAGCCTCTTCTCCATGGCTGATTCAGAATGCCTCAGGCTGCTGGGCTCTAGGTGGCCAGAAAAGTGCCCTGAACCACACACTCCAGACCTCTGGGATGATGCAGTGTAGATTTACAAAAGGAGACTGGACCCTTTCTGTTCATGCCCCGCCATGGCTTGGGGCTTTCTAAGGGTCACTGGGCCATACCTCATATGGACCACGAAGCCCAATCCTGGGCAGACCAGCAGTGGGGACATGGCTCTTTCTTCTTCAGCACACCCATGACTCTTTGCTTGTCCCCAGTTCTTCGATTCTATCATGGATAAGAGTTACTTGGTTGAACATCTATTGCTCTCAATACAGAAGAAGCTCCTCAAGCGTGGATCAAGCCTCAGTGGTCCTGTTCCTCCCTATAGTGTCTTGCATATTAAAAGGATTCCCCACAGGGAAGTGGATGTGGCTCAAGCAGCTGGGCATCCACCTATCACATGGGAGGTCCCGGGTTCAGTTCCTGGTGTCCCCTAAAGAAGACGAGCAAAACAGCGAGCTGATGCAATGAGATGACACAATGAGAGACACAACAAGCAGGGAGTGGAGGTGGCTCAAGTGATTGGGTGCCTCCCTTCCACATGGGAGATCTGGGGTTCGGTTCCCGTTACCTCCTAAAAAGAAGATGAGCAGACACAGAGAGCACACAACAAACAGAAACAGAGCAGACAGTGAGCACAAACAATGAGCAGAGGTGGGGGGGATAAATAAAATAAATAAATGTTTTTTTAAAAAGGGAAAAAAGAGAAAGGATACCAACAAACACTTTCTGAAGTGAATGGCAAAACTCTAGGAACAACTAAACAGCAAAGAAGCAGAAGAGGAGAGAGAGGCTGATAGGCAGGCCGAAGTCTCTGAGAATCTGATGGTATTCTGTTGTTCACATATGGTGATTCTAGCAATGGAAGAAATTATAACAATGAGGTGGAGCCAGTGGCCACTTGACACTTTTGGGGCAGGGAGGGGACGAGCAGTTGAAATACAGGGGCTTCTTTGGGATTTGGAGGTTGTCCTGAGTACCGTTGTGGCAACGGATGTAGGCCATTTTAAATCAGCACACACCACTCAGAACTGAGTGGGAGAGAGTGTGGTCTACAGTGTGAACTGTGGTCTATGGTTGGTGGCAAGGCCCCAGGATGTGTAAGTTCATTGAGGGTGGTGGGCCACACTGTGGGAGATGTTTATGTGGGATGTGATGGGAGGTGTGGGAGGTGGGCAACATGGGAATCCCAGTGGGTTCCGTGTAATATTTTGGGTAATCTAAGCACCTCTTAAAATATATGTATATATATATATAAACAACATTTTTGTAAGCAAATACACATATATGCATATATATTTATATATCATTTTGCAAATGTTTATATGTATTGTGAAAATTTTGATTTTTTACCCACAATAAAAAAAAAATGGCCCCAGAACACTCAGTATTGTGTATTTAACAGTATACAGCCTCTCCTTAGTTGACATTTGGTCGTATGATCGGCTTCATTTAAATTTGAATATCCTATCTCTCTGTAGGTTCACCATAAACAAAATGTATTCTGAAATTCCCAATTTTATAAAGACATTGGACCACGTTATTAAGCACTAGGAGGGGACATGCTTATAAGTCAAGTGATAATTTAGATTTTGTTTGGGTTCATGATCTCTTCTTCAATCAGACCACTCTCTTTTAGTTGCTAGATAACAATGGAGCTTTTTTATGACACTTACTTCCAAATAACCAGATAAAGCAACCAGCATAGTTTTATTTATTTTTTATTAGAGAAGTTGTGGGTTTACAAACCAATGATGCATAAAATACAGGATTCCCATACACCACCCCACCACCAACACCTTGCATTGGTTTGGAGCATGTGTTACAAATGATGTTAGCACTTTCTTGGTAATTGTACTATTTTTTTAAACGGTAGTGACCTTTGCTACAATTGATGAAAGATTATTGAAATAGTACTATTAACTATCATCCATAGTTTACCTTAGGTGTATTTTCCCCCATATATCACCTTATTATTAACACCTTCTATCAAGGTCATATATTTGTTACAATTCGTGTAATGTACTATTAACTATATAAAGTCCATCATCTACAATAGGGTTTACTGCTTTATACAGTTCTATGTTTTGTCTTTTAATTTTTATTCTAGTAACATATAAAACCTAAACTTTCCCCTTTTTACCACATTCGTCTGTATAATTCAGTGCTGTTAATTGTACTCACAATAATGTGCTACCATCACCACCATCCATTTCCAAACATTTGTAATCAACCCTGATAGAAATTCTGTCCAAATTAAGCATCAACTCCCCATTCTCAAACCCCAATCTCGTGGTAACCTATATTCTAGATTATAACTCTATGAGTTTGCTTATTAAAATTAGTTCATATCAGTGAGATCATACAATATTTGTCCTTTAGTGTCTGGCTTATTTCACACAGCATAATGTCTGCCAAGTCCATCCATGTTGTCACAAGAATCAGAACTTTATTCTTTTTTAGGGCTGAATAATATTCCATCATATGTAGATACCATAATTTGCTTATCCATTCATCAGTTGATGGACACTTGGATTGCTTCCATCTTTTGGCAATTGTGAAAAATGCCATTATGAACATCAGTGTGCAAATATCTGTTTGAATCCTTGCTTTCAATACTTCTGGGATATATGGTAATAATAGGATTCCTGGGTCATATGTTAATTCTATATTTAGCTTTCTGAGGAACTGCCAAACTATCTTCCACAGTGGCTGCACCATTTTACATTCCCACCAGCAGTGAATGAGTGTTTCTATTTCTTCATATCCTCTCCAACACTTACAGTTTTCTGTTGTTTTTTAATAGTAGCCTCTCTAATAGGTGTGAAATGATATCTCATTGTGGTTTTGCTTTGAATTTTCTTAATAGCTTGTGCTGTTGAGCATCTTTCAAGCATTGCTTAGTCTTTCGTATATCCTCTTTGGAGAAATGTCTCTTCAAGTCTTTTGCCCATTTTTTTCATTGGTTTGTTTGTCTTTTTATTGTTGAGTTGTGGGATTTCTTTATATATTTTGGATATTAAACCCTTATTGGATATGTGGCTTCCAAGTGTTTTCTCCCATTGAATAGGTTGTATTTTCACTTTTGTGACAAACTCTTTTTAAAGCACAAATGTTTTAATTTTGAGGAGCTCCCATTTGTATATTTTTTATTTTGTTGCTTGTGCTTTGCGTGTAAAGTCTTAGAAACCATTGCCTACCACAGTATCCTGAAGATATTTCTCTAAATTTTCTTCTAGGAGTTTTATAGTCCTACCATTATATTTAGGTCTTTGATCCATTCTGAGTTAATTTTTGAACTAGTTGTGAGATAGGGATACTCTTTCATTCTTTGTATATGGATATTCAATATTCCCAGCACCATTTGTTGAAGAGAATATTCTTTCCCAATCTACTTGGCAGCATTGTCAAAAATCAATTGGCCATAGATGTGAGGGTCTATTTCTGAACTCTCAATTCCATTCCACTGGTCTATATATCTACCCTTGTGCCAATACCATGCTGTTTTGACCACTGTAGCTTTGTAATATGCTTTAAAATTAGGAAGTGTGAGATGTTTTGGTCTTTTCGGGATCCCTCAACTTCCAAATAAATTTGATAATTGACTTTTCCATTTCTGAAAAGTAGGCTGTTGAGAATTTTGTTTGAGCTTGTGTTGATTCTGTAATTCATTTTGAGTAGAATTGACATTTTAATGATATTTAGTCTTCCAGTCCATGAACATGAATGTCCTTCCATTTATTTAGCTTTGATTTCTTTTAGCAATGTTTTGTAATTTTCTGTAAACAAGTCCTTTATATTCTTAGTTAAATATATTCCTATATATTTGATTGCTCATCACAAGTATATAGAAACAATACTGATTTTAGGATGTTGATCTTGTATCCCAACACTTTGCTGAACTCATTTATTAGCTCTAGTAGCTTTGTTGTAGATTTTTGGGCACTTTATATAGGCTCATGTCACCTGCAAATAGTGAAAGTTTTTCTTCTTCCTTTCCAATTTGGGTGCCTTTTATTTATTATTATTATTATTTTGCCTAACTTCTCTGGCTGGAACTTCCAGTACAATATTGAATAACAGTGGTGATTGTGGGAATCCTTGTGTGGCACTTTGATATTGTTTATAAAATCCAAAAATAGATATTGGATTATGTTTGTAAACTGGTCTGTTCCTCTGGGCATATTAGATTATATTGGATTCAGAGGTTTCACTTTTCAAATAAGGACTAAGGCTTTGATTGGGCCACGTCAGTAGGACATTGCCTCCCTGCCCCCTTCATGGGTGGGGACTCACAGAGAAAAGACATGGCAAAGGATAAGAGTTGGGAGTTTTGAGCTGGAGCCCAGGAAGTAAACACACAGAGGAGCAGAGCAGCTGAGCCCGGAGAGAATCAAGTCCTGGGGAGAGAGGAACCCAGGAAGCCTGAACTCTTGGCATACGTTGGCAGCCATCTTGCTCCAACATGTGGCAACAGTCTTTGGTGAGGGAGGTAACTTATGTTTTATGGCCTGGTAACTGTAACCTTCTACCCCAAATAAATACCTTTTATAAAAGCCAACAGATTTCTGGTATTTTGCATCAGCACCCCTTTGGCTGACTAATACAGTGAGCATAAATCTGAGGAACCAAACAGGGCAATAACAAATGATGAAGGGAACAACAAGTATATAAATCTATAAAAATGAGTGCTAACTACCATGGTATAAAATAGATGTCAAGTTTGCTGATGTATTGGCTTACTACACAGATGTGTGAAACTTCTGAAAGGCAATTCTCTTCTGGCGTGAGTGGTATATATCCCTGCCTTGCCAGGCTTAGCCATGCAACTAAATTTTGGCCAATAGAAAATGAGCATAATTGATCCATGTCCCATCTGAACCGAAGCCTTGAGAGCCATTATGTGATTTGCCACTGTCTTTTTGTCCATCTGCCATGAGATTAGCAATGTCCCAGATAGGGGCTATTATTGCAGCATGGATGAGGAAGACGGGCAGCTAGAAACCAACCTTTGTTATTGTAACCCATTTAGATTCCAGGTTTTTCATTACACAGCCTAAGATGACTTCTGTCCAGAGATGATGGAGAGCTCAGCTTAAAGAAAAGTTTTCCATGATGAGATAAGAAGGACGGCTAATAAATTGAGCATATAATTAGTCATGTATTCCCATCAAGATTGAGCTCTGAGCCCAAGGATGCTTATCAATACCTGCCCATAACAAGGTTTCACTAAAATTAACAAGGAGAGAGTGACATCATCGACATGGCAACATAAGATAGCTCCTGAAAAAAAACATCTCCGGAGATTCAGTGAATAAAAGGACAAATCCCACTTGTTTAGATCCTTGGAGAATGGTAGAGACTGTAGAAGTACTCCACAAATGCTGAATTGAAGAAGAAAAATATCAGGTAGGAAAATTTGGTCCCGGGCCACCAGTCTACTTCCCTCCCAATCACTTGTCCCACACAACTTCGGAGTTGCAGGCAGTGGCCGGATCCCTCCCACCTCCAACTAGGGACACAGACTATAGAGCCACTTACAGCAGCGAGTTAAAGCCTCATGAATATCCAGGCAGAAGTCCAAGGAGACCTAAGGCAGAATACAAGGCGCTGAGGAGTACTACATAGAAAAGTGCCCCCCCCGGTGGGGGAGGAGACAAAAAGAGAGAGAGAAACCTTGGTAGAACTACAGCTGGTGAGTGCTGAGCTCACTCAATCCAGTTTCTGTTGAATCTACCACCTAAATGAAAAATGGATGTTTCTGGAGTGACCCACCTTTCTGGATTGATCCTATCTGGCTCCTAAGGATGCACGATTAGGGAAAGAACTGGAGGCAGAAAAGACTCAGAGAAAAAAAGAGGGGGTTTAAACTGAACTGCTGTAAGACAAGAGGGTTCCAGAACTGAAAAGTGTAAGGAAAACGGGGCTCTGAGTGAGTGTGAGAATTTAAACAAATCATAGGAGCTGGGCAGAAAATTCTACACAAAAACAAAGAGAACAGACAAAAATTCTCAGAGAAGGAACAGAGGAAAAATTTACACAGAAAGTGTAATCTTTTAAAAATTGTACCTCATATCCAGGGCAAGAATCAGATGAAGAAGAGCTGAGAAAATTTGACCAATTGGATCAGTTAAACACGGGATATTTATTCTAAAGGTCTAGGATAAGGTAAGCTAAGCACCAAAAAAGAGTCTTAACACAAAGCCAATCAAAAACAAAACCCTAGACAATAGGAAAAAACTGACTTTCAGAGCTAACTCATCAAAATAATCAGATGCCTAGACATCAGCAAAAAATTACAAGTCTTACTAAGAAAAAGGAAGATATGGCTCAGTCATGGGAACGAATTAAAACTTCAGAGGAGACACAGAATTTGGAGCAACTAGTCAAAGAAGTCCAAACATATGTCCTAAATCAATTCAAGGAGATGAAGGAAAATATGCATAAAGAGATAAAGAATATTAAGAAGACAATTGTGAACATAGAGAAGAATTTGAGAGTATAAAAAGAAACATAACAGAAAATATGAGGATAAAAAGCACAATAGTAGATAGAGATTAAAAATACACTAAGTCAGAGGACATTATGTTGAGTGAAGCAAGCCAGGCACAAAAGGACAAATATTGTTTAACTTTGCTATTATGAACTAAATATAATGAGCAAACTCATGAAGCTAATAGCTAGAATTAACTAGCTATTAACAGAGAAAAGAATGTGGTTAGAGACTGGAAAGCTGAGGTTTAATCTGTGCATAATTGGTAAAAAGTTGTTTGTAAATGTATGGAAATGAATAGAAATGGTGAAAGTATATCACAGGATTTGTAATTTGTAGCTCTAACATATGGTTATGATGGTGTTTTTTTTTCTTGGACTAATGAAAATGCTCTAATATTGATTGAAGTTATGAATGCACAAGTCAGTGATTTTGCCAAATGCCATTGATTGTACACTTTAGATAAATTGTATAGTTTATGAACAAAAAAAGATAATAGGGTGGGTTGGGGGGGAAATAAACCAAATGTAAGATACAGACTATAGTTAGTAGTAATACTTTAATGATGCTCTTTCATAATTTGTTACAAATGTTTCAAAACAAAGCAAGGTGTTTGTGGTGTGGTGATGTATGGGAACCCTGTGTAATGTTATGCGTGTTTATTTTGTAAGTTCACAACTTTTGCTAGGCACTTACTGTTTATGTATGTTCATGTATGAATGATACACTTCAGGAAATTGTTTTTAGAATGAAAAAAGATTTAAAATACACTAGACTCATAAACAGCAGATTTGAACAGGCAGAAGAAAGAATCAACAGCTATAAGACAGGACAATTGAAATCATACAGTTAGAAGAACAGATAGAGAAAAGAATTTAAAAAATTGAACAAATGCCTTGGCAATTTGCATGACAGCACAAAGTACACAAACATACACGTTATGGGTGTCCCAGAAGGAGAAGAGAAGGCAAAAGGGGAAGAAGGAATATTTGAGGAAATAATGGCTGAAAATTTCCCAACTCTTATAAAAGACATAAATATACATGTCCAAGAAGAGCAATGTACTCCAAACAGAATAAATCCTAATAGACCTACTCTGAGACACATGCTAATCAGAAGGTCAAATGCCAAAGATAAAAAGACAGAATTCTGAGAGAAAGCAAGAGAAAAGTGATTTGTCACATACAATGGTTCCTCAATAAGACTAAATGCTGATTTCTCATCAGAAACCTGCCCTATAAGAATTATTAAAGGGAGTTCTGTAGGTTGAAAGGAAAAGACAAGAGAGAGTGGTTTGGAGTAGTGTGAAGAAATGAATGGTAACTAAAAGCATAAATAAAAATCCAGTAGTATACAAAACCTCGATATATAACCCTACTCTTTAATTTCCTATAAGGGTCAGAATATAATTGAACAAGAAAAAGGCATATTTTTCTCAGGATGAGCAAAAAGTGGGACAAAAATAACAAAGAGGGGAAACAGAAGGATATGAACATGCATGGTATTGAAGCTAAATTGGTATCTTTTCAAATTATTAGGTTATAGATGAAGGCTGTGTAATATAAACTCCAGGGAAACCACAAAGAAAGTGTCAGATATATAACAAAAGATCAACAATACAGAAAAGGAGTTTGCAATGAATGAAGAGAGAGACCCAAAAAAGATATTCCATATAAAAACTAAAGGAAAAAATTGCTGAAGTAAGTACTGTATTTACTGTAATAACACTGAATGTTAGTGGATTAAACGCCCCTATCAAAAGACACAGAGTGGCAGAATGGATTTTAAAAAGTATGATCCAACTATATTTGTTTACAAAAGATTGACCTTACACCTGAAGACACAAGTAGGTTGAAAGTGAAAGGTTGGAAAAAGATGTTCCATGCAAATAGTTATCAAAAAAGAGCTGAGATAGCTATACTAATATCGGACAAAATAGACTTTAAGCCAAAGCTGTTATAAGAGACAAAGGACACTATATATTAATAAAAGGGGCAAACCATCAAGAAGAAATAAGAATCATAAATATTTTTGTACCTAACCATGGTGCCCTAAAATACACGAGGCAAACACAGGCAAAACTTAAGGGAAAAATAGGCACCTCTACAATAACATTTGGAGACTTCAATACACCATTATCTTGAATAGATAGAACATCTAGAGCAGAGGTTCTTAACCTTTTTTGTTCCACGGACCCCTTTGCCAGTCAGGTAAAAATCACGGACCCCTTACTAAGTTCACACTATACTGTGTATTATTTAATAAATATATCACACCTGCACCAACACATCCCCACAAGAATAATTTTTTTTTTTGAATTTTCAATTCAAGCTCACAGACCCCCTGAAATCTTTCCACGGACCCCTTGGGTGTCTGTGGACCCCTTGTTAAAAAACCCCTGATCTAAACAGAAGATCAATAATGACAGAGAAAACTTGAATAATATGATAAATGAACTAGACCTAACAGACATAAACAGAACAGTGCATTTAAAAACAGGAGGATATCCATTTTTCTCAAGTACACCTGGATCATTCTACAGGATAGACCACATGTTGGGTCACAAAACAAGTCTCAATTAAATTAAAAAGACTGAAATTATACAATGCATCTCCTCTTGACCATAATGGAATGAAGTTGGAAATCAATAACAGGCAGGTAACTGGAAAATTCACAAATAGATGGAAGGTAAATAACACACTCTTAAACAATTAGTGGGTCAAAGAAGAAATTGCAAGTGAAATCAGTAAATATCTTCAGAATAATGAAAACAAGAACACAACATATCAAAACTTCAGTGCTGAGAGAGGAATTTATACTACCAAATGCTTACATTAAAAAAGAAGAAAGAGATAAAATGAAATACCTAACCGAACACCTGGAGGAACTAGAAGAAAAACAGCAAACTAATCCAAAAGCAACCAGAAGGAAAGAAATAAATAAGATTAGAGCAGAAATAAATGCAAATGAAAATTAAAAAAACAGTAGAGAGAATTAATGAAACCAGAAATTGGTTCTTTGAAAAAAGCAATAAAATTGACTAACACTTAGGTAGACTGACAAAGAAAAATAAGAGAAAAAGCACAAATAAAATCAGAAATGAAAGGGGCCACATTACCACTGACCCCACAAAACTAAGAGAGATCATAAGAGGATACTATGAACAACTGTACACCAACAAACTGGAAAACATAGACGAAATGGACAAGTTCCTAGAAACACACGAACAACCTACACTGACCCTAGAAGAAACAGAAGACCTCAACAGACCAATTACAATAAAGAGATTGAATCTGTCATCAAACACCTCCCCAAAATGAAAAGCCCAGGACCAGATGGCTTCACAGGTGAATTCTGGCAATCATCCCAAGAAGAATTAGTACCAATACCCTGCTCAAATTCCTCCAAAAAATTGAAGAGGAGCAAACACTACCTAACTTGTTCTATGAGGTCAACATCACTCTAATACCAGTGCCAGATAAAGATACTACAAGAAAAGAAAATTACAGAACAATTTATTTTATGGATATAGATGCAAAAATCCTCAACAAAATAATTGCAAATTGAATCCAAAAGCACATTACAAGAATTATACAACATGATCAAGTGGGTTTCTCCCAGGTATGGAAGGGTGATTCAACATAAGAAAATCAATTAATGTAATAAACCATATTAACAAAACTCAGGGGGAAAAAAGGCCTTGATCATCTCAATTGATGTAGAAAAGGCATTTGACAAAATACAGCATCATTTCTTGATAAAAATACTCCAAAAGACAAGAATAGAAGGAAATGTCTTTAACATGGTAAAGGGCATATATGAAAAACCCACATCTACCATTATACTCAATGGTGAAAGACTGAAAGATTTCTCTTGAAGATCTGGAAAAAGACAAGGTGTATTAGTCAGCCAAAGGGGTGCTGATGCAAAATACCAGAAATATGTTGACTTTTATAAAAGGTATCTATTTGGGGTATAAGCTCAAAGTTACCAGGCTGTAAAGCATAAATTATCTCCCTCACCAAAGTCTGTTGCCATGTGTTAGAGCAAGATGGCTGCCAAGAGTTCAGGCTTCCTGGGGCTTGTTTCTTTCCTGGCTTAGCTGCCCTGCTCTTTCCACAAGGCCAGCTGTAGACTGTCAGGTGAGAGGCTCTGTCTCTCTCCCCAGGGCTTGAGTCTCTCTGGGCTCAGCTGCTCTGCTCCTCTGTGTGCTTACTTCCTGGGCCCCAGCTCAAAACTCCCAACTCTTGTCCTTTGCCATGTCCTACTGACATGGCCCAATCAAAGCCTTAGTCCTTATTTGAAAAGTGAAACCTCTGAATCCAATATAATCTAATATGCCCAGAGGAACAGACCAGTTTACAAATATAATCCAATATCTATTTTTGGATTTCATAAACAATATCAAAGTGCCACACAAGGATTCCCACAATCACCACAGTTATTCAATATTGTACTGGAAGTTCCAGCCAGAGAAGTTAGGCAAAATAATAATAATAAATAAATAAATAAATAAATAAATAAACAAACAAACAAATAAATAAACAAAAGGCACCCAAATTGGAAAGGAAGAAGAAAAACTTTCACTATTTGCGGGTGACATGAGCCTATATAAAGTCCCCAAAAATCTACAACAAAGCTACTAGAGCTAATAAATGAGTTCAGCAAAGTGTTGGGATACAAGATCAACATCCTAAAATCAGTATGTTTCTATATACTTGTGATGAGCAATCATATATGTAGGAATATATTTAACCAAGAATATAAAGGACTTGTTCAGGGAAAATTACAAAACATTGCTAAAAGAAGACCTAAATAAATGGAAGGGCATTCATGTTCATGGATTGGAAGACTAAATATCATTAAAATGTCAATTCTACTCAAAATGAATTACAGAATCAACACAAGCTCAATCAAAATTTTCAGCAGCCTACTTTTCAGAAATAGAAAAGTCAATTATCAAATTTATTTGGAAGTGTGAGGACCCCGAAAACAAAACAAAATATCTCAACAAATAATGAAGTTGGAGGACTCACACTTCCTGATTTTAAAGCATATTACAAAGTTACAGTGGTCAAAACAGCCAGTCAGGGACTTTGCTGGAATGCTACCATTAAAGGCAAGGCAGGTAAAAATGCAATAATGTTTGATATAACAAATAGTTATCTTATACCACAGTGGGTACTTGCTGCTCTGTTTTTCTTACCTACCTGTCAAAACTCTGGTTTGAGGATTCATATCAAACTTAATTTAGTTCCCAAAGCAAGACTGTTGCTATGGGTGTTGGCAGGAAAAACATCATAGGATTGCTGAGTACAACCCTGTCATATACAAAACCAAAATTCACAAAATGGAGGGGGGCAATGGAAAAGAGTTCATGGGACAATTAATTGATTTCTAGCCCACACACAATGATGTCAATCGTGTGAGTCTGTGCACACGTGCACACCCACGCACACACAAAGGCTACTGCTAATGGAAAGCAGCTGGTTTGGTCTGGAATTCCCAAGGATGGAGGTGGCAACAGAGAGATCAAACAGCACCATCCTCTCAGACAAGGCAACAGTTTTCTTATTTGTAACCTAAGGATAACTACATGCATATACATCGCTTAGCATAAGGCAGGATACATAAGACGTCATAAAAAAATGTTAACAATTGGCGTTGTTATTGTGAAGCTGTTACTGGATCACTTTCTGAAAGTAGAGTCATCCCTATGTTTTTGTATGTAATAGTGATGTTCTTGAGGGTCCTTAGTAAAGTCTGCACTTGGCATTGGGTATTCAAGATTTCACCCTGGTTCTAGTGCCTTCCTCGGGCCACAGCATATACCCATGACTGAGCTGGCTGCCCAGGGGTGCCACTATCGTCTGTGGCCAGGAAATGGAGTAACGATAAACTCCCATATGGCCCAGATAGCAATTCTAGACCTTCTATTTCTTGAGAGCTCTTCTGTGTACCCAGTCTCATTCTGGGTTCTTTACATACATGATCTCATTTAATCCACAGAACAACTCTAAACGTAGACAACTGCCATCAGTACCATTTCACAACCTAGGAAAATGAAATAAGAAAGGGGTAAGAACTTGCCTAATGCTACCAGACAAGCTGGCAAGTGGTAGGGCTGGGAATCTAAGTGGATCCTGTCTAGGCTCAAAGCACAAACTCTAACATCCCAGACCTGAGACTGTTGTAATATTAGCAATAATTTTGAAAAATATTCTCCTATTCCTGATTTTTTATATTCCCATAGGGGTCTTAAATCTATTATGATTTCAGAGAAAAGACTGTGAAAATCTCTTTTAAAGCTAAAATGACTATAAGTAATTTTTCCCATATACTTAAAATTTATTAGGGCACCATTATTAAAATTCCTTATTCAGGATTATGCCATTCAATTTATAGTATCTGATAAATTACTTTGATATACTTAGTCACCTCTCCTTTAGCATCTCCTAAAATTAAAATTTTAGATTAAGAGCAGAGAACACTGATGAAAGAAGAGACTTCAAAATAAAATGGCTGTATACAGAAATCTGTATATAGCTGTGAGATTTTTGAATGTCTCAACATTTTAGTTCTTATCACATGGCTATAAGCTATTGGACTTAAAATATCTAAAATTTCACTTTGAGTCATTCATTTAATGATTATATTTTATGCCTCACTGAATTTGATTCTCCTCCCTCTCTTCCCCATTTCCTTGGTTTCACTGACACTGAAGTGACACTAATCATGAGACCAGGTTTGAATTCATCTCAGTAATTTGTATGTACACGTGAGTGCTGAGATAGTACTGGCAATGAGCCCAGGTACTGGATTTAGCAATTTTGGAAGAAAGCCTGGCAGAGCTCAAATAGCATGGAATTTTAGGTTAGATAGTGCTGAATTTGAATCCTGACCCTGCCACATACCAGCTGTGTGATTGTGAACATATTATTTAATCTTACTGAGCCTTCATTTATCCATCTATAAAATGGGGCTGATAGTACCTTCTTCCCAGGAGCGATGTTATGATTTACATCAAGGGCATAGCCCAATGCCTGGCACCTAATAGGTTCCATTACTACTGTTGCTATTTTTATTTATAGTATGAAAATTTGTCAATTCCAAACAACGCTGCTGTTTGGGGATTGAGTCACTCCCTCGCAAAAGGCATATTCAGGTCCCAACCCTGATCCTGTGGGTGTGAAATCCACAGTGGATAAGAACTTTGAAGATGTTATTAGTTAAGGTGTGCCCAAACTGAATGAGGGTGGACCTTCTTCCAATATGGCCGGCGTCCTTATAAGCAAAGAAAATTGGACACGTGAGGAGAAGCCCTGAGAGAAGCAAGAAGCTGGAAGTCAGTGGAACTCAAGAGAAAGGAGAAGATGCCGCCATGTGTATATTGGTAGAAATGATGGTAATGCATGATGTCCCAAAAAGAACTTAACAATCTCTCTCTCTCTCTCTCTCTCATTATGTACCACAATTTAGATTTAGATATGTTCTTTTTTTGATAATTTTTTATTTTTATTTTTAAAGGAGCTTTAGATTACAAACATGTTACATAAAAAGTATAGGGGATTCCCATATACCCCACCCCGTCCCCTTCCCACACTTTCCCCCATTAACAACATCTTTCATTAGTGTGGTACATTTGTTACAGTTGATGAACACATATTAAAGCATTGCTACTAACTGTGGACTATAGTTTACACTATAGTTTACATTCTGCCCTGCACAATTTTATAGTTTATGACAAAATGAATAATGCCTAGTGTGGCAGTTTGATATTATTTATGAATTCCAAAAAGAGATATTGATTGTGTTTGTAAACTGGTCTGTTCCTCTGGGCGGGATACCCTTTTGATTGTATTAAATTCACTTTTACTTTGTCAAATCAAGATTAGGGCTTTGATTTGACCATGTCATTAGGGCAACTCAATTTGAGTCCCTGCCCCCTTTGTGGGCTATATAAAGGGGCAGTCACTCAAGGAGAACACAGAATAAGATACAGGGGAAGAGAGACAGCTCCATAGACATGGCAGGGCCCCAGGAAGAGATGAGCCTGACAGTTTGCAGCTGAAGAGAACAGAGCAGCTGAAAAACCCTGAGAGACAAGCCCTGTGCCAGCCTACAGCTGAGATCGGAAGAAGCTGGGACCACAGAGCCTTAAGAGGAAAGAGGAAGGCTGAACCCTCACAGACATCGCCCACCATCTTGCATCAACACGTGGCAACAGACTTTGGGTGAGAAAGTACCTCTTATGGTACCTTGAGTTGGACTCTTTAGGGCCTGGTGACTGTAAGCTTCTACCCCAAATAAATACCCTTTATAAAAGCCAACATATTTCTCGTACTTTGCATCACCACCCCTTTTGACTGACTAATCATTGTAATATCATGCAGAGCGATTCCAATGTCCACAAAATGCCCCATGTTACACCTCTTGTTCCCTCTCCCTCCCCTCATAACCTGTGGTAACCGCTGTTAGACATGTTCTTAATCTACATTCCTGTGGTTCTGAACCCATTGTAGATAG
Organism: Tolypeutes matacus; assembly: GCA_026826555.1. Taxonomy (NCBI): domain Eukaryota; kingdom Metazoa; phylum Chordata; class Mammalia; order Cingulata; family Chlamyphoridae; genus Tolypeutes; species Tolypeutes matacus. The sequence continues at coordinate 12,166,725 of JAKSZT010054138.1, read as the reverse complement.
GATCTTTTGAAGGTGTTGTTTTAAGTTAAGGTGTAGTCCAACTGAATGTGATTGGATCTGAATCTAGATTACTGGAGTCTATTATAAGCAGAAGAAATACAGGCATAGTATGAGAAAGCCATGGGAAGGAGCCAGAAGCCAGGAGTCAATGGAACCCAGAAGAGAATGGAAAAGACATTACCATGTAATGCACAGCAGGGACACAGCCAAGGAACCCCAAGGCTTGCACCAGAATATTACAGACCTTGGGGAGAAAGCATCGCCTTCCTGACACCTTGACTTTGGACTTCTCCTAGTCTCAAAACCAATAGCCAATAAATTCCCTTTGTGTGGTATTTGTCATAGCAGCCTGGCAGACTAAGACTAAATATGTATGTGTGTGTGTGTATGTATATATATATGTGTGTGTGTGTGTATATATCTTGGTGTAGATATATATGTATCAGTATCATATATCATATTATATATATGCATACTCGCACACTGGGACATGTAATCATTAGTTCCTTGTTAAGTTACAATGAGATTCTCATCTTGGTATGCCTCCACTTAAGAACAAAGAATGGCTCCTCACTCTTTAAAATTAAGTTAGAACTTCTGTTTTCTTCATTGTCATTTGCATGTCGAAATATTTGCGTTAGTTTATTTGAAATATTTCTTACACAATGCTTATGACAGGCACTGTGCCGGGCACTTGAACATAAATCATCTTATTTAACCTCCTAACAACCCTAGGCTGTAGGTGGTGGTTTTAGTTTCCTAGGCTGCTTAAAGTAATGCCAGGAAATGGTCGGCTTAAGAGATGGGAATTTATTAGCTTACAGAGTCCCAGAAAATGCCCAAATCAAAGCATCATCAAGCTGATGCTTTCTTCCCAAAGACCAGCTGCTGGCAATCCTGGGCTCCTCTGCCACATGGCAAGGGTCATGGTGGCATCTGCCGGTCTCTCCCTTCCTTTCCACGTTTTGTTGTCTTCTGCTTCTTGCTTCTGTGGCTTTCTCTCTGTGCGTATTCATTCTGGTTATTGAGAACTCTAGGAAGAGGTTTAAGACCCATTCTGATTGAATTTGGTAACACCATAACTGAAAGTAACCTCATCAAAATGTCCTACTTACAATGGCTTTACATCCACAGGACTGGAATAACTTTAAGACCATGTTTTTCTGGGGTACATACAGCTTCAAACTGCCACAGTGGTATTATTCCCATTTGAAAAATGGCTTTATAGATATATAACAGGCACAGTAAACTGTATTTTTTTTGCATATGATTTGACATATACATCAAATTGAGACAGTGAACATATCCATTGCCAGAAAACTTTCCTCATACCACTTTATAATCCTTCTTTGCCCTTCCTTCTATCTATCCCAAAGCAACCACTGATCTTCTGTCTGTCACTAGAGATTAGTTTGTGTTTTCTAGAGTTTTATACAATAAATGGAATCATACAATATGTGGTCTTTTTGTCTAGCTTCTCTCACTTAGCCTGATGTTTTCGAGGTTCATCCATGTTGTAGCCTGTATCATTCCTTCGTTCCTTATATGGCTGAATTCCATTGTAGAGATGTTGATGGACATTTGGGTTGTTTCCCCTTTTAGGCTATTACAAATAATGTAGCTATAAACATCTCTGTACATGGTTTTGGTGTGGACATATGTTTTCATTTCTTTAGGAGTGGTATGCTGGGTCATATAGTAACTCTATATTTAATGTTTTGAGGAACTGGCAGGCTGTTTTCCAAAGTGGCCGCACAATTTTACATTTTAAAATATATGAAAAACTGAGTTTGAGAACTGAAGGAACTTGTCTAAGGCCACATCACTAATTGGTGGCATCAAGTCCAAATTTCTCAGAGTCTGTTATTTCACTACCAATTAAAGTGATTGTAAGCTCCCTCAGGATAGCATGGACAAGCTCTGAACCATATCCCAGCTCCATCACCTAACTGGCTGTGTAACATTAAGCAAATTTCTTAACTTCTCTGTGTTTCTCATGTATAAAAATATGGGGATAATAATGATGATAGCTACCTCAAGGAGCTGGTTTGGTGAATAAATAAATTGATAGTTCTAAAACACTTTGCCTACTCTATTATACATAATGAGAATGTCCTGGTTTGAGTCTTGTGGACCCCAGAAAATTACGTTCTTAAGCTAAGCCAGTCCTGTGAAAGTGGGACCCTTTGATTGAATTGAATTCAGTTGGGAGCCTTCAATTGGGGTACTTCAGTGAGGTGTGATCCAGGGTGGATCTTGGCCCTCTTGCTGGAGTCTTTCCTAAGCAAGAGAAACACGCAGAGACCCACAGAGAAAGCGAGCTGCAATTTCACCCTGCCATGTGAGAGAGGATTGCTGACAGGGGCAGAAAGACAGAGAAACCCTGAGAGGCTGAGAGAGAGGCCGGAGGCTGGAATCAACGGAGCAACCCGAAGCTGAAGAGGCTAGGCCTGGGGAGAGAGAGCCATATGCCGGAGTGCCCACAAGCTGAGCTTGGGGGAAAAGTGAGCCTGGAGGGGTAGGCAGAGACCAGCTGCCATTTTGCCTTGCCTCTTGGCAGGAGTCAAGGATTGCCAGTGGTTGACTTTAGGTGAGGCAGCATCTCTGATGATGCTTTGATTTGGACATTTTCACAACCTTGGAACTGTAAGATTTTACCGTAATAAATTCCCGTGATAAAAACCAACCCATTTCTGGTATTTTTGCATTGGCAGCCTGTGGCAAACTAAAGCAGAGAGTTCAAGAGATGTTAGTTTTTGTTGTTAAAACCATTGCTATTTGGGTGGTAATCTGCATACAGAACAATGCTGCACTCATGTTAGATATGAAATCAGCAGGTTGCTCTCTCATATATGAACTGTTTTCTGGTCCCAGGAGAGATGCTTGGTTCACGTCTCCAAATAATGTGGCACTGCGGATCTAGAATTTAGTAAGGGGCTTTCCTGCTTTTGAGACTCTCAGTCTAGTGTTGTAGTTCTTAGCATTTTGGAGTTTTGAACATTGATGAAAGTTGTGGACTTTCCCTCTAGGAAAGTTCACATGTATACAACATTTTGCAACTAATTTCAATTATGAGTCTCTCTTCTTAAGGATGGCATGGGAACTAACCACCTCTATGACAGGTGCTCTGCTAGGCCCCTTATATCCAGGGTCTCATTTAATCCTCAAAACAACCCTACAAGGGAGGAAATATCATTTCCATTTATAGAGAAGAAAACTAAAGCTCATGGAAATGAAGTGGCTTTCTCAAGGTCATAGTAGTGGTGATGCTCGCTCTATTTTCAAAGCCATTTCTCCCCTGTGACTTTTTTCAGTTCCTATTTTTTTTTAAATAAAGCAGTTTATTGGGATCTATCCACACACCAGACAATCCACCCATGTGTACAATCATTGGCTCTCAGTATAATCACAGAGTTGTACATTCTTCACCACAATCAATTTTAGAACATATTACTCCAAGAAGAAAAACCCCATACCTCTTATACCTCCCCCTATTATTGGCACTTAGCTTTGGAGTGGTACTGTTACAATTGATGAGACAATATTAAGATGCTACTTTTAACTATAGTCCGTAGTTTGCATTAAATGTACTTTTTTCCCCATAAGCCACCTGTTTGTTTGCGAAAAGCTGCCAGAAGCAATATACCAGAAATGGGTTGGCTTTTAAATGGGGGTTTAACTTATAAACTTACAGTTCTGAGACCGTGAAAATGTCCAAATCAAGGCTTCATCAGGTGATGCTTTTCTCCTCGAGGACCAGCCGCTGGTGGTCCCGGATTCCTCTCATATAGCAAGGCACATGGTGAGGCACATGGTGGTGTCCACTGGTCTCTCCCCTCTCCTCTGGGCCTCGTTGCTTTCAGCTTCTGGCTTCAGTGGCTTCCTCTCTCCCGAGTTCCATTGATTTTGGCTTCTTGCTCTTGTGGTTATCTCTCTCTACTCCTGTGACTTTTTACTGATTCTGTGTCTCCATATTCCTCCTGTCTATAAAGGTCTCCAGTAAGAGAGTAAGACCCATCCTGGGTCATGTCTGACTGAAGATCTAATCAAAAGGTCACACCTACGATAGGGTCACACCCACAGGAATGGATTAGCTCTAAGGACATGATTTTTTTCTGGGGTCTACCCAGCATCCAACTACCACACCACTCTATTATTAACACCTTGTGATAGGGTAATGCATTTGTTCTAGTTCATGAAAGAACATTCTTGTATTTGTACTATTAACCAGAGTTACAGTACACAACCAGGTTCTCTGTGTTATATAGTCACATGTTTTATCCTCTAGCTTTCTTTTCCCTTTCAATCACAATCACCCACACAATTCCATGCTATTAATTACACTCACAATAATGTGCTACTGTCACCCCTATCCATTTCCAAACATTTACAGTCGACGTAATTTGAAAATTCTACACAAAGTACGCATCAGCTCCCCATTCTCAACTGTTATTCTATCTTCTGGTAACCTATAGTCCAGATTTTAACCCTATGTTCATTCCCTATAAATCTTTAAGCACCTTTTAAGGTGAAATTGATTCAAAATTCCTTCCATGATTTGACAGTCTACATTGAAGCATTTTAGCAAAATTGGAGAAGTTAGTGGACAGGAAATTCTAGTTTGCTGTAGTAGAAGCCGGTAAAGCAACTAGTTAGGATTCTGTTGGCCAAGTTTCTGCTGTTTTCCCTTCCTCTTAATAACCCAGCAGGATGTCATTTCAAAGAGTTCCAATCCAAAAATGGTTTGTGCACCTAACTTGCAACATTAATTATCGCCTGGTTGTGAGAAATGCATCCATCGTGTAAGTGAGCCCATTCACTGTGACACCTAAATTGTCTTTGAATCACATCGTGCTCAAGTCACACAACTTGACTACAAGGCAAATGTCATGATGTGCTTGCTATACAAGTTCAAGGGTGAAAAGAGTGATTTCCAATTTCAGCCCCCTAATCCAATTTGCTAGACTCTGCAGTTCGTGACAACTCTTAAAGTAGAAGAGGACTTCGTCAGTTTCCTGAGTGGACTTGAAGTCCTGCTGGAGTGTACACCTCAGCTCACAAATCACAGGGATGGTTGTGGCGACCGTTACAGTCTGGGTGCCACTGTCTAGGACTGAGAAATGATTTTGGAGGGGAGAATGCCTTATGGTTGGGCAGAATCCTAAAAGGAGATTTCTGTTGTGGAATCCAGATGTAAACTGCTGTTGTTCGGCAAAGCTCAGTGGAAAGACCTGGCAGTGAGATGACAGGCGCGGCGCTGTGTCAGGTAGGAAAGGAGGGCAAGGTTGGGGGTTTGTGCACACGCCTTGCCAGTCCTCCCACCCACCCTGCCGCCTCCACTCACACGTGGCTTTCCCTCGTTTCACAGGCCTGATCATTTCTCTCTGCGTCCTCAAAGATGTTTGAATTGGAGGAAAATGTAGGAGAAACTGCATATGCTTTTATTGGCTAATCATATTAAGTACCAGAGAAAATGCATTCTGGGCTCCATCTCACTGTATTTTTAATTCTCCTTCCCAGTGTCCCACAGGAATCACATTTTCAGGACCAGCCATCCTCCTTCCTCCTCACACACAGAAAGTAAAAGGGGTAATTATCCCCCAGGAGCACCTTAATTGTTCCAATTAACCAGACCACTTTTTGCAATCAGAGCCAAGTGCAGAAGAGGATCTAAAGTGATCAAACCTCATTTTATGGGCTGTAGATAAGTAATAGGCAAGGCAGGGCATTTTCTGTAAAGGACGGGCTCGGAAATGACATAAGCTTGCACCCAGGGACTTTTCTACTGCCATTATCGAGATGAAAAATGACTTTCTTTTTAAGGCACGTTTAATTCCACCATCGCTGCACCTCTAATAATGTAGCACATTATCACAATTATTTGTGCTCATTTAAGCAGCCTGTAGAAGCTTTCTGTGAATGAGACTGTTTAACTGCTTTCTCAGGATGGCAGGCAAGCCTGGGTTTAAGCCCTCCTTCCAACACTGATCTGCATGCCAATGTTGGGCAGGAAACTAAACCTTTCTGATCCTCACTACGCTTGTCTGTGTGCCAAGAGCTTCACAACCATCATCTCAGTCAATCTTCACAACTCTAGGAAGAGGATATCATTCCCATTTTTAAGATGATAGAGTTGAGGCTCAGTGAACTGAAGTGACCTTCCCAACCTCATAGTTTAGCTTGCTGGCAAGTCACATAGTTCACTATTTCTTCTTTTTCTTCTTCTTCTTCCTCCTCCTCCTCTTCTCCTTGACCTCCTCCTTTAACCTCCTATCCACTGACAATCTACAATGTGCAAGGTACTCTGCTAGATTTTAAGGAGATAATAGTAGTCATAATGGAGCTTATAGAACTCACCTCTGTCTGATTGCAAAACCCATATCTTAATCACCATACCTTAGAACTCTGCCTTCCTTACGATGTTGTGAGGCTCAAATAAGCAAATGAATGCAAAAGTGCTATGGCCTCTAAGGATTTGCACTGTGAACGTGATATGTGATTATGTACATTCGCACACACACACACATACATCTCACAACAGATATCTTTATGAACTTGCACAACTCTCCTTTAGACATGATCAGAATAATGGTATAACTAAAACTTGGGGCATTTTGTTCAACATCAGCTAATTTTATTAGTAAAATGTAAATGAGGTATGCTTTAATCATCAGTGTCTGCATCTGGTGATAGAACCTACCTCACTGGGTCATTTTGAAGGTAAGATGAGTAAAGACATGCAAAAGCATCCAGTTCAGTTACTATTTTTAGGAAATTGAGGCTAAGAGACGTTAAGTAACATATTCAAGATCACATGGCTAGCAAATAGTAGAACTAGGACTTGAACCCAGTTTATCTGATTCTAGAGGTCATACTCATAACCATTATATGCCACAACTTACTACTGGCTGTGGAACTTGGGGCAAGTTTAACCCTTTTTTTTTTTTTTTAAGATTTATTTATTTATTTATTTATCCCCCCCCTTGCTGCTTGTGCTCGCTGTGTCCATTTGCTTTGTGTTTTTTTCTGTGTCTGCTTGTCTCCTTCTGTTGCATCATCTTGCTGCACCAGCTCACTGCGCCGACGCGTGCCAGCTTGCCTTCACCAGGAGGCCCCGGGAATCGAACCGGAGGCCTCCCATATGGTAAACGGGAGCCCAACTGATTGAGCCACAGCCGCTTCCCAAGTTTAACCCTTTTGATCGTCAGTGTCTTCATTTTTAAAATATGGGCGTCGATAGTGCCTCTGTGTAGGGGTGTTAGGAGAATGAAATGATAGATACATGAAACTCATAGAAGAGTGCCTGGCATGGAGAAGGTCCTCAAAAAATATTACAAATTATACTTTCTATCACTCTGATTATTTTTGTGTGAGACACTTTCACTTTAAAACCAAACTCCTGGAATTAGGTCACAGCTCCTGGGAGGAAAGAGGCAGGGGATGGGACTCCAGCCCAGAGTTCATTTGATAGCCCACTTCAGTAAATGTCAACTCCAGTCTTTGGTTACTCTGTCTAAAACCTTGGAGTCATTCTTGACTCCTCTCTTTCTCTCACACTCCTCTTCCACTCTGTCAGGAAATTCTTTTGACTCTGCCCTTCTCATCACCTCCCCCACCAACACCCTGGCCCAGACCACCACCATCTCTCACCTTTTGACTGGTATCCTTGCTCGACTACCCTTGCCTCCTTCAGTCTGTTCTCAACATAGCAGACAGAGTGAGCATGTGAAAACCTGAGTCAGGTCATGTCATGCCTCTGCTCTCCTATTAGTTTGCTCCTTTGTTCCTCAGATAGCTGCATGACTCCCTCCGTCACTGGCTGTATTAGTTATCTACTGCTACATAAATTACCACTCACCGAAAGGCTCAACCCAACACCCAATCATTACTTCACAGCTCTGCGTGCCAGGAATCCAGACACTGTTTAGCTATGTACTCTGCTCAGGGTTTCATGGGGTTGCAATCACCGTGTCAGCTTGGTTGTGTTCTTACCTGGAGGCTTGAGTAGGGAAGGCTCCACTTCCCAGCTCCCTCAGGTTGTTGGCAGAATTCATTTCTGTCCAGCTGTAGAATCCATGGGAGATTGCTTCTTCAAAGCCAGCAACCTGAGAGAAAGTCTGTGTTGCTACAAGTCTCAGACCTCTAATCCCTCTTCTAAGGGGCTTGCCTGATTAGGTCAGACCCACCCAGGGTAACCTCCTTCAAAGTCAAGTTGACTACAAACCTTAATTACATCTGCAAAAGTCCCTTCATCTTTGCCACATAACATAACCTAATCACAGGAGTGACATCTATCATATTCACAAGTCCTGCTCACCTCACACCCAAGGGGAGGGGATTATATAGGGTTTATAAACCAGGGAGTCAGGTTATTGAGGTCCATCTTAGAATTATGGCTACCATGCTTCCTTCAAACCTTTGATCAAATGACCATCCGATTTTGACTTGTAAACCGCCTCTCTCCCTACCCCCATCATGCTCCCAATGCCTCACTCTGCTTTACTTTAAAAAAAAAAAAAACATAACAAAACTTAATTTTTAGGACAGTTTCAGATCTATAGAAAAAGTGCAAAGATAGTACAAAGAGTTCCCATATGCCCCATACCCAGCTTCCCCTATTATTAACTTCTTACTTTAGTATGATACCTTTGTTATAATTTTTGAAACAATAACAATACATTATTATTAACGGAAGTCCACAGTTCATAGAGATTTCTTTAGTTTTTACCTGATGTCCTGTTTCTTTTCCAGGATCTCATATTACATTTAGTTTTCATGTCTCCATAGGCTCCTCTTGGTTATGTCAGACTTTTCTTTTTTTTTTTTTTTTTTCATGAACAGACTGGGGTATGGGTTTGGGGGAGGATGACCGTAGAGGTAAAGTGCCATTCTTATCATATCCTATCATGTCAAGGTTACAGATTATCAGCATGACTTACCACTATTGATGTTGATCTTGATTACCTGGTTGATGTAGTGTTGGTAAGGTGTCTCCACTATCAATTTACTCTTTTCCCACCCTTTCCATACGGTACTCTCTAGAAGGAAGTCACTAGGTGCAGCCCACACTAAAGCAACGGGGAGTCATACATCATCTCTTTGAGAGTGGAGTCTATATACATTATTTGGAATTATTCTACACAGGAAATTGATCTATTCTGCCCTATTGTATTCAATCATTTATTTGTATCAATATGGACTTATGCATAATTACTGTATACTTTAGGTTGTAGTTCAATGCTACTTTATTTTGTCCCTCAAATTATTCCAACTTTGGTGATGGGAAGCTATTTCAGTTGGCACCTGTGTCCCATCGACATGCTCTATTAATTCTAGATTTTTTCATTAGCATTTCATTATTTTCTGTTACTACAAGATGCTCCAGGTTTATCATGTATATTTATTTCCTGCCACAGTTCTAGAATCATCCATTTCTCCAAGGAGCTCTGGTTTCTTTATTTGAGAATGGTATTAGAAACCATGATCTGAGTACTAGATCTTAGGTGTCATTGCTTCTAGGCCCTCTCAGCTGACAGCAAGGACATATATGTGGGTATGCTAACCCATGTTCATACACATATGTATAAATACTCCTATTTGTAACAATCTGGATCTATATTAATCAAAACATGAGTCCATATTGATGTCTACAACTCTAATCTATTACCCTGTGGGTCATTCTAGCCTCTTCCCTCTCTTCCCTATAAACTGTCACTCTTACAGTGAGAAAGTTGGCTCCCACCATCTGCCATCCACTTACTTAATTGTTCAAGTCCAATGTATATATGTAGTGGTTTCAGAATTGTTAACCTGTACCCTGTGGAAAACAACTTTATAAATCAGAGGACACTGCTTATGTACAGTTTCTTTTGCCTTTAGTTTTATGGGCTCCTTTGCCCTCCTAAATGAGTTTTAAAATTTGCATATGTTAAGGATAACTCTTTGAGCTACAAAGTTGTATGTGATTTGGCAAATGCATAATGCCATATATCCACCATTACAGTAGCATACAGAATAGTTTCACTGAGCTAAGACTCCCCTGTGCTTCACCTTTTTGCTCCCCTTCTCACTCCTCAAGCCCCTGGCAACCAGGGACATTTTTACTATCACTTTAGTTTTGCCTTCCTTGAATGTTATATCATTGGAATCACACAGATTTTTCAGATTTTCTTCTTTTACCTAGCAATAGGAATTTAATATTCATCTATGTCGTTTTGTGGCATGATTGACTTGTTTCTTTTTATCACTGCGTAATATTCTGTAGTATAGATGTACCAAAGCTTGGCTATCCATTCACCTATGGAAAGATATCTTGGTTACTTCCAGTTATTGGCAATTATGACTAAAACTGCTATAGACATTTTTGTGCAAGTTTTTGTGTGGATGTAAGTTTTCAAATCAGTTGAATCAATACTAACAGTACAATTGCTGGGTAGTATGTAAGAATATATTTAGTTTTATAAGAAACTTCCAGACTGTCTTGCAAAGTGGCTATACTATTTTGCACACCCACCAGAAATGAATGAGAGTTCCTGTTGCTATGAATCCTTATCAGCATTTGGTGTTATCAGTTTTTTTTTTTTTTTTTTTTTTTTTAGCCACTCTAATGTTGTGTCTTTTTCTTGTTTCAGTTTGAAATTCAGTAATGACAAAAGATTTGAGTATCTTTTTATATTCTTACTTTCTATCTATAGATCTTATTCGGTGAGGTATGTGCTCATATCATTTGTCAGTCTTTCTCACCTTGAATTCCCAAACTCCTTTATTTTTTCTTCTTAAATAACTTTCTGATTTTTAAAAATTTTATAATCAGTACATTCTATATTCCAATTTTTTCTTATGTACAAATAAGGTTCTTTTGAGTCTTTTCTCCTTGGAGACTTATTAATGCCCATCCCCAATTGGGCTAAGGGCCTGGGAGTCGTAAATGCCTTTCCCCACTGGGCTAAGGCTCTTTAAAGCATTTTCCCCTGGGAAGTAGGTCTTTGCCATGGAGAATGCACTGCGTGATTTCTCAAGGATTGTTCTTCCACTGTGAGCCATGAAGGTATCTTTCTTGACTCTTCATTGAGATAACCTGGTGGAATTCCTAGAGGTAATAGCCACAAAAGGGTTGGGCCCTTGCTCAGACTGTATCCCCCATAGTTTCTCACTCTTGAGCTAGTCCATTTTCAACTTCCAGAAACTCATCAACATTACCATTTACGTGTTCTTACAAGATTGTAGCTCCAGTGGCTTCTGCCACGGGTAAACTGATTCACTTTATTTCTCAGTCTCTCCAGATTTCAGGGTGATGTTTTACCCTGCAACCTCAATTCTCTGATGGGTCTAAGAAAAGTTGTTAATTTCCTTTATTTTTGTTGTTGTTGCTGCTGTTATGTTTTTATTATTAGAGAAGCTATGGGTTTACAGAACAATGATGCATAAAATACAGAGTTCTCATATACCACCCCACCACCAACACCTGGCATTGGTGCGGGACATTTGATACAACTGATGAAACACCGTTTTATAATTGTACTAATAACTAGAGTCCATGGTTTAACTTAGGTTCACTGTGTGTGTAGTGCAGTTCCATAGAATTTTTTTTAAAATTTCAGCTTTACTTTTGTTATAAGGATGGGAATGATGACTTCCAAGCACTTTGCTTATCAGTTCTGAAATTGAAGTCTTCCCAGCCCTACTTTTGCTAATCTGTAGCCCTTATTACCTTCTGACCTATTATATAATTTATTTTATTATGTTTGTTTGTTATCCAGTTCACTCCACTAAGCATCATTGCCATGGGGGCCAGTATTTATGTCTGTTTTGTTCACTGGTATATTCCTGGCACCCAGAACAGGGCCTGACACACAGTAGGCACTAAATAATTCTTTGTTAAATGAATTGAATGAATGTGATTAAGTTTAGCCTTTGATAACTGTCCTAAACAAGAACTCAGGCCAGGGCCTTGACTCTTTATATCTGTTTTTCAATCAACAAAAGAGAATAATTAGCCATTTGTAATATGTTCCAGTGGGTGTGAAGGATGGACCATGAAGAAAGTGCTACTAAGGCTCAGCCAGATTAATGACCTAAGTCCTTAGAAGTAGATTTGAAAGCAAATTGGCAATCAGTGAGGGACACTGGCCGAGAGACTTAGAGCTGAACACTGACCTACTCCAGCTACCTCCAACTATCATTAACCCTAAAACTGAAGAGTCTGCAATATCTTGGGGGGGGGTTAAATAGCATTTGTATTGAGAAAGAGACTTCATCTGAAGCTTTGAAACTTCTTGACATCTCTGCTAAAATTAGCACAGTCTTCAGTTAAAAGTATATGCTCATTCATACAAAACATGTTTATTAAATTCCTCCTCTCTACCAAGAACAGTGCTGCACATTGTCTTCAACAAACAACCGATCCCATAAGGGATAGAAAGGAGGAACATGAAATTGCAAACGAGGGCAAGATTTGATGGGACTAGATAGTGTTAGAGGGCCCTGGAAAGCCCAATCTGATATAGCTCCATCAGCACTCCCCTGTGATGTTTACAAAAGATATTCAAAGGATATCAACTCACAAGAGGCAATTGTGAATTAGAAATATGATATCCATTTATATTTAGTCTAGATGCCAGAAACTGTAATGCAGTATTCAGTAGGTATCCTAAGTTGGAGCACGTGGATTGGGTTTGGGACTAAATAAGGTCTTTTTCTTTTCCAAATCCTGTCACCAGAAAAATCATCGGAGATGAAAGCAGCTGGAAGAAGAAAGGGAACATGAAGTCAGACCTACCCCATGGATTTCTGTTGTATGGTTGAGTAGAAGGTACCAGAAAGCAATCAAAGAGGAGGCCTGTTTTCTGACTCAAGGAAGCAGGAAACAGAGGAGACAGCTATGGACATGTATTTGATCTTTCAATGCACAGTGGCCTCACCCAATGGAATATATGGCCATGTAAGTATCCTGGAAAAATGACTTATTCTTGATAGCATTCTCTCCTCTTCTCTGCTTCTGGAAGAACAGAGAAAGGGGCTGAAGTGAGCGACAGAGTCCTACCCATCCTGGGCGATAAGTGCCATGGTAGGAGTTATCTCAAAGTGCAGGGACAGAGGGCACCCGGGAAGGCTGGGCAGATCAGGAAAAGCTCTCCAAAGAAGAAGTAATGCCTTAGCCTAGCCTTTGTGGATGAGTAGGAACTAGGTGAAGAAGAGAAAGGAGGAAGGAGGGCATTCCAGGTAGAGCAAACATCTTGAGCACAGGTCTAGAGGCGAGAAAGAAAAGGGCCTATTTGGAGGATTACAAGAAATGGAATATGATTGGAATACCAAGTGTGATAAACGGAATGGAGGAGGGACAGAAAATGAATCTAAAGAGGGAAGTGGGGGTCAGATCATGCAAAGTGTACATAAGGCGAAGGACATCAGACTTCATTGTAAAAGCAAAGAAAACCACTGAAGGTTTTCATCACACTTCTACTTTAAGAAGAAGATTCCTGGGTCGGATGTAGCTCAACTGGTTGGGCGTCCGTCTCCCATATGGAGGGACCCGGGTTCGATTCCCGGGACCTCCCAGTAAAAAAAAAAAAAAAAACAACAAAAAGAAGAAGATTCCTGCTGGGTAGAGAATGGATTGTAGATGGTGGGGAGCGGGCATGAGGAGTACTGCGGACACCAAATAGTAGTTCCAATCCTTTGCACTAAGCTGCATGAGAAATGACCTGAACTTAATGGAACCATAGGGATGTAAAAGAGTGGGTGAACTCTAGAAAAATTAGAGAAATAATGAAGAGATGGAATCTGTCAGTATTGGTGACTGATCAGGTGGGGACATGGGGAAGGGAGAAGAGGGATTCAAAGATGACTCCAGGGATTTGGATGGGGATATATTTTTTGTCGAGTACCAACAGTTCCTTTGAAAAATAGTGTCTACGTAGTTATTTTTCCTCTCAGGAGTGTCTCAAAGCTTTAATTCCATGAAGACAAATTGTTTAAAGATACCCTTTGTCTTAATTATGTCATTTAGCCTTTGGAAACTTTGAGTGAGCCTAAATTTCTCATGTGAAATTCCAAATACTTAAAATTGCAACAACTCGTGGAAGTGAAAAAAAGAGCCTCTTTTACTAATAAGCACCCCTGGTGTGCCATCAGGAAGTTGCCATTTCGAGCAGCAACTAGTTTGTAAGGCTGCAACTGTAGATGGAATGATAAGCTGAGGATTCGTTAATTGCTTATCCCTTGCCAGGGCTGTCCTTGGTATTGACAAATCAATTACAGACAAACTGAGTTGGTAATTTTTCAGTCGGACAACTTTAAAAAAATATCTAGTGTTTATTGCCATGAACTATTTACCTGATTGAGTTCTTTTAAAATCACACTGTAAGAGCATTGCCAAATACTAAGAGCTGACACATCATTTTGCAGGAGAGAAGTTTGATTGTGAAATTGAACATGAACAAACCTGGCAAGAACACAACTTCTGAAGTGTTCTGGCCTAAAATATTTCTCCTCATACAAACTATGAGAATGTCAGAGATGAAATTTTAAAGGTCAACTATTCCGGCCCTCTCTAAGGCATAGGTGAAACTAAGACCTACAGAGAAGTGGTTCAGGAACTTGCCAGAAGTCATGTGGCACCATTGGAGCCAAGTCAAGTTTCAATGACATTAGTCTTCAAAGTGGCGGGTGGTTGCTCATTGACTGTCTTGTGTACGTGGGTATGACTGGTTTGCAAATGCATCTGCATACTGATATTAATAAAATATAAAATACAAATGCTTTTGCAAGCATCACTAAACGTAGAGGACGTTTATGAAACTCAATATTGTTTCTTTTTTCTCAATCAGCAAACAATACAATTACAGTTCCTCTCATGTAGAGGAGCGTTCCACCTTTGGGGGAGTGCTGATAAGGTGATCTCATGCTCAAAAAACTGGGGAACAATTCTAATGCCCTAAAAATGCCCTGTGTTCTGTCTGTTCTATTCTTCTCCCGCTCCCCTCAGAACCTACGGTAACCACTAAATTTCAATTCGTGAAGGATAAGATTCATAGTTACTTGCAATAATATTGTATTTTTAGGGCATTAGAATAGTTCTGCTTGATCTTGCAATAACAGATACAGGCCATTTTAAATTTCATTAAAACCTATGAAAGTGTACAGTCCAAAATGTAAACTATTGACGATGATTAGTAGCAATGCTTCAATATTTCTACATCAGTTGTAACAAATGTACCATCTGCAGGCAAATGTTATTAATAGGGGAGAGGGGGAAAGTGGGAGGACGTTGGGTATATGGGAATCCCCTATATTCTCTATGTGACTTTTCTGTAACCTAAAGCTTCTTTGAAGAGAAAATGAAAAAAAATAAGACAATGGGGGACTATATCGATGAAAATGTCACTGCACATACAAGACAACATATCTTACAGTGATGAAAGACACAATGTCTACAAAATTTATTTCAAATTTAAAAATTGTTTTTGTATTTTATGTTATTTTTAAAACTATTATTATTTCATTTTCTTATTAATTTGGTTATTTTTTTGGCTTCATTTTTGAAGAGGTTTTGGATCACAGAAGGGTCACAACTGTGGCAGGGAAAGATCACTGGTGCAGGGTATCAGTGATGTGGGGATGCATGAGGAGGGTTTTACCTGGGTCATGCCCCTAAGGCATATGAATATGGTCAATTGTTCATGGGACATTGTCTCGGGTGGGTGGAGATCCACACAATAACTGAAAGAATATTGAATTCCCATCCTGGGGAGTTCTGCTACATTCTCTAATAGGACAGCAAGACTCCCCTGAGTGCAAGGGCGGTGCCTATTGAAGGAGGACAGACCATTACACCAGGCCCTTGACATTGATGGTTGTACTTATGAACCTTTTCTTGTCAAATTGAAACGTAGCCTAGTGTTATATATTGCCTAAGAGTTACCTCCTGAAAGCCTCCTTGTTGTTCAAACATGGCCTCTCTCTAAGTCAAACTCAGCTTATAAATACACTACCTTTCCCCCCGGTGTGGGATGTGACTCCTGGGGATGAGCCTCTATGGCACTGAGGGATTATTACCAAGCACCAACTAGCAATGCATCTGGAAAAAAAAACCTTGACCAAAAGGGAGACATATTAAATACAAATGAGTTTTTATGGCTAAGAGATTTCAAAGTGAGGCAGGAGGTCACTCCAGAGGTTATGCTTATGCATGTCTCAACAGGGTCTCATTGACTGCCACAGTGGACAGTGCCTCAAACAGTGGGGCTCCTGAAGGTTCTAGAGACATCCAGACACTATAAGCAGGGCAGACAGCTCAGAAATTTGGCACCCTGTCAGTGGGCCTTATTTTGGAACTTATGCTCCCCAGTGTAGTTTCCCTACACATAGCTCTTCTGCCCCTTTAATTTGAACCTATAATTAGCACTATACTTGATAAATATATGCCCCAGAGACTTAAATTTTTGGTCCATCCATGTGCCACTTGAGTCCTGAATCTCAGCAGAGTTGCAAAACACTTACTCTCCAGTTCACTGGACTCACTCAGGATAACTAACAAGGAAATGATGATGGACAATGCCCACCCCAAGGAACAGAGAGTGTTTGCAACTGCAAACAAGATAGTTCCTATCAATCTTCCCCATGGGATCTAAGCGCCCCCCTCAATTAGAAGCAGAGTGGGCATCACCATCCCCAAATCCTCAAGATTGGGGAATGAACAATGGACTAAAGTAGATTTATTATTCTACTATAGACATTATTATTCTAGCAATGGAAGAACTTTTATCATTGCTATAAAGGCAGTGGCCACCAGAGGTTCTGAGGGAAGAATAGGTGTAATATGGGGGCATTTTCAGGACATTGGAATTGTCCTGCATGACATTGCAATGACGGATACAGGCCATTATATATTTTGTCACAACCTACAAAATTGTGTGAGACAGAGTGTAAACTATAATGTAAACTATAGTCCACAGTTAGCAGTGCTTCAATACGTGTTCATCAATTGTAACAAATGTACCACACTAATGAAAGATGTTGTTAATGTGGGAAAGTGTGGGAGGGGGAGGGAGTGGAGCATGTGGGAATCCCCTATATTTTTAATGTAACATTTATGTAATCTCAAGCTTCTTTAAAAAAAAAAAAAAAATTAATCAGTAAAAAAATTGGGGAACCTGTTCTTCCAGAAAATAGTTGGTGTTGAGGGCTGCCAACAGACTATGGGAGACAACTGTTTGGTGGGAAATTATGGGTTATTATGTGCTATTTGCCTCTCCTTCTCTCATCCCTCATTCTCTGTCTCCTTGGCAGGTGCATTCTTTTTCTCTATTTGCATCCTAAACCTCAAGCTTCCCCCTTCTCTGTAGCACATGGTGAGACAGGATGACATTATAGATGGAGAATCTTGCATTGCTGTAATCTGAATTCTTTGGTGCTTTCATTGTAGTACTCCAGTGAAAAATAGTTCTACCTCAGCCTTCTCACAATCCACCTCCTGAGATCTGTGAGTCCTGAAATTCTGTGAAGGTGCTTGAGGGACTACTGTAGGGTGGAGGCAAGGAGAAGGCTGAGTTGATGAGATTCCAGGTCCTTGCTGTGTTTTGGTAAGGCCAGCTCCATTTTAATCTATTATATATTATTGGAGTTTGATGCAAGGTTTCATTTGAAAAAAAAATGTTTTTTTCTACACACACAAATGTATATATGCACGCACACACACACACACACACACAATTCCCTAGTCCAATGGCTGCACTGAGCCTGGGACTGAAAAACAAAACCTGTTGGTATTATTGTAAGTTCCAGGCATCTGACTGGCTGTTGTGTGTAAAGCTCTCAGATACTGTGTTGGTTTCAGTGGTGCCTCATTCTGACTCAAGGGAAAAATATGTTCCTTTACCCCACTGCCTGAACTTGATCTATCTTGGAATTTCTAACCCCACATCTATTTAATCTGTCATGGCATCTAAAGCCTTTTGCTGATGCCCTAAAATGGAAATTGCCAACTAGACATGGCAACATCTAAACAAGACTGATGAGTATACTAATTGTTTCAGGAGATGGATGCTCTATAAAGAAGACGGATGGGAAACACTTTCAATGTTTGCTACCAAGGAAAAGAAAGACAGCATTTTAGCAAATAGGATGGTTAATCAGCAAGAGAAGGTCTTCTAAAGATCTGTTTAAATCTTAAGCATGGAAACATACTTTAGTGAATGTCAAGATGAATATTCAGCCGGCACTTTTCAATTTTAGATTCAATTCAAAACATACTACTTGAGGCTTGGTATATGCCAAGCACTCTGTCCCATGCCATAGGGCATACAGATGAATGAATCACAGTTCTTACCCTCAAGGAGCTTTCAATATATTATGTACAAGTTACATGCCTTTTGGCACCAAATTATTAAAACCTAAAGTCTCTGAGCTGCTCAGGGTGAGGCAGGAACACAGCATACAATGGAGTCAAACAAAAAATAGAATGCTCTGTTCAGTATCCAATTTCCAGAAGAGTCCAAACAGGAAGTACAGTTTTTATCCTAGAGCGATTTATATGCCCTCTATGGTTGTCAGAGTGCTCAGTGAACACAGATGAAATAGAAAGAATACATCTGGCAGAATGAGCACAGACCATTTAGACTAAAACGAAAATACCATAGACTTATGCCACCATTCTCATATATCAGTAAAGCTGGAAGCCAGCATTTTGCATGGTTAACTGAGTCAAAGGTGCTGAGAAGTTACATAGGAGAAAGATTAAAGATTTGTTATTGGATTTAGTGATATCAATAATTCTACTAATACTACTACCACCCTGCTACAACTACTAGCAATAGATAAAATTAATGGAGTTTATACCCCATTCCAGGCACTTTACTAGGGATTCCATTTATATTATCTCATTTACTCTCTTCAAGAATTCTATAAGATAGATATTATTATTATTTAATTTTATTATTGAAAACTGTAAAGCTTAGGGGTTAACTAAACCCACAAAGTAAGTGGTATAGCTAGAACTTAGCAGCATGGAGGCCATTTGTGACATGGACAAAAATGATTTGGCAGCCAGATTGGGCTGTGTTAAGGAGAGGAAAGTGTTGCCAGATGAGTGTGTGGGTTGAGAGAAGGCTGGCTACTTATTTGTTTGATCATTCTTTAATTCATTAATCCATATGAAGATCTGAGAGACTAAATCATGTATAAGTCCTGGTGAGAAGGATTTGGTAGAAAGAGGAAGTTCTTAAGTAGGTAAAATGGGTTGGGGTCCAAAACTCATTTGGAGAGAATTTTGTATAAGAATTTTTTTAATTAAAGAAGGTTTCTATGTTAACAAGAAGGAAGAAGGAAAATACTGGTACAGATTTAGGTAGGTCTGTGACACTTGATTGACAGAGACTGAGACTCTTTGTCTGATGGCATTTATTTCCTTCGTGGAGGAAGGGTTAAGACATTCTACAGAGAAAAACCAGGATGCAGGATCAGATCTTTGGAAGAGAGTGATCATTCTTGAAATAGACTTTGGGGAGAGTGGAAGATTCAGTTGAGAAGAGGAACATAAAATTGTGCGGCAGTGTTGAGGATTGATTTAAATGTTTGTGGCCATGAATTTACAGTAATATGAAGTTGCACTCTTAGGATTTTCTCCAGCAGCCCTGGGATTCTGCAATGCAGGGAAAGAAAAGGTGGCTATTTACATGTAGATCTTGTTGGGTTTTGCTGGATAAGAGCAATGAAAGACAGATGAGTAAGGGAGATTAGGATAATGTCAAAAACGTCATTGACCTTATTTACATGATAAGCCCATGATGGATAAAGAAGGAAGGGAAGAAATTTGAGGGATGATCAATAGATAGAAAGCAGAGAAGTCAGTGGACTGCATGTCACAAGGAGCAGGTGTTAATTTACACTCAAAATGAGGATGTTTTAAGCTAACTGGAAGGGTTAGTTATCATATTCAAGTGTGAAATATTTAAAGCAATGCTTTCAGTGGCAGCATAGTTTCAGGTAATGAGAGTCCACAGTGAGTGTGGGAATGGGTAGATCAGCAGGGATGGGGATGAAGGCTTAATTCATTCTGGGTATGCTCAATTTGATATTAAGACCGGGATTTTCCATTCTTCCATTCATTGTTTCTAAAACTTGTGTAATGAGATAATCTATTGTCTGTTGAGATACTAATCGTGGTCTTGTTCTTCTTGCTCTAGGAAATTTGAAAAATCAAAAGGTCATGAAACCATGGGCAGGAAAAACTGGTTTGTGAAGATATTGTAACTGCTGGCTACAGTGGATTTACTTATTATTGTAAGTTACGTTAACAGAGGGATTTATAATATTGCTGTAACCAGATGCCTACCTTGCCCCTCACTTACAGCCAGTTCGTCTAGCTTATTTCCTTTCCTTTCCTTGTTATCTTATGTTAATGGAGAGATTTACAACTACTCCAGCTGGCTTCTGTCAGTTTTCAAGGTTTTCTCAGGCCGGCGCTTGCACACTCCCTATTAACCATAACTGAAACATAACCAATCAATATTTGCCATTGTCACTTTCCCCATCTCACTTTGTTTAATCCTATAAAACCTTATGATCTTAGACTCGAGCAGACAGATTTGAGCTTTTTCCTCCTGTTTCCTTATTTGGCCACCCTGTAATAAAACTCTTTTTTGTCTTCTTGAAAGCCTGGTGTCACTGCATTGACTTCTGTGTGTATCAGTCGGTAAGCCCTTGCTCGGTAACAGTCATCTTGCAAACCCTCCTATTCAAGCCTTGTGTTCTAAGACCTAGACTGCTAGTTCTAAGCTGGAGTAGTACTCCCTGCCAGGAGGCACATTGGAAGAGTGTGGGAGCATCTTTTGGTTTTCAAAATGATGAAGGAGCACTCCAGCATTTGGCAAGTGGCAGCCAGGCAGCCTAGATGTTCTGCAAGGCTGGAACAGCCTTTGCACAAAGAAGACTTATGCTATTTTCTGCACAACTTGGGATGTTCCACCAGACATTATTTTAGGTGTAAAAACTGTTTATACTTATCTGAGTTTGGAACCAAACTCAATTTTCCACAGAAACACAAAATATTTCTTGCATATTTTAACAACCATTTTGAATTTTCCAGGAGATGCAAAAGTCCATATAAAATGGGGGAAGCCTGTCTTTAGTTTTATTTGGACCTTTGTCAAGAGTTGTTCACCACATCACAAAATCATAACATCAATAGAAGATAGACATATTTGAGGTAACTGTACCTGCATTTTTAGCTGTTGTGTGCAATAAGAGGGCATTTTTACTTGTAAATATCAGGTATATGAAATGCAATGATCTTATTGAATTTCATCAATAAATGTTGTTTTAAGATGATGATGATTGCAACATAACAACTAGATATGTTAGTTGTAACATTTTCATATTGGAATTTTTAATTAATTTTTGTGTTTTCTGTTGCTTTTCAAACTTTTTCTGTTCCTGTCCTCTGAGGTCTATCATAACCTCTCTAGAACTTTTTTAAAAAAATTATTTCCTCTTCGAATATGTCCTTTGTTCCCACTATCTATTTAAAGATATGCTCTCGGGAAGTGGATGTGGCTCAAGTGATTGGGCTCCTGTCTACCATATAGGAGGTCCAGGGTTCAATTCCCGGGGCCTCTTGGTGAAAAAGCAAGCTGGCCTGTGCGGCGAGCTGGCCTGAGCGGAGAGCTGTCCCATGCGGAGTGCTGGCCTGCACGGAGTGCTGGCCCGCGCAGATAGCTGGTGCAGCAAGATGACACAACAGAAAGAGACACAGAAGAGAGACAACGAGAGATGCAGCAGATCAGGGAGCTGAGGTGGCTCAAGAGATTGAGTAGCCTCTCTCTACTCTGGAAGGTCCCAGGATCGGTTCCCAGTGCCGCCTAAGGAGAAGACAAGCAGACACAGAAGAACAAACAGAGAATAGACAGTGAGTGCAAAACAACGAGGGGGAGGGGAGGAAAACAAATAAATATTTAAATCTTTAAAAAACAAAAGATATGCTTCCTAACGCCTCTTTATGTATTTAGAAACTATAATGTATACATTGACATGTGATAGGATTTCAAATGAGAAGATCTGTTTTTTAATATATATATATATTTTAAAATATATATATATATATTTAGATTACATAAATGTTACATAAAAATATAGGGGATTCCCATATGCCCCGCTTCCTACACTTCCCACATTTTCCCACATTAACAACATCTTTCATTAGTGTGGTAATTGATAAAAACATTTTAGAGCATTGCCACTGAGCATGGATTATAGTTTACATTGTAGTTTACACTCTATCCGGTACAATTTTGTAAGTTATGGCAAGATATGTAATGGCCCATATCTGTCATTGTAATGTCATTCAGGACAATTCCCAAGTCCTGAAAATGCCCCCACATTTCACCTGTATTTCCCTCTCCTTGCCCTATGTTTTTCATGATACTTCATCCCTATACGTTCTCATCTCAAACTCTTAAAAATGGGGACCAGCTGACTTAGGAGAATAACATCCTTGTTCCTTTTTGCCCCTTGAGAGTGTGTGTTTTGTTTAGTATGTTATCCCTATTCCAATAGAGGTTGTTTCTCCTTTTTCTCGTATCATATACAAATCTTTCTAGCCCATTATCACTTATCCTAATACGTTTTCACTCGTTATTTTTTTTTCTTTAATTTGCCCTCGGTAATATAGTTATGGCATTATATTCTTTTTCTTAATTATGTGAGTATATAGGTTTTATTATGTGGGACTCTCTTTTCAGGATAATAAAATGGGCATTACAAAATATTTGTTAGGAAAGGGAGCACCATGCCTGACATGGTTGAGGACCAGTGGCTGGGCTGGCTTTCCAACCCCCTTCTCCGAGTTAAGAACTTTTATGTTTCACTCTTGGGCCCGTCAAGAAATCCACACTGGACTTGAGAAGAGGGAGCAGCTTGACTTGGAGTGGCTTCCCCCAGGGCTTTGTAAATGGGTTAGGCTTTTAGTTTTGTTAGTAAATTCCTTCAGTGGAGGAGACTTGTTCCCTGCTTCTGTGCCAGTCTCCAAATGGGGAGATGGGTATGTGGAATGGATGGGGAGGCTTGACATTAGACATGTCATCTTGGGAGCATTGCAAAGTTTCCATGCTTAAGCTTGTCGTGGAGGGAATGGAGCCATCCACTTTTTTTTTTTTTTTTTTTTTAACCGGGAGGTCCCAGGGATCGAACCTGGGTCCCTCCATATGGGAGACGGATGCCCAGCCATTTGAGCCACATCCGTCCCCCAGCCATCCACTTTTGAATGGAGTAGGCTGGTCATGAGCAAGGGCCACCAAGGGTGTAGCCAAGGTGGACTGAAGACATCACATTTCTGGACTGAAGAGCCCTTGTGTCTTCTGTATAATCCTAAGGGGAGGGGGAAACTCCTAAAGCCCTGCTGAGACTGAAATTCCTATCAATCATAGCAGATAAGGGTTAAATTAGGTTTATTTGATGTAGAAAGGAAAAAGAAAAAGAACAAAAATTTGATCCCTCAAATACACTGGTGAAAATTCATATCAATTATGCTAGGACTTGATAATATTATTTTAGACATATTGTCATCAGGGAAACATTGAGACACATTTATCAAGAGACTACTATTTGCATGGATCTGTAAATGCATATTCTTAAGCAGCAGTAGCTTCTTATTTTAAAGTATATTTTTAATTTTTTTTTAAAAAAGGTATGTAGATTACATAAATGTTACATAAAAACATAGGGGATTCCCATATGCCCCGCTTCCTACCCCTCCCACATTAACGACATCTTTCATTAGTGTGGTACATTCCTTACAATTGATGAACGCATTTTAGAGCATTGCCACTAAGCAACTACAATGTAAATTATAATCCGTGCTTAGTAGTAGCTTCTTGCTGACCTTCCAGCCTCTCCCTCCAGTATCTTTTTCTTTTATTAGAGAAATTGTTGATTTACAGAAAAATCATGCATAATATACAGAGTTCTAATACACGACCCTATTATTGACAACTTGCATTAGTGTGGTACATTTGTTACAATTGATGAAAGAACATTTTAAAAAATGTACAATTTATAGTCCGTGGTTTACATTAGGGATCACCGTTTGTGTTGTCCAGTCCTGTTTTTATTTTATTCTAGTAAAATATATAGATGCCCCCTTTAACCGTATTCAAATATATAATTCAGTGTTGTTAATTACATTCACAATGTTGTGCTACCATCACTACTATCCATTACCAAACTTTTCTATCACCCCAAATAGAAACTGTACAATTCAAGCCTTAACTCCCCATTCCTTACCCCCAACTCAGCCCCTGGTAAAGTGTATTCTAGTTTCTGACTCTATGAACTTCCTTATTCTAATGATTTCATTTTCAGTGTTCTTTGGAATGAATAACCTTTTATCTTTAAATATCCATATCCACTAAGCTCGCTCTGTGTAGGTCCCAGGGAAACACATCAATGCAGGGTTCTGCTTTGCAGAGAGATTCACACATCTTGCTCTAGTTTGTACATGGCAGAAAGCATGATAATGCTTCTGCTAAAAGAGAAGCTCCAAATTGTCAAACCCCAGTGCATTTGTGAGGCTGGTGTTTGTAAGAGAGAAGACTGAATTAGTCAGGGTCAGACAGTAGTTGTAGTAAATCACCAGGAAAGACCATGCATGGCAGGGAGAAGCTATTGCGGTGCATATACTTGGGAAATGGGAAAACAGCTCTTCGAGCTGTGCTTACTAAACAGGGATCTCTGGACATATCGCTTAAGAGTGATGATGAATTAAAACGTCTGCACTTGTATTTGCCCCTGAAAGGCTGTTGCACAATGAGCTAATCTGCATGCTTTTGAGGAGAGCTCTATATGGCTTATTTTCTACTCAACTGAAAGCTCTGGAGCTCAAGACAAGATATTTCAGTTTTGTGGCTTCATTGTGTGAGTCGTCACAAAATGAGGTGGGGAAGAAATATTGCTCTTTAAAAGTTAGTGAACCGTAGGGATTTTCTGTGGAATTGTAAAGAGCTCAAACTAGTGAAGGAAAGAAATGGCAGATGGGCCACTCGAAGAGAGTTCAGGCAATGCTTGAAAGACGTGGGCATTGATCTCGAAGGGCTTTCCTTTCAGAGATGCACAGCTCAGTCCTTAGTGACTTCAATAGATGGTCAAGAAAATATCCGTGTTATTACTCTGGGCTTTTTGCTGAATAGAGTCTCCACATCCATCCTCGAGACAAATTTATAGCTAGCTCCACACAACACATAAACACTTTGAAAAGACCCCAGATAGTTAACCTTAAGCCAACAGGGGTTACTTTGAAAACTCCTCATTAGCATCCTGTTTCCAAGCAGAGTTTTGACTGAATTAAGTCGCTTGGTTCCAAACACCTGTTTCAAAATATACCATATGCAGGCTAACTCAAATAGAAGAGAATTTTCATTTTCAGGCACATAATCTTAGACATATTTAAAAACCAAATAGTAATTTCCAAAGCATTTATGTTCCTTTGAGGAGGACATACCTGTGGGTATATTTTAGTACCTCTTTTGCAACTGTTGTAAGAACAAATCACTGCCCCTAAAAAATCTTCATTCTACCTGACTTCTTGGCAGCATTTGACAATGTTCACTGCCCCATTTTGCAGCTCTGTTCTCCATTGTCTCTTGAATTGCTGGGTCCCCACCTTTCCCCTATGACTATTCCTAATCAGATTCGTTCGTGGGTCTCTCTTTCTTTGTCAATGTCAGAAATGTTTGATTATCTCCCCACCCAGTTCTGTCTTAGGCTTTCCATGACAGTTTGAATTCAGTGAATCGCAAAAAGAGATTACATTTTTCAACTAATCCATTCCTGTGGGTGTGATAACTTTTGATTGAATTAGATTCACTTAAGGAACTTTGATTAGATCACTTGATTAGATTGCTTTTGATTGGACTACATTAGTGAGACGTGACTCACGCTGTGTCTCTGCCCTCTTGCTGTGTCTGATGTAAAGGAAGACACACACAGAGACACAGAGAAGGGAAGCCACCATTTTGACTCTGCCATGTGAGAGAGAGGACTCCAGGTTCTCTTTGCAGAAAGACAGAGAAGCCCCAAGAGGCTGAGAGGGGAGTCCTGGAAGGAGACAAGCCAGATGCCTGATCATGCACAGCTGGGCTCCATGATCCCAGAGGGGAAGGCAGGGACCTTAGCAGAAATGGCCCCCCCATCTTATTTTGCCACATGGCAGGATCCCAGGATCACCAGTAGCTGATTTGGGTGAGAAAGCATCTCTGATGATGCCTTGATTTGGACATTTCACTGCTTCAGAACTGTAAGCTTTTATACTAAATAAAATTTCCATTGTAAAAGCCAACCCATTTCTGGTACTTTACATCAGCAGCCCTTTGGCAAACTAACACTTTCCTTCTTCCCTTCTCACCCTACTTGATCTCTCTGGGCAATCTCACCCTTACATGGATCTTCAATTTTCCTCTATATTTGTGCTGTCCAATATGGTGGCCAATAGCCACATGTAGCTGTTTCCATTTAAATTAATTAAAATTAAATTTAATTGTATGAAGATTCAGTTCCTCAGTCACACTAACCACCTTTCAAGTGCTCAGTAGAGACATTGGTTAGTGGCTACCATATTGAACAAGGTATATAAAGAACATTTCCATCATCACACAGAGTTATATCAGAAAATGCTGCTTTATATGCTAATAAATACTCAGTATATCTCTAGCCCAAATATCTCTCCTGGGCCCCAGACTCATAGTAGATTATTCTATATCACCACTGGTTGTGCCATAAGTCTCACAGAGAAATCATTTTCACAAGACTGCTTTTTCCTTGATGTTAGACTGGGGCCTTGAATGTAGACATAAAAATCTCATCTTTATTCTTTATGAAGTGGAGAGGTTCCCAGATGGTGAATTTCAATATTGATAATTATTTCAAAATAAAGAAGACTACCAGTTATCCTGTGTGGCATTTTATAATCTCTAAAATGAATCATCTCTGGCAATGACCTCATAACTGGCACCCATTTCCTCCCATGACCCCTGCCCCCAAATTAATTTCACGTACTGAATGCTGAAAGAAGCTAACAAAGCAATCTTTGTGATAGGAATTCCACAGACTGCTTAATTGACACTTCCAAATGTCTCATTTATTTGGATTTCTAAATCAACAGAATTAGACTACAAATTAATTCATTAGTGCAAACAATAGTAAATGAGGTCAGGATTATTAGAAGAAGAATAGACAAGAAGATGAATTGATCCACAGTCAGATATACAGGTTGATCCCTGAAACTAGAAAAAAAGTAGGTCAAATTTTCCCCTCTCTCTTAATTACATGCCCACAAGCTTTCTTCTGTCAGGTCTGGAAATCTTGGGGCTTATTTCTACACAGTGTAATTATGTTTCCATATCTGATCGTGTCCAATTTTGAAATGAAATAAACAGTAGGAACTAGTCACATTAGCAAGTGGAGCCACCAAATTATATTCATTAAGGCATTGTTCAATTACAGAGTGCAATCCTCTAGTGACCCCAGGAAAGCAAAAATTCAGTTTACAATTAAGGATCTGTGGTTACTTAATAAATACAGGAACTATTTTAGAAAGAATGCATTCTTTCCCCTCTTATCAAAGGGAATCTAGATCTCAAAAGGGCTTGGATAAAGAATAATTACACTTTGATGGAAAGAAACTGAATTCACCTTGATCCAAATCAGGTCAGCAATTATCCACCCGAATGCAGTATAATGATCCTTTGAATTTATAATTATAAACCTTCAGGGGAGTCTCAGTGCAATTGTAATGTAAGAGCAAGGTAACAAACAATGTTTCCCATTTCATTTTCCAAAACATACAGCACAATTCTATACTACTGAATTACTGGCTTTCTTTGTTTAAAACTTTTTATTTTGAAATAATTTCAAACATCCAGCTCAGTTGCAAAAATAATACAAAGCCCATACAGAGAACTCCAACGTTCCCCCACCCCCATATTACTACATGTGCCATTTTTAAGATTTTCCCATCTTTCCCGATTCAATCTCTCTCTCTCTCTCTCTCTCTCTCTCTCATCTATCTAATATTCTGAACATTTGGGAGCAGATTGCACACATCATAGTCCTTGGACACATAATACTTCCATTTACATTTCCTACAATCAAGGATATCCAATTATGTAATCACTTTAAGTGCAGTTTTCAAGTTCAAGAAATTTAACATATATATAAAACTTTAGTCTATATTCTATTTTTTTCTTATGTCTCAATAATGTCCTTTTGAGACTTTTCTTCTCCATTCTTAGATCCCATATTGTGTCCTGTATCGCATTAGATTGTTGTTATCTCTTTAGTTTCTCTTTCTTTTTTTTAATTGTGGGAACATATATACAACATAATCTTTCCCATCCCACCCCCTCCCAAGCATAACAATCAGTGAAATTAATCACATTTACAATGTCACAGTACCTTTACCATCATCCATTACCAGAAGTTTTCCTTCACCCCAAATAGAAAGCCTGCCCTCATTTTGCATTAAGTCCCCATTTCCCCTGTCTCCCACCTTAGGTAAGCTATATTCTACTTTCTTTTTCTTTGAGTTTCCATATTCTCTGATATTTTCTTTGCTTTTATCACGGAGCTTAAATTTTACATCCTATATCTATAAAACTGTCATTTCCTTTGATACCAATTTAAGTTCAGTAACACACCCAGATTATGTTCCCACACACATCAATTCCCCTATCTTTATGTAGCTCTTGTTACAAATTACATATTTAAACATGAGTCCAAAATCATTGATCTATCATTACATTTTGTGAATTTGCCTTTTAGATCCTGTAGGAAGTAAAAATTTGTGTTACAAATGAAAAAAAAAATATAATACTGCTATTTTTATTTACCCATTTCATTATCTTTACCAGAGATCTTTATTTCTTTATGTGGCTTCAGTCAATTGTCTAGTTTCCTTTCCTTTCAATCTGTAGCACTCCCTTTAGCATTTCTTGTAGGGCTGGTCTAGTAGTGACAAACTCCCTCAGCTTTTGTTTATCTGAGAGTGTCTTAATCTGTCTCTCATTTCTGAAAGTCAGTTTTGCCAGATATAGAATTCTCCATTGGAATCCCTTATATGTTTTTATGTAACATTTTATGCAATTGAAGTATCTTTTAGAAAAAATAAAAAATATATTTTAAAAAAGGACATTGGAAAGTATTGGTGAAAACTGAATAATTCTGTAGTTTAGTACATAGTATTGTAATATTGTAATGTTGAATTCTCATTTTTGACAAATATATCATGGTTATATGAGCTGTTAACATTAGAGGATGCTGGGTGAAGAGAACATGGGACTGCTGTATGATCTTTGCAATGTGTAGTATTTCTGTAATCTAATATTGTTTCAAAATAGAAAGTTTTTCTTAAAAAATAGAGTGAAATAAACACATTCCAAGATTTTTTAAAAAAGAATTCTCCATTGAAATTTTCTCTTGCTTTCAGCCCTTTAAATATGTCATCCTACTGCCTTCTTGACTCCATGGTTTCTAATGATAAATGGGCACTTAATTTTATTGAGGCTCCTTTGTAAGTGGTACACTACTATTCTCTTGTGGCTTTTAAATTCCCTCTTTATTTTTGGCATACTAACATATGATTATAACATGGCACTTTTTTGGATCCATTTAGGTTGCTTGGAGTTTGTTGAGCATCTTGGATATGTATAGGAATGTCTTTTGTGAAATTTGGGAAGTTTCAGCCATTATTTCTTTGAATATTCTCTATGCCCCTTTGTCTTTTTCTTCTCCTTTTGGGACTCACAAGGCATGTATTGGTACACTTTGATGATGTCCTACAGGTTCCTCAGTCTCTGTTCACTTTTCTTCCATCTTTCCTCTGTCTACTCCTCAGACTGGATGATGTCAATTGTCTTATCTTCAAGTTCATTGATTCTTTCTTCTGCGGGCTCCATTCTGCTGTTGAATTCTCTAGGGAATTTTTCATTTCTGTAACTGTTCTTCAGCTCTGTTTGGTTCCTTTATATAATTTCCATCTCTCTACTGATTTTCTCTTTGCCTTCATCTATCATTTTCCTGATTTCCTTTAGTCTTTTGTCCATATTTTCCTTTAGCTCTTTGAGCATATTTGGGACCATATTTTTAAAGACTGCTTGGAATGTTCCAGGACTGGTCCTTCTCACTGATAATTTCTAATGCTTTAATTTCCTCTTTATCTGAGCCATTGCTTCCTGTTTCTTCGTATGTTTTGTAATCTTTTGTAGAAACCTGGAAATTTTGCTATTTTAATGTGTTATCACTGGAATTTAGACCTCAGGCATCTGTTCCTTAAGCTTGTATTCAGCTAGTGTTATGACAGAACTTAACATGAATGCCAGGGGCTCAAGGGAAAAAAAGAAAACACCTTCCCAAACTTTGCTGATTGACCTGGATGAGTGCTGTCTTTCAGAGATATTCCATACAGCAAGCTTAGAGAATATCTCCAAGCCAAAACACGGGGGCCTCCCTGGTCCTTTCTGTGTACATGTATTGCCTTGGGCATGTGTGTTTGGCCTGAGAAATTCCCCTATTTACATAGGTACAAATATCCCCTCTTCCTCAGGAAACAGTTTCTTCATGGTCCCTGGAACTGTACTGTATGTTCTACAGCCAGCAATCCTTTGCCTCAGGCAGCCATTTGACTGCCAACCCAAAGGGTCTTGTAGGAGAGCTCTGTGAGCTT
Organism: Tolypeutes matacus; assembly: GCA_026826555.1. Taxonomy (NCBI): domain Eukaryota; kingdom Metazoa; phylum Chordata; class Mammalia; order Cingulata; family Chlamyphoridae; genus Tolypeutes; species Tolypeutes matacus. The sequence continues at coordinate 12,136,019 of JAKSZT010054138.1, read as the reverse complement.
CCTTCTGCATGGAGGGCAAGTCCCTCAGGTCATCACCAGAGAGAATAGGCCAGAAATACATGTTCCCAGTATGACTTTGCTCCCTCCAGAACTGAGACCAGAGATTTGCACTGGGCACTGCAAATGCCATGTGCAAGTGGAGCCAGTGAGGTTTGGGGAAGGGGCTGGCTAGGGAACCACTATATCCTACCACTTTTATATGGTAGGCTTGTCCTGTTACCCCAGTCATTTAATTGTTTTCTGGAGCTTTGAGAATAATGTTTCTGCCAGTTCTTACTGGTTGTTCAAAGCTTCTGTGGGTGGGAAGAGCCCTGAACCTTCTCACTCTGCCATCTTGATCAGCGTGGACTGGCTTTCTTTCATAATAGTAATTTTGCATGCTTTTAAAGAAATTCTCTCCTCTTGAGCAACATATACAGCTCCCATTGTCAATCTTAGCTTGCCTTCCCATCTTTGAATACGTTGTTCTCCATGGGTCTAGAGCAACTTATCTCTTTTCAGGCTGGCAAAATACCTGTCTCTTACCCCAAAACTTTTCCTTCCAACTTTCTTCAACCACACCTTTTCCAGAACTGCCAAGAGTACACAAGGAAAGATAATTTTTGCTGTCTGACTAAAATGGCCAAGAAGGCAACTATTACCCTTGTTTGTCCTGTGTTTTCCTCTCTATTACACTGAGCTGCACATACTTTTGACTATTTTATTGAATTCCAGAATAAAGTTGCACAGTACACAATCTACATCACAATAAGAAGACACACGCATGCACATAGACAGAAAGAGACAGAGTCAGCGAGGGAAGGAGGGTAGGAGAGAGAGAGAGAGAAACTACGAGACAGGATTGCATTTTGTAATAGAAAGGACATGAACTTTCACATACATTATGTGACCTTAAACCAAACATTTAATCTTCTGAGTCTCAGTTTCCTCATGTGTGAGATGAGAATCAGAGTACATGTCTCACTGAGCTGTTGAAGGATTAAATAAGATAAGGCTATAACATTTCTAATTTGGTGCCTGCCACAGTACAGCCATTCAATAAATGTTGGTAATCATTCTATTAATTATTGGGTAGCTACATTGACATTTTAGGCATAGTGACATATAGAAATAGAGTAATTGTGCAATAGTGTACATATGTTATATACATTTGAATTATAAGGCATCCATAGACACAGATGTGGAATATGGAGTAATTGAAAGAGAGACTGATTTGAAATCAGGAAATCAGCATTTGAGACTTGACTCTGATGGTTACTAGCTGTGTGACCTTGTGAAAGTCCCATAACCTTTGGAGCTGGCATTTCAACATCTGAAAAATAGGGAAGACGTTACCTACAGTGGACACTTAGTGTGGCACTGCAGGCAAAGGGACTCAGCTGAGTGTAAAGCTCTTTCTGCATTTGCAGAGCACAAAAGCAGATCTGAGTCCTCTGGATTTAGAGATGCCATAACCAAGGCAGGCCCTCTCTGTGTGTGGTTGCAAATACTGGTGCAGGACCCTTTTCTTCCAAATGGCCTTTTGAGTTGCATCTGGAACCTGGGTCAGTCTCAGGTTTCGAGTCTGACAACAGCCTCTGGCCCTGTGTGCCTCTGTGTCCCCATTCTGTTTCTGAGGGGCTGCTGCAGCTGCAGGCTGTGTCTAAGTACATTTCACTCTGGATGTCAGGGAGAGGCCCCATGTGGGCTCTGGATGTGGAGATGAGCAGGGAGCAGTGCAGATTTCATGATGGACTTTCATAGGCAACAAGGCTGAATACACTAGTTATTTTTGAATCGTGTTCTGTCCTCACCATCTAGCAACAAAGAACTAGCACACAGTAGGTGTCTAATAAATATGTGTCAAAGAATTCCAGGCCAACTCCTCAAGGTTCATGCCTTCACTACACAGCATTGAATGGAGATTTTGTGCCTCATTCCTGAGAAAGTGACTTGGCCCTCTTGTTTTTTTTTTTTTCCTTTTCTTTCCTCCCATTGCAGACACCTTCCTTTTGTATTCCCTTGTGACCTCCCTTTCAAATCTCCAGTGAAATCAGGTAAGAAGTACCTTCTGGATTTTTCTTTCCCTGCCAGCTTTTAGTGGCTGGCCTGGCTGCCATTTTGGATCATTAAATGGCCTTCTAATTCCCATGTCATGCCCAATGCTTTGTCTCTTGTCAGTTCTACGGGACTGTCAGAACCTATTTACTAACCTTGACTATCTCCTCCTTCAGACCTCTTCAGCCAGGCTCTTTTTCCTGCTCTGTATTCTGTTCACTGTTCTGCCACCCTCACAGGCCTCAGCTGCAACTGAAGAGTCCATGCGAAATAAGGAACTCAGCTCCACAACGCATATATTTAGAAGAAAAATACCCTCTCTTTCCTGGATCTGTTAAGCTCTAAATACTCTTTCTTTATTAAAGAGTTTCCAAAAAATTGAAAATGGACCTCAGTGAAACAAAGTAGCTATGTAATTTCAAACATCACAAGTTGTATTTGGTTAAACCTGTTTGGGATGAGGGGCAATCTACTGTCATTCACTGTTATATATATTTACTTTTCTGAGAAAAAATTATAATCAAAAAACAATATGTTTTTCAGACCCAAGTGATGAAAACTTAATGTTATTCAATTTTTGATCTACTCCTGTTTTGTTGAAGATTTTGCATGAAAAATCTTTTTACAGACATGTATTAGTGGCTGAAAAAGATAGTGATTCCCTAAATGTTCAAAACGTTTTAACATGAAAAAAAAAATACATTTTTTTTCTGAGATGGCAACTGGCAGTTTGGGGATAGAAATAATGTATTCAGTAAATAAATTTCCCACAGGCCAGCTAAGAACTCCTACAGCCTATTCAGATCAATATTTGATGAGAATGTATCAAAGCAAATGTATTGCTATGAGGAACCACTGCTGTCTTTTGATTGAAGTTAATGAAGCAGACATATTAGTGTAAAGCACTTGCTGGATGCCTTCGAATTTGTCCTAACCACTGCTAGTGCCGCTAATGGAAGATGGTAATTACTGTCCACCTAATTCTGAAATAATTAGGAAAATGGGCCCTTTTCGGAATCATCCCATTAAAATGCAGGCCTGCTAACAGAAAAGTTTCTGGACATGTGCTGACTTGAATCAGTGAAGATGAAAGTGATGGAGTGTCTTTCGACTTTACAATTGAAATCTCTCTTCTATAGTATGCTGGAAAGCTTTAAAAGGATGAGGATGTCAGAAAGCTTGCCAATGACAATGCATAGAGAAGAGTTCAGGAAGTAAAGTGTGGTGGCCACAGAATTCCTCACCTCCTCATTACAGTCAAAGAAACTAAGCCATCCTGGATCTCTAACCCTCCTCTTACTTCATCCATGTAAAGGAAGACACCTGACTTGGATGCACTTCTTGGTTGTTTCCTCTAAAGTGCATAGAGATCACAGAATAGACCAGGGCTTCCTAAGACTTAAGATGTTCAGGGCATCCAGTGCCATTGCTGAACAAATCGGGGTGGAACTGGCAGTGCCTGACAGGTGTGCCCTGCTCCCAGTTTCAGGCCTAGATCCGATGGATTTGCAGTCAGTGTCCTCTCCTGCCTGAAACCTGAGAAATGTTAAATGTGGGACAGGTGAAAGAAAAGACGAATGGTTCCTGGAAGCATGTTGTCAGTCATGAGAAAGGGCTCCCCTCTTATTAAAGAGAAGGTGATCCTTAAAGAAAAGGATCCTGGGACAGCATTAATAAAGAGGAGACAACCTGATAAGCAAATGGCTTTCAAGACATTTGAAATCACAGCTTGTTTGTTCGGAAAAAAGACAAGCCTTACAAAAGATGGGCCTGCTCCGGTTATATAGAGGAAAGCAGGCTCTTTAAAGGGAGATGGCAACTTGGGCAAAACTGCACACATCCTATAAAATACATTGCAAGTGATGGTTTAGTAAAGCTCTGTTTACGTAGGATGCTCCAGCACAGATTCCCTGAAATGAAGGGTTAAATCATGAAGCAAGCAGTCCTCTGCAGTGCAGAATGTTCTTTCACCTATATTATCTCAATTCTCTGCCGAGCCATTCTGGGAGGAAAGCAGGACTGGGATTATCATATCTATTTTCGAGATGGGGAGAGTGGGCTTCAGTGAGCCAAATGACTTGTCTAAGGGAGGAACTTCGGACTCCAAGCCCAGTTCTCTTTCCACTGCCCATGACGGCCCCTATGAGCTGTGTGACTACACTCCACGGTGCTGTTCTTGGAATCTCTGGTACCTGTTGCCCATCCCCAATCCCCAGCAATCCTCTGATATGGCTTTTCCATGGACCCCCTCACAGTCTGGTGATGAACAACCCTCAAAAGAAAACATGTTCACAGAAAGAAAAAGGAGGAAAAAAGTCACCAGGAAAAGAAAAGAAAACCTGTCACTGGACTCCCAATCTTAAAAAGCACCCCCTCCTTCATACCTTGTCCTGTTCCAAAAGACCCAGCGGTTCCCCAGGACTTCCGGGTGGAAGGCCAAACCTCTGAGCCTGGTATGTTAGGCCCTCTATATTTGATTCTTCACCATAAATAACCCAAAAGGAACCCTTCTGTCTAGCTAGGCCGACCTTTTCCCCAGCATCTGAAACCACTTTTTCAAACTTTATTTTTAAAGAAGTTTTAGATTACAGAAAAGTTACATAAACAATATAGAGAATTCCCATATACCCTACCCCACCCCCTCCCACATTTTCCCCTATCAATAACAGTTAGTGTGGTACCTTTGTTACAATTGATGACACATATTGAAGCATTGCTACTAACCATGGTCTATAGTTTACATTATGGTTTACACTTTGCACAATACACTTATAGGTTTTGACAAAATGTATAATGGCTTGTATCCATCAATGCAATATCAAGCAGAACAATTCCAATGCCCTAAAAATGCCCTATGTTCAATCTATTTTTCCCTCTCCCTCTCCTCTGAACCTCTGGTAACCATTATCTTTATATGTTACAATTCCTTCTGTTACTATAATAATAATAAGTCTACTTTGGTCCATGGTTGCATTCTCCCCTTATGTTTGTTCATTCCTCAATCTTGAGGATTTGGGGATGGTGATGCCCATTCTGCTTCAGATTGAGAAGGGGCTCAGATGTTATGGGGCAGATGGAAGGAACCGTTTTACTTGCAGCTGTCAATACTCTTTGCTTTTTGGGATGGCAGTTGTCCATCATCATCATTTTGTTAGTAGTCCAGTGAACTGGAAGTTGGTGTTGGCTGCAACTCTGCTGAGATTTAGGGCTCAATCAGCATATGAACAGACCAAAGATTTAAGTCTCTAGGGCATATATTTAATGAGTATACTGCTAATTATAGGTTCAAATAAAAGGGGTAGAAGAATAATGTGTAGGGAAATTATAAATGAATCTAACTCTGTTACAGTGGGGAAATATGTTATCATATATTCAAATGTAAGGCCCACTGACAGGGTGCTGATTGAATGGGGTTGTATGCCTTGCCTATAGTGTCCAGATGTCTCTAGAGGCTTTGAGAGCACCCTTGTTTGAAGCTTTGTTTACTGTGGTAGTCAGTGAGATCCTCCTGAAACGTGCATAAGTGTTTGGAATGACCTCCTGATTCACTTTGAAATCTCTTACCATAAAAACTCTTTTGTATTTAATTTCCCTCCCCCCCTTTTGGTTGGCATTTAGTAATGATCCCAAGTGCCAGGGAGGCTCATCCCTGGGAGTCATGACCCACACCAGGGAGGAAGTTGTGAGTTTATTTGCTGAGTTTGGCTTAGAGAGAAACCACATTTGAGCAACAAGCATGTTTGTTTATTTTTTCATTATTATCACCATTTTATCAATGAACCAAATAAGGCAAAGTAAATACTCCACAATTACAAGATGGAAAGTATCAGATTGAATATTAGGCTAGGCACCTTGAATTCAAAACTGTACTATTTAAAAATTTTAACATAATTTTATTAGAGAAGTTGTGAACATACAAAATAATCATGCACATGTGTGCAGAATTCCCATACAACACCCCTCCACCAACACGCTACATTGTTGTGGAACATTTGTTACAAATTATGAGATAATATCATCAAACTATTACCACTAATTATGGTCTATAGTATACATTCGGTATATTTTTTTCCATACCCCCAGTTTATTAACACAGTACATCTTTAGCAGTGACGGAAGTATATTACAGTATTGCTGTTGACTATAGTCCATAGGTTACATTAATTGTATTTTTCCCATACTTCTCCACATTCTTATCAATTTGCAATAGTGAAGAACATTTGTTCTAGTTCACAGAAGGACATTCTTGTATTTGTACTATTAACCACAATTTTCATCCACCCTTGGGTTCACTATGTTATTCAGTCCCTAGATTATTCTCTAGCTTTCTTTCAATTGACATTTACATCCCTAGACCACCCTTTTCAGCCACAATCCCATTTATAAACTAGCTGCATTAGTTCTACTCACTATAGTGTGTTACCATCAACTCTATCCATCTCCTCACGTTTACAGTCAAATTAAATGAAACTTCTACTTATATAAGCATCAGTACCCCTTCTCAGCCCTCCTCTTATCTCCTAATTACCTATACTTTAGGAAGCACATTAATTTTTAATACCACACTTTCCCCTGTGCCATTTCCTCCCTTTGATAGAGCTCCTTTTCTATTCTGATTGGCCAAATCCTGCCCATATCTGCTGACCCAGCTTCAAGGCTCACTGCCTCCACTCAGCATCTACTACCAGTTTAGTCCACAGATTGTACCCAACTAGGCCTATTCATTGAATCTTTCATGTGTTGGATCCTGAGTGCTTGCTAATAATACCACCAATCACTACTGATTTGATTGCAAGTGACAGAAATTCAACTTGATCTGGCGGAGGCAAAAGAAAAGACATTTACCTGAAGGCTATTGAGGAGTTTCATGAATTAAGGAAAGGTGAGAAGATCAAGGGCAGCTGGGCCTTAGGGACATTTGGAATCAGACACTCAACATGCTGCCAGTACTCTGTCCCTCTCTCTTCTCTCGCATCTTTATTTTCCTTGGCTTGCTACCTTCTTTCTTGCAGCTTCTTCCACATGGTGGGAAAAATGGTGACCAAGGGTTCCCAAGCTGCACATCTCCTCAGTTTCATTTCAGATAGTCCCAGGGGTGTTCTCTGATTGGTCTGCTTGCTTCAAACACCTATCTCTGGGCAAATCTAGTATGGCTTGAGGCAGGACCACTTGTCATAGATGCTGCCACTGGGGCCTTATGTTGTGTATCATTTCCAGAGAAGAGGGTATCATTGCTTGATGTCTACTACACAGACCTGCAGTGTCTCATGTAAACTGCTACTTTACTTGGCGTGTATTATGTCTCCTCTCTGATACAATTTTGATGGCTTCTGAGGACTGGGCCTAGAACCAACTTGAGAATTGTTCTAGAGCTCCCACAATACCTACTACAATGCTCTACAAGCTCATTCACTTACATACCCATTTACTAAATGCCTATTCTGTGGCAAGCCCAAGCCAGATGTCATAGGTTGATACTTGCCATGCACCCTGACTCTTGTCACAAACTATTTGGAGTCCCCTAAAACGGCCATACCATATCTAATCCCTCTGCTTTCACACATGTTTTTCACTCAGTCCTGAATGCCTCCCCAATCCTTCTTACCCTGACCAATAAGCCTGCTCAGCCTCCAAGCCTTAGTTCGTGTGTGACCCCTTCTGGAAAGCCTTTCTGCCTCTTGTATTCATCCGCCTTGCCCCAAGGCAGTTCCCCTTCTCTGTGCTCCCAGAATGCCCTTCATGGCACCTTCCACTTATCACAGCACATTGTAATCATTTACATGTTCCTCCCCTTACTAAGCCAATGGTTCTCCAAGTGTAGATCCCTGGACCACTAGCATCAGCATCACCTGAGTACTTGTTAGAGATGCACATTGTCAGAGGCTTTCAGGATGGGGTATGGAAACAAGTCCCCTAGATGATTCTGATGCACACTCAAGTTTGAGAACCACTGAGGTAGGCATATACTCCCAGTGGTCATTGGTGTCTGGCTTATGTGCTCAGTAAAGTTTTGTTGAATGAATAAATGTTTCTTCCTCCATGAGAAGTTTTTAGATGTATTTTTTCTTGCTTTCTTTTCAGTCACGATCATCAGGTTGATGAGTGGTGTCCACTAATTCATTAGACCATCTATTCATTTATTCATTCATAAGACTCTCTAGAAAACTAGGGATTCCAGAGCTGAATTCATATGGGTGGCCACAGCATTGAGGTGCAGAGCTCCCCCAGCCACCGGGGTTATTTTGAGAACCTTCCATCGCTCTATGCTACAACTTTATTTGGTAACCTTCATTGATATCTTTTCAAAAGAGTCAAGAAAAAATCCAGAAAAAATCATGTCTTTGCAGCTGCTGACATCCTTTGAACTTTGCATGAATTTATTTAAAAAAAAAATAATACTCTTACTTAATTCTGAATGCCTCCACGTCATCTTTTGCCGATACAACCCAGGCTTAAGTTGTAAACAAATTAAAGACTGGAAACTTTTCTTTGGTGCATTCTTTCAAGAAAGTTATTGCTGTCTGTGAGCTCCTTGGTTCCTTTCAGAGGGAGCAATTCTCTGTGTGCTGGACTGAGCAGGGCCGTCCTGCACCTTGGCAAAGCCGAGTGGGAGTGTGTGTGAGAGACTGAGCCATCTCAATAGCCCAATGCTATGCTTTCAGCAAGCTTTTGAGAACAAGGTCTCTATTTTTATTGCTCTCCCTGCCAGTGATCCCGGCTGGCTTCTTTCAGTGGGACATCCCATGCCTTGGCACAGAGTGCCAATGCCGGGCATGCTCTGAGCACTCCAAACTCCGCACGGAGCCCTGAAATGAGGCCATCCTTGAGGCACTCCTCTCCTCCCCCATTCTACACACACAAACATTTTCTGATAATCCTTTTCTGCACCCCAAAGAAGACGGCAAATAGAAAGCTTCCAAGATCAAAAGGACTTTTTATTATACCAACTTGTTTTTTATTAAACTATATATAATTAGTTTCTGGAAACTTGTTTTGCATTGTAATGGCCAAACATATGCCAGGAAAAAATGAGTTAAGGGAATGAACTGTTTAAAGCTCAGTGGTTAAGGTTTAACCCAAAAAGGGAAAAAAAGCATGATTTATGTAGAGAGGTTTCACACATGGGATATAAGATTGAACTATAAAAGGGATTCCCAAATGCCAATCTGTGGCTGTATTTTAACAAGCAGAGATTCATATTAAGCATGCAGATTCCCAGTCTGCACTCGTGGAGAGTCTCAGTCAGTTAGTCAGTAGTCCAGGAGATTGTTATTTTTAACAATTGTGCCAGGTAATTCTGATGTGTACGTAGTGTTGGGAGTTACTGGATTAAATGATGTTCAACTTCCTTTCCAATCTTCCAATGCAGGACCTATGATGTTCTGTATTGCCATATGCTTCCCAGACTAACTTTCTCACTTTCTCTCTCTCTTGTGCGCGCGCTCATTTCTATTTCTCTCCAAATAATGGAGGAGGTATTCACAGCTTCAAAGATACATGGAGAGTCAGAAAACTTGGGTTATGGTCCCACATCTGCCCCATACTAGTTCTGTTACCCTGGTATTAGCCTCCTCTGACCTTGTTTCCTCATACATAAAACAAAGGCACAGTACTGCTAGATCCAGTAGTATGCTGGTTATGAAGAAGGAGGAAGAGGAGAAGGGCAAGGAGATGAAGGGCCTTGATTTGTAGTATTTGTAGTATTTGCCAATTGCTGTGGTGTAAACACTCCCACCATGGATGATTTTAAGCTTCCAACTTGATATTGTGGAACATCATGCACCCAAAAGACTCTTACAAGGTGGTACAAGCTGGCATCGCTCAACCTAGGTCTCTTCCAACACTACATGTCAATATGGTATTTTATGTAATGAGAAAATTAATAATGGTAGAATCTTCTCTTTAGACAAAAGAAAGAGAAAAAGTTAGAAAGTCAGTTATTGGTGCTGTGGGGAAAGCCTGAGTTATGTAGTTTGGCAGACCTGGGTTTAAATTCCAGCACCACCATTTAGGGCTCTGTGACCACAGACAAGATACTTAACTTAGTGATCATGGTCTCCTCATTTGTAAAACAAAGAAACAAAAACGCACTTTTTAGTGAGGAATTCGGAGATAACGTCTATAGAGTGCCTAGCATAGTGTCTGGTAACTGTAACGTGCAAATAAATGAAGGTAGAGGAGATAAAGAAAAGCCAGAGCACTCGTAGCGTTAGAGACACCTGCACTAGGCAAGGAAAATTGTCCAAAGGGAGAATATGAAAAAGAGCTCACAATGAAACTTGCGGTTAATAACTGCTATCGTTGTATTGGGCACTTGCCATATGCTGGGCACTGTGTAAGTGCTTTAGCCCTCTCTCACTTGGAGTTGGAGTGGACATCACCATCCCAGTCGC
>JAKSZT010054138.1:12017665-12120589 GCA_026826555.1 Tolypeutes matacus | reverse complement strand
GTATTGTGAGAATTTTGATTTTTACCCATAATAATAAAAATAAAAAATAAAAAAAAATAAAAAAAAAAAGCACAGAAAGCTACAAGTAATTTGGATTTCTTAAAAGCTAATTTCAAAATTGAGCTTCTACCCAGGACAATTTTGGGAAGGGTGATTCTAGAGAGGAACAAGGATGGGGAATATGAAACCAACTTGCCACAGTCCCGAGCTTTGTATTTTTATCCAAACCAATTCATTCATAAAGCCATTCAGTGGACATTCACTAGTGCAAGATACTGAACAAGGCCCTGGGAGAGGAGGGGGAGCTGGATGCAAATTTGAATAATATAGGGCCTCCGTATTAGTGAGGGCAACAGAGCCAGACATAAATCACGTTGATTAAGACTGCCTCAAACCCACTCTTAATTAGACTGACTGGACCTGGAGCCATTCACCTGGCCTCCTCTTCCCTTGCTTTATTCTAAACACAATGCACTCTCTTTCTAAATTATAAGAAGCATATTTCAGTGGGTGTGGAAAGAAAATAAATCAGGGTTTGGAACCCTATTCCTCCATTTACTGCCTGCAGCAGCCTCAGCAGGTTTGATTACCTCTTATTCCCAGATTTCGTTTTATTAAAGGGGCTCAATGAATATGAGCTATTAGTTTTAGTAACTTTATTAAGTAAGGTGACATTAGCTGCTATAATAAACAAATCCCAGTATATATGTTGATTCAAACCTGATAAAAGTTTATTTCTCGCTCACCTGAATTCCAAACTGGGTGTTCCTGATTAACAAGTGGTTCTCTTTCAAGTGATGATGCAGGGACCCAGAGTCCTTCCATTTTATGGATTCACCATTTTCACTACATGGTTTTCAGGTCATTAGGCTCATCTACTTCAAACAGGAGGGAAGGAACCTGAAAGAAAATACGGAAGATTTTATGAACCAGTCCTGGGAGGAGTGCATATGACTTCTTCTAATCCATGGGCTAGAACTCAGTCGTATCACTACACTTAACTCCATGACAGGCTGAGAAATGTATGAAGAATAATCAAGGTTTTGGTGAATAGTTGATCAGTCTTTCCTACTGAAACCAAAATTTCTAGAATAACTACTCTGATGATCTCACCCAGCATAGCACCACGTAATGGCAACTCCAGATATTCATTTTTCAATAAACATTAAGAATACTAGCATGTTCTAAATTTGTAAGACAGAAGATTTGAAGCAAACCTGCTCTCTTATCTTTGCCCTTGGTGATTTTTCAACACTGTGTTTCCACTTTATCTACTGCTCACTAGCTTCTGTCCCATGGTGCACTGGTTTGCACGGGCTATTGTGTGAACCTGAGATTATAAAACAAAACTTGAGAAATAAGCTAGGCACCACAATTCAGAAATAAGTCATGAGTTAGAACTGAGTTGATAGAAGCACAAAAAGTGCAGGAGAAATCTCAGAAGCCTAGTTAGGTAGACAAAAATCCAGTCTGCAAGTACTGAGGGTGGAGAAAACCAGGTACCACATCTCTCAGCAATCATCAGAGATAAGGATAATTGGAGGAACTGCCTGGTGTCTCAGAGCTAGAGCCAGAATAGAGTCTAATTATATAATACTAAAGAATAACACACCATCAGAAGTATTAGTAGATTGGTTAGTATTCTGCCAACTGATCTATTTCCTGGATCCCAGCTAAGGATAGAAGAGGAAAGGAAAAGTGATGGGAGTATGTAATGAATGACCAAAACATCCTGCTTCCTGCTACTTGGAGGACTATGGATATCAGGGGCTGCCTTCAACTCCAGACCCCTAACTCCTTCCAACCAGGGACTCTCACTTAATGTGCTCACATAGGGGCTTCTGATTCCTTGGGACTGGTTCTTATTCCAACAGGAAATAATTAAGGCGTCCCTGGCTGGGAAGGAAACTGGCCCTAGGTGTGATCTGGGTGCCAGTGATTCACATTTACTGTCTCACTTTCCTGCATGGATCTTTGTTGCTCCTATAGTTCTTTGCTTGTATATCAGTTCTGGGAGTTCTCATATTCAGCTTTGTATTAGAGTCCAATTGCTCTAATTTTCCCCAAATGCTTTTTATGGCTCCTATCATACTTCCAAATGATACATCTAGGGATCTGCATAAAAGTTTGAAAATCACTTCTCCATCCAATGACCCCATTTTACAGATGGTAATTCAGGGCCATATATTGTAAATGACAGGCTTAAGCTTCTACTGCCATTTATCCTCATTTGCCCATATGGCTATAACATCTATTTATACTGTGTCCTTCTTGAAGCCAGGAATCTGATCTAAATCAGATTTTTATCTCTCCATAGCTTCTAGCCTATACTGGTGTTACATATCAATTTTATTGAAATTGAATTTTCATTATCATCATAGACTATGAAGGGATGTTCATAAAGTGGTGCTTGTAGAAGAGTCAAAATGGAAACACAGTGGATAATCACTACAATGTGATTTTTGTATTGACCAAGTCTTACTATACATGGACTTATTATGAAGCAGCTTCACTACACCATGAATCAAAACCAACTGCAAAACCAATAGTTTTCCTTCCCCCTTATTCTCCTACATATTTATGTTCTCCTATATATTCAATACTCTGAGATTTCCTGGTTGTGGATAATTTATCCTACACTGAGATTTGTTAAGAATACTATGGAAACAGTGAATATTGCAAATAATCTGCTTTTTCTCTGATATTTGAAGATGATACACTGCTGGCTTTGAAGAAGGAGAAGGGGCCTTGAGCCAAGGAATGTCAGTAGCCTCTGGAAGCTAGAAAAGGGAAGTAAAAAGATTTTCCTCTAGAGTCTCCAGAAGGACACAGCCTTGCCAGCCAGCACGTTGGTATCATCCCATTGATACCCATTTTGGACTTCCGACTTCCAGAACTGTAAGATAATAAATTTGCATTGTGTTAGGCCACTGAATTTTAGGTAATGTGTTACAGTAACAATAGAAAACTAAAATAGAAGTTAACTCAACAGTATTCCTGTATATTTAGGGATTTTACCTTGATGCAACAAAATATGTAACAGTGAGAAACTCTAAATCTTTGAAAGAAATGAATTTGTTATAGTGACTAGCAAAAGTGCCAGTCTCTCATACCTATCATTTCTTTATTCATTTAACAAATAATTATTAAATTATTGAACCTACTATGCTCCAGGCACTCTGCTAGCCATTAGGGGAAATGGCAGTAAATAAGTCATGGAATCTATCTCAGGAAGGTTAGCACTAACCCCAATCTCATCAAATATATCCTCTAGGTCAGCCCAGCCCCACAAGGAATCTACAGCATGCACAATCATATATTCAATGTTATAAAGCTCATGCTTTCTGTAAGTGAGTGAAAACTCTCCAGAATTAAGATCCAATCATCTTTCTATATATTGAAGTTTCCATCTTTTATTCACTATTATAATATAGAATTTGATTTATGCTAACTTCTTCTTCAGGCTAAATTTCACCATGGTACTAAAGCTCTACCCTCAACCGCTCTGGTAATTGAAATAGCGTGGTCTGTGAGGAGAATTTAAAATCTCTATTAAACATACAACTTCTGCAGTCCCTTTCCAATGTGTATATAATTTTCTGCCTAAATGTGTATCTGTATTACAACAGAATTCTGAAAAGCAGTTACACACATGGTGCAAATAGATTTGGGATTTTTTTTAAAATCCCAAGATAATTAGTTGTCTTTGATGAGAAGTTCATGTTTGCCTACATTAGTCCATTCATCCATCAAAGGTAATTATTTCCTACAGTAATTCTTTTCAACAAAGACAATCTATGAAAACATAAATGTTTTGATGTAGCTGAAAATAATCATTCCATCAATTCTTGGCCCTGTCTACCTTAAACTTTCCTTTCCAGTGAGAACTCCCTAATACATTTGTCTTTTATAGAAGGGATGAACCATGCACCTATAGCCAGGCTTCAATCATGGTACCATGTTCCCAAAGTCCTTTCCAAAATTTCTGGGCTGCTGATAGGGTCTCATAGATTCATATCCACCTCAACTTCAGAGCTCCTGCCTGCGCATTTGCTGCTCCATTCTGTATAACACTTATGCAGTAATTAATCTCAGCCTCTACCTCAATTGCTACAGACACATACACACTCAAACCTTATTCATGCAAAGTATGTACTAATATGTTAGATTTCAGAGTTGATCTGAGTGAAACTACCAAAGGGATGTGAGAAATTACAGCCAGCAAAGTAGAAGGAATTCCAAAAAAGCAGAGTGAAATAAATTTCTTGAGAAGAATAGGCTAGTGAGTAGTGTAAAATAATGCTGAGAGATTAAATCATATGATGGCAGAAAAGTGTCCAATAGCGTTCATAACACGTTATTTATATACTTGAAGAATGGAAAAGTGAACTTCTGGTTTCAGCTCTGATACATAGAGAGCTTAGAAGTCATCACTTGGTCCTTACAATGCTGGACAAATTGAAAATCATCAACTTTTCTTGAACCCATCATCGAAGTTAGTTTTCAGGGAAAATAGTCATCCCAAAATCTACAGAGATAAGTGGATCTAGGGAGGCACAGATGAGATTCATTTACATGGAGAAGAAGCCACTAGAGCTATAAACCAGTAGAAACACTTAAATGAAAAGTTTGATAAATTTCTGGAGGCTGAGTATGGAATAATGTGAGAGTGAAACCCTTCTCGGGATTTCAGTATTAGATTCCAATTCTTTCATGGGTTTTGCCTGTAGGAATCTCATCATAGTTTCATGGTGTAGGTCTGAGAGAGATCCCTTCAAGTTTCTGTCAAGGAGAATGGAAAAGTAACTGTATTAGTCAGCCAAAGGGGTGCTGATGCAAAATACCAGAAATCAGTTGGTTTTTACAAAGGGTATTTATTTGGAGTAGAAGCTTACAGTTACCAGCGTAAGTTACTTCTCACACCAAAGTCTATTGCCACGTGTTGGAGCAAGATGGCTGCTGAGGTTTACCAGGGTTCAGGCTTCCTCTCTCTTCCTGGGGCTCATTTCTCTCCAGGCTCAGCTCCTCTGTTTTCTCCACAAGGTCAGCAGTAGACTATGAGGCTCTCTAGGCTTTGCCTCTCTCCACAAGGCCAGCTGTAGACTATCAGGCAGCCAGCTCTGTCTCTCTCCCCAAGGCTCGATTCTCTCTGGTCTCAGCTGCTCTGCTCCTCTGTGTGCTTACTTCCTGGACTCCAGCTCAAAAATTCTCAACTCTGTCTTTTGCCATGTCTTTTATCTGTGAGTCCCCACCCCTTGGTGGGTGGGGACTCAGGGCCCTACCGACGTGGCCCAATCAAAGCCCTAATCATAATTTAATCATGCCCAGATATAGACCAGTTTACAAACATAATCCAATATCTATTTTTGGAATTCATAAACAATGCCAAACTGCTACAGTAATCATTTTGAAAATATGTTCAGTCATTCTCCATTACAAAAGGCTTAGCTTCCATGGAACTTTACCAGAGCCTTATCCCACTTGGGGGAAGGACATTCCTCCCACGCCAGGCCCCTCTAGCCTTCTTGTCTCATCTATGGGGCCGGGGGACTAAGAAACAATTGTGCAGGTGACAGCCTATGGACCCAAGCCCACTAAAACAGAGATTAAGCATAAATTTATAGGATTCCCTTCCTCCACCCTTAAGTTCTAGCACCCCTACAGGGTTCAAATGTAATAGTAGTGGATTACACCTGAGAGAGCTGCATGATGTAGAGTCTCTCTGAGAAGTATGTAGGGAATCCCAAAGTCAAGATGGGAGACATAATAATCTGAAGTCTCTGGCACCTCCAGCTACAGAAACGTTTAAGCACAGCCCAACTGGTAGATGTATCAACATAGATCCTCACACTAGAGTTCTATTTACCCTCGTTCTTATTACTCAATACATGCACAGTTTTCAACACAAAATTGCATGGCATTCCAAAAGGCAAGAAAAAGTTTGAAGAGAAAAAACCAGCATCAGAACCAGACTCTGATATGACACAGTTGTTGAAATAATCAGACAGGGAATTTAAAATAATGATTATTAATGTGTTAAGAGCTCTGTTGGAAAAAGTAGATAGCATGCAAGTTACAAACATAGTAGATATTATATAAATTATTATTATATCAATAATCACCTTAAATGTGAATGGTTGAAAAATATCAGAGGCAGAAATTGTCAGCACAGTTTAAAAACAACAACTCTATCTTGCTTACATCCAACGCACAGTAAATGTAAAAACTCTGATAGATTAAAAGTAAAGATACTGAGAAAGATATACCATGCTAACACTAATGCAAAGAAAACTGGAGTTACTATATTAATTTCAAACAAAGCAGACTTAAGAACATGGAAGATTATCAGGGATAAAGAGGATAATTATATAACTATAAAGGAGTCATCTTTCTAAGAAGACATAACAATCCTGAACCTGTTTGCATCTGACAACAAAGCATCAAAATATATGATCCAAAATACTTCTGAAAATGAAAGGATAAATAGAGACATCAACCATTATATTTCAAGACTTCAGCACCTCTCTGTCAGTAATTGATAAATCATCAGGCAGAAAAGCAGTAAGGCTATAGATAACCTGAGCAGTATTATCAATCAACTTGATCTAATTGACATTTATAGACTATTTCATTCAATAGCAGCAAAATACACATAGTTTTCAAGCCCACATGGAACATTCACCAAGAAAGACCAAGTCCTGGGTTATAAAGCACGCATTAAGAAATTGAAAAGAACAGAAATCATACAACATATGTGCTAAGACTATAATGGAATTAAACCAGAAATCAATAACAGAAAGTTACAGATACCTGGAAAGTACCTATCATTTGGAAATTAAGCAACATGCTCCTAAATAACATATTTATCAAAGAAGAAGTCTCAAGAAAAATTTTAAAAAATATTTCAAAATAAATAAAATGAAAGTACAACTCATCAAAATTTGTCAGTTGCTTCAAAATCTGTGCTTAGAGAGAAATTTATAGAATTAAATGCATTAATTGGAAAAGAAGAAATATCTAAAATTAATAACATAAGCTTCCAACTTAGGAAACTAGAGAACAATGAACAATTTAAGCTTAAAGCAAGGAGAAGAGAAAAAATAATAAAAATTAGAGCAGAAACCAGAGAAATTGAACATAGGAAAACAATAAAGAAAATTAATGAAACAAAAAACTGGTTATTTGGAAAGATCAACAAACTTGATAAACCTCTTGGAAGGCTAAAAAATGTGTGTGTGTGTGTGTGTGAGAGAGAGAGAGAGAGAGAGAGAGAGAAATTACCAATATCAGAAATGAAAGCCTGGCCATCATTACTGATTGCATGGTCATTATAAAGCTAATAAAGGAATATTACAAACAACCCTATGCCCACAACTTTGATAACTTAGATGAAATGTACCAATTTGAAAAAGGAAAACCAGAAAACTCATGCAAGGAGAAACAGACAACCTGAATAGGCCTACATCTATTAGAGACATTGAATAAAAAATGAATAACCTTCCAATAAAGAAAGTAACAGGCTGAGAGGATCACACTTCTAGAAGAAAATGTAGGAGAAAATCGACATGACTCTTGGTTTGGTGATGTGTTTCTAGATACAACACCAAATGCACAACCCACAAAAGAAAAGAAATTAAAAGCTTCTGCTCTGTGACAGACAGTTTTAAGAGAATGAAAAGACAAGCCACAGACTGCGAAAAGTACTTGCAAAAAGATATATCTGGGGAAGCAGATGTGGCTCAAGCAATTGAGCTCCCACTTACCACATGGGAGTTCCCGGGTTCAGTTCCCAATGCCTTCTGGAGAAGATGAGCAAGACAGTGAGCTGGCGTGATGGGCAGTTGTGGCAAGCTGATGCAACAAGATGATGCAACAAAGGTGACACAAAGAGGAAAGACAATGAGAGACACAACAAAAGCAGGGAGCTGAGGTGGCTCAAGTGATTGAGCACCTCCCTCCCACCTCAGAGGTCCCAGGATCGGTTCCCGGTGCCTCCAAAAGAGAAGACAAGCAGACAGCAAATAGACACAGAGAGCAGACAGCGAGTGCAAACAATGAGGAGTGGGGAATAAATAAAATAAAATCTTTAAAATAGAAGAGTAAAATGAGAGGAGGCAAGATGGCATCGGTTTAGGAGAGCACTCGCTGACTAGTTCTCTGAGGACAGCTGACTGGGGACAGGGTCCTGCCCGGGGGTCTGTGCTGTGGGCACATGGAGCAAGAGACTTGGTATTCTTTCTGGAGGCAGCTCAATGGCGTGGATTGCTCAGTAGAGATTTGTGAGTTTTAATCCTGTCCATGGAGGTTAACACAGACGGCTGAGCCCCACCCTCAGGGGAAAAGGCTGGTTTGAGCCATGACACCCATTGGCAACCCGGTGAGAAGGAGCATTCTCCGAGAGTGGGAGGAATCTGGTGGAGGGTCGAGAGGGCTTTCCTTTCTGTGGATTTTGCTGCCTGGAACCCCTTGCAGCTTTGGGGAACAAAATAGCTGGCTTGAAGCAGGACCAGGTTGAGGGGCATGGCGAATCTACTGAGGAAGGTTGATTTACCTAGCTGCCAAGGGATATGCCCCAACCACTGCTGGCATCCTGGTGAGAGGGAGCATTCTCTGAGAAGGAAGGGTTCTGACAGCAGGTGGAGAGGGGTTTCTTTTCTGTCAATTTGGCTGCCTGGATCCCCTCATAGCTTTGGGGAGCAGATAAGCTGGCTTGAAGCAGCGCCAGGCTGAGGGGAGAGGAGAATCTACTGAGGAAGCCTGATTTACCTAGCAGCCTAGTGACACTGAGGCTTGGCTCCAGAGGGGGCAGAGTCAGCCATTTTTATCGTTCTGCACTGACTAGCATCAGAACTTCAGCTCCCCTGGGGAGGCCAGGAAGTGGGAAGTGATTAATTAGTGTCCACGAGCCTAGTTAGGGTCCCCTCAGTGAAGGGGTGGTCTAGAAGAGGACATATTTTGGTTCCTTATTTCGCAAAAAAAAAAAAAAAAAAGACAGTCACTTAAAAAAATAAAAAATGAATTTTTCTTTTTAATTTAGTTTTATAGCTAAAATCTGCCTCAAAACCTGCAGATAGAACCTTGCAGGGCAATTGATTGATAAATATGAGAAGGCTGAGAGGTTCTAAAAAGGCCCAAGAAGGAACACTGTTCTTCCTTAGATTTGTTTGACTGTTTGCTTGTGTGGTTGTTTGGTTTTTCTCTGTTTATTTGTTGTCTCTTGCTTTTCTTTCCTCTTTCCTCCCCCCCTTTCTTTTTTCTTATATATATATTTTAAATTAGGTGCTGCTAGCTTGTCTCTTCTTTGCTGTACTTCTTCTTTAGTGATTTCTCATTCTCTGTCTATACTGATTTTGTATCTCAAGCTATCTCTTATCCTTCCTTCATCTTTCTGCCTTCTGCTTTCTGTTGCGGTTCTTATATACCACGTTTTTTCATTAGCCCACAACTTAAGGGTGTCAATTTCTATTCTATCTATTCGGTTTTCTTTGTTTTTTATTAATATTAACTTTTTCCTTTCAGCCCTTTCTTTACTCTTTCTTTCCCTCCTCATAATTCTAGCCTTCTAAATCATTATATATATATATATATATATATATTCCTCTATTTGGTTTCCCAGTCCATTGTAGGTATGCCACTCTTTTTCCTATTACTCTACAATGCCTACATGAGTTAAATATTCGTTTTACTAAGTCTTATACAGCCCCTCTTCTAACTTTTATCAATATTACTATTATCCTTCTTCCTTTCTCACATCTTTCAATTCCTCTGACCCTAATCTTTTGCCTTCAAGGGAACATAGAAAGAAGCAAGGAAATAAAATAATAATAAGAAGTGTCAAAGATAAAACTTAACACACACACAGAAGCACCAGCTAAATAAAAATCTAGAGCAGAGAGAGAATCTAATCAACCAAATAAACCCATCAAGATAAAATGATGAATAGAGGGCAACAAAAAATTACAAACCACACTGAGAAACAGTAAGACATGGACCAGTCCAATGAACAAACTAAAAACCAGGAAGAGATGCAGAACATCGAACAACTAATCAAAGCTTTCCAAACAAATATCATGGACCAACTTAATGAAGTGAAGGAAGAGATTAAGGATATTAAGAAGACACTGGGAGAACATACTGAAGAAATTGTAAACATACATAAAAAGATAATGGATATGATGGTGATCAATGGCATAATCCAAGAAATCAAAAGATGCTGGATTCACATAACAGCAGATTTGAACAGGCAGAAGAAAGAATTAGTGATGTGGAAGATAATACATCTGAAATCAAAGAGATAGTAGAACAGATAGACAAAAAGATAGAAAAAATCCAGCAGGGACTCAGGGGTTTAACCGACAACACAAAATGCACAAACATACGCATTCTGGGCATCCCAGAAGGAGAAGAGAAGGGAAAGGGAACAGAAGGAGTGTTGAAAGAAATAATGGCTGAAAACTTCCCAACCCTATTGAGAGAGATGGATGTGCAGATCCAGGAAGCACAACACACCCCAAACAGTATAAATCCCAACAGGCCAACTCCAAGACATATACTTGTCAAAATGTCCAATGCTCAAGACAAGAGAAAATACTCAAGGCAGCAAGAGAAAAGAGAGCCATCACATACAAGGGAAGCACAATAAGATTAAGTGCTGATTTCTCATCTGAAACCATGGAAGCAAGAAGACAGTGGTATTACATAGTCAAAGTATTAAAAGAAAAAAAACTTCCAGCCATGAATTCTCTATCCAGCAAAACTGGCATTCAAAAATGATGGAGAGTTCAAAATATTCACAGATAAACAGAAATTAAGAGAGTATGCCCATAAGAAACCTGCACTTCAAGAAATACTAAAGGAAGTTCTACAAGTTGAAAAGAAAAAACAAGGGAGAGAGAGTTGGAGGAGAGTTTAAAAACAACTAAAAAGACAAAAACAGAAACAAAACAACATATGACATACATTAACCCAAAGAAAATATGGCTGGAGTAAGAAATTTGTTGTGAGTAAAAACACAGAATGTTAATGGATTAAATTCTCCACTCAAGAGACATAGATTGGCAGAATGGATAAGAAAATATGATCCATCTATATGCTGTCAACAAGAAACCCACCTTCGACCCAGGGATTCAAGGAGGCTGAAAGTGAATGGCTGGAAAACAATTTTACAAGCTATCAATAGCCAAAAAAAAAAAAAAGGGCAGGAGTAGTTATTCTAATATCAGACAAAATAGACTTTAAATGCAAAACTATTGTAAGGGACAAATATGGACACTACATATTAGTAAAAGGGGTAATCTCTCAAGAAGAGAGAACAATCATAAACATTTATGTACCTAATCGTGGTGCCTCAAAATACATGAGGCAAACTCTGGAAAATCTAAGTGGTGAAATAAATGCCTCTACAATTACAGCAGGGGACTTCAATACACCATTATCATCATTAGACAGAACATCTAGACAGAGAATCAATAAAGGAACAAAGACTCTGAACAATACATTAGAGGACCTGGACTTAATAGACATATACAGAACACTACACCCAAATACAGCAGGATTTACATTTTTCTCGAGTGCACATGGATCATACTCCAAGATAGACCACATGCTAGGCTACAGAACAACTCTCAGGGAATTCAGAAAGATTGAAATTATACAAAGTAATTTCTCTGACCACAATGGAATGAAATTGGAAATCACTAATGGCCAGAGAATCAGATTAGGCACAAAGATATGGAAGTTAAACAGCACACTCTTAGACAAACAGTGGGTCTAGGAGGAAATCACAAAAGAAATCAGTAACTACCTTGAAACTAATGAAAATGACAACACAACATGTCAAAACCTATGGGATGCAGCAAAAGCTGTACTGAGAGGGAAGTTCATAGCCATAAATACATATATTAAAAAAGAAGAAAGAGCTAAAATTGAAGACCTAACTGCACACTTGGAAGAATTGGAAAAATAACAACAAACTGGACCTAAAGGAAGTAGAAAGAAGAAAATAACAAAGATTAGAACAGAACTAAATGAAATAGAGAAAAAGAAAGCACTGGAAACAATAAACAAAACCAAAAGCTGGTTCTTCGAGATCAATAAAATTGACAAACCCTTAGCCAGACTAACAAAGAAAAAGAGAGAACAGATGCAAATACACAAAATAAGGAATGAGCAAGGGGATATCACTACTGACCCCACAGAAATAAAGAGTATAATAAGAGGATACTTTGAAAAATTATTTGCCAACAAGAATGATAATTTAGAGGAAATGGACAAGTTTCTAGAAACTCACAAACAGCCTACATTGATGAAAGAAGAAATAGATGAACTCAACAGTCCAATTACAAGTAAAGAGATAGACTCAGTTATCAACAACCTCCCAACTAAGAAGAGCTCAGGACCAGATGGCTTCACAGCTGAATTCTACCAAACATTCCGGAAAGAGCAAACACCAATTGTGCTTAAGCTCTTCCAAAAAATAGAAGTAGAAGGAATATTGCCTAACTCATTCTATGATGCCAACATTACCCTAATACCAAAACCAAACAAAGATACCACAAGAAAGAAAAATTACAGACCAATTTCTCTAATGAACCTAGATGCTAAAATCCTCAACAAAATACTTGTTAGTTGCATTCAAAAACATATCAAAAGGATTATACAGCATGACCAAGTGGGTTTCATCCCGGGTATGCAAGGATGGTTCAATATAAGAAAATCAATCAATGTAATATAGCACATAAACAGATTGAAAGAAAAAAATCACATGATCATCTCTATAGATGCAGAAAAAGCATTTGAAAAAATACAGCACTCTTTCCTGATGAAAACACTGCAAAAGATAGGAATAGAAGGAAACTTTCTGAAAATGATGAAGGGTATATATGAAAAACCCAAAGCTAACATCATTTTCAATGGTGAAATCCTAAAAGCCTTCCCTCTGAGATCAGGAACAAGACAAGGATGCCCACTATCACCACTCCTATTTAACATTGTCTTAGAAGTACTTGCTCGAGCCCTGAGGCAAGAAAAACATATAAAAGGCATCCAAATTGGAAAACAAGGAGTAAAAATTTCATTATTTGCAGACGACATGATCCTATACATAGAAAGCCCTGAGAAATCTACAACAAAGCTTCTAGAACTTATAGAGGAGTTCAGTAATGTCACAGGCTATAATATCAATGCTCAAAAATCAGTAGCATTTCTGTACACCAATAACGAGCAATCTGAGGAGGAAATCAAGAAAAAAAAATACCATTTACCATAGTAACTAACAGAATCAAATACCTGGGAATAAATTTAACTAAAGATGTAAAGTACTTATATACAGAAAACTACACAACACTGTTAAAGGAAATCAAAGAAGACTTAAATAAATGGAAGAATAGTCCCTGTTCGTGGATAGGAAGACTAAACATCATCAAGATGTCTATCTTACCCAAACTAATCTACAGATTTAATGCAATCCCAATAAAAATCAACACTGTATTTTTTAAGGAACTGGAACAACTAACTACAAAATATATTTGGAATGGTAAGAGGCCCCGAATTGCCAAAGACATATTGAAAAAGAAAAAAGAAGTTGGAGGTATGACATTACTTGACTTTAAAACATACTACAAAGCTACAGTGCTCAAAACTGCATGGCATTGGCACAAAGATAAACATACTGACCAATAGAACCAAATTGAGAGTTCTGATATAGATCCTCGCATATACAGTCATCTGCTATTCAACAAGGGCACCAAGACCACTCAGTTGGGAGAGAATGGCCTCTTTAACAAGTGGTGCTTGGAGAACTGGATATCCATATCCAAAGAATGAGAGAGGAATACCATCTCACACCTTATACAAAAATCAACTCAAGATGGATCAAAGATCTAAATATAAGAGCCAAAACCATAAAGACCTTGGAAGATAATGTAGGGAAGCATCTACAGGACCTTGTAATAGGAAATGGTTTCATGAACTTCACACCCAAAACACAAGCATCAAGAGAAAAAATAGATAAATGGGATCTCCTCAAAATTAAAAATGCCTGCAACTCAAAGGACATTATTAAGGAGATAAAAAGGCAGCCTACCCAATGGGAGAAAATATTTGGCAGCCATATATCTGATAGGAGCCTAATATCCTGCATATATAAAGAAATCCTACACCTAGAAAATAAAAAGACAAACAACCCATTTAAAAAATGGGCAAGTGACCTGAAAAGGCACTTTTCCAAGGAAGAATTACAAATGGCTAAAAAGCACATGAAAAAATGCTCAACATCACTAGCTATTAGGGAAATGCAAATCAAAACTACAATGAGATACCATCTTACACCCATCAGAATGGCAGCTATTAAAAAAACAGCAGACTATAAGTGTTGGAGAGGATGTGGAGGAATAGGAACCCTCCTCCACTGCTGGTGGGGTTGTGGAATGGTCCAGCCACTGTGTAGGACAGTTTGGCGGTTCCTTAGAAAACTAACAATAGATCTTCCGTATGAGCCAGTGATTCCACTGCTGGGTATATACCCAGAAGAACTGAAAGCAAAGACACGAACAGATATATGCACACCAATGTTCATAGCGGCATTGTTCACCATTGCCAAAAGTTGGAATCAGCCCCGGTGTCCATCAACAGATGAATGGCTTAATACTTTCCTTCCTGCTTTCTCTTTTGGATCAGCCTTACTGCAGAGAGAATGTCCTCTGAACTATTTTACCCACATGATTGCCTTGCTCATGATGGTAGTGTTGGGAAGGAGGAGTTGTCTGCTGTTCCTGTGCTGCCTGTCACTGCATGAGGAAAATTTTAATCCAGGGATTCATTGCTGCTGAACACTTATGCCATGGAGTCCAAATCAGTCATAAAAGTGCTATTTTCCCAATAATATGTTTGTCCCAACCCAATTCATTTAGCTTTCAGATAGGAAAAGAGGTGCTTTCAATTTCTACTATAATGCCAGCAAGGGAAATATAGACAACTCCAGAATATGGGTCACAATAGGTGGCTGGACAAAGGAGTTGCAGTTGGAAGGGCTCTTGGGTTCAAGAGATTTTTTTTTTTTTGGGGGGGGTTGCATTTGACAATTTTAAGATGGATAAAGGATGTTTTTACTTAGCCCAATAAAAAGACACAACTTAATTATGCAGGATAGCTGTAGAAGCAAAGTTTCAGGAAAGTGAGGGGTGATGGAATCCAGAACACTTGCAAAAAGAAATTTGCTTTTCATAGGAATAGTGATACTTTTTTTTCACTGTAGCATGAGAAAAAAAGAGAAGTTCAGTATATAAACAGGTAAGTTTGTGGAGGTGGTAGCTTTTGAATGGGTTCTCAGTTGGGTTCTCAATTCACCATATGGTGAAGTGAATAGCTAAAAGTGATAGTAAAGGAGAAGGTATGAGAATTCTGAAGAAAGAGCAGTTATGAAATAATAATTTCATAGTAATTCAGGTTGTGGATAAACAAATCTTCTAGGGAAATATAGGATTATCAGGCAGCAATTGCCCATTCAGTATTTCTATTATACATTGAAAGTTTTAAAAAATCAGCTCAGTTGTATAATTTTCTCCAGATATAGCCAACTACATAAATATAGGGATAAATAAAGTAAACTGGTAAAGTTCACCCAGAATCTGGGGTTTTCCAGACATGTTTGATAGAAGAAGAGAGGAACAAGGAATTCGAAGTTATTGGTAAGGAAATGATTATAGCAATGGTCCCATGAATAGAAGATGGACTGGATATGAAGGAATATGATGACTGAAGTGTTCTGATGGAGAATGAACTTGGTGGAATTAACAGGTTGGTGGTCTTAAAGAAGTAGAAGAATTATAACAATGTTGGTACTTAAGTAAGTGAGATGGAAGGTTAAGAGGTGGTGGTCAGAAAGTGGGATGCCTGATATCTAGATTTTAAAGGTAGTATTGCTTCTGGCAATGTTTAAAATCCAGGGTATGACTATGGAAAGAGTAACTGAACAGGACTGAAGATTAAAGTTCATTTGGAGTGAGTAGAAGAAGAAACTTCGAGGCCAGAGTGCTATAACTGGCATTCAGTAGACGTTGAAGTTACCCGAGGTAATGGTAAGAGCTGAGGTGGAAAGAAAAAAGTAAGCAAGGGGCTAAGGTCTTCCCTGAAAAAAAGTAGACTGATCAGGAAGTAATGGAAAATGATAGGTACAAGAAAGGAGAGAGTGATGTGGTTGAATGGCATGAGCTTCAAAGCAGCAAGGGTAGGAGGACAAATCACTAGGAAATAGCAATATGGAACGAGGACGCTATCTACCCTGACTCCTGTTTTCGAGATACCTAGGATATGAGAAAAGCAGCAACAACAACAAAATAAAAAAAAACAGAATCATTTACTTGACAGGGCTAAAGGGGAAGCACATATTTAGAAAAAGTCAAAGAGAAGAGAATGCTCAGAACAAAGTTTGAGGATTAGGTGAATTTACTGATGGCAGGTGGAAAGTTTAAGAGGATAATTCAGAAGAGTTTAGGAGGAAAGAGAAGGGTAGGTGTTGGGTCATAATAGGTAATGTAATGAGTAACATGTGGATAAAAGCCTGGTGGTAATGGATTACCAAGGCTTTAAAGTTTTGGTGATGTATGGTGTTCAGATGGGGATGATTTCCTTCTTCTGACAGCGTAGCTCCACCTCTCAGGGGCACTAATCATTAATATCGCTGACTTGGGCATAAATTAGCACACTCCCATCTTAGTGGCAGAGGAAAGATAATAAAATAAAATGTATAGTGTATTATATAGTGATATGTATAAAGATGAAAAAAGCATATAAGAGGGATAGAAATGGAGGTGGGATTGAATTTATAGTTAGGGAAGGCAGAGGAGGTCTTTTTCAGAAGATTCTTTTGAATTAAGCCTTGAAGAAGAGGAGGGTGTATGCTGTATAGTTATGTGGGAGAGCAATGTTCCAGGAAGTACAAGTACTAAGTACAAAGGCTCTGAGGCAGGAGTATACCTGGCATGCTCAAAGACCAGCGAGACATCCTCCTGGAGTGGAGTGGATGTCAGAGAGAGAATGAGAGATAAAATCAGAAAGTAATAGGAAGCTAAATCATGTAGGGCCTTGTAGGTCACAAAAAAGACTATGGGTTTTGTTCTGAGATGGGAAGCCAATGCAGAGTTCTCAGCATAACAGGGATATAATCTGACTTATTCTTTACCAGGTGTCTTAATTTGCCAGGGATGCTATAACAAGATACCACAGACCGGTTGGATTACAAAACAGGAATTTATTGTCTCAGAAGTCCCAAATCAAGGTATCAGTAGACCATGCTTTCTCTGAAGTCTGTAGCATTCTTTTTGTGGCTCAGTCTCTGCCTCCATCACTCAGTGATCTAGCGCTTGTGTCCCTTCCTTTGGCTTCTACTTTTCCTTCTCAGTTGTTTCTCCTTATAAGGACTCCCATCATATTGGATTAAGACCCATACTGATTTAGTTTGGCCTTATCTTAATAGTATCTTCAAAGAGATTAGGAGTTAGGACTTAAACATGTATTGCGGGGGACATAATTTATTCCCAATACCAGGATCACCTGGGTTGCTATATTGATAATGGACAGAGAATGAGCAAAGGCACAAGCAGGGAGACCTGTTAGAAAGGCATCACAATTATTATAAGAGGAAATAGTGGTAGCAGGTAGCTTGGGTCAGGGTGGTAGCAGTAAGGCTGGTGAGAAATGGTTAGACTCTGGATATAGTATGAAGAAATGACCTATAACATTTTGCTATTGGATTGAATGTGGGATGTTAGAAAGAATTAAGAATGACATCAAGGTGTCTGGCCTGAGCAACTGGAAAGAGAGAATCAATATTAATTAAATGAGGAAGATTGGGAGAGGAGGTTTGAGTGGGATGCAGAATTTAGTCTGGGATATGTTTAGTTTGGGGTGCCTATTAGAAATCTAATTGGAGACGCTGATTGGGCAGTTGGATGCATGTTTTTGGAGTTCCAGGGAAAAGATGTGAACAGGCTGGAAATAGCAATTTGGGAAGCATTACTACATATTTGGGAATCAAACTCATGAGACTAAATGATCTCACCTAAGGAGTAAGTATAGATAGTTTAGAGAAAATGTCCAAGGAATGAGCCCCATACTACTCCAACATTGAGAGATGGGAGAAAGTTTAAGGAAGCAACAAAGAAGATTAAAAAAAAAAAAGAGGGGTCAGTGTGGTAGAAGGGAAACTATGTGAGTGTGGGGTCCTGGAAGCCATGGGAAGAAAGTGTTTCAGAAGGAGAGGTGATCAACTGTGTCAAATCCTGCTGCGAGTGATGATAACATGTGGACCAAGGACTGATCATTGGATTTAGCAACATGAAGGTCACCGATGACCCTGACAAGGGAAATTTATGTGGCGTGATAGGGGCAAAAGCCTGTTTGGAATGGGTTGACTAGAGGATGAGGAAAGAGAATTTGGAGATTTTTAAGGAAATGAGAGAAATTAAGCAGTAGCCGAAGTGGAAAATGGGGTCAAATGAGGATTAATGATTCTCCTTTTAAGATGGGAGTAATGAAAGCGTGGTTGGATCCTGATTGGAAAGATACAGTTAGAGGGTAGTTTGATGATGCAGGAGAGAAAGGAGAAGCAAAGTCTCGGAATAAGTGAGAAGGGTCAAGCTCTAGTGCCCAAGTGAAGAGATTGGCCTTAGCTAGGAGTTTGGGCAGCCCATTCACAGAAACCAGAAGTAAGGCAGAATACAGGGGACCAAATATAGGTAGGTGGATAGATGTGGTTGTAGGAGTTTGGGGAAATTTTCTTCTGAGTTCTTCAATTTTCTCACAGAAGGTAATGGATGAAGAGTGAGCATTGGGAAGGAGGTGTAGGAGGTATGAGTGGAGAGAAGTCAGTGTTACATAATCTTCTATGGGAGCAGGAGAGTGAATGGATTGATGATGTATCGTCTGACAGCACTGGGGTTCCACTTGAGGCCTATAGTCATGATATCAAAGTAAGACATGTCTGCATGGTTTGAGTTTCCTCTAGCCACGTTCAACTATGCTGGGGCAGATAAGCAGATACTCTTTGCTGCTCCTTGAAATACTGGACTGGATTCTTCTCTATATGATGGCTACACAGGAAGTGCTGAATTGCTTTGGAAAAAGCTCAGAGCTGTGAACGAAAGACATTTTAGCATCTTTTAGCTCCTAAATTCAAAGAATTGCCATTTGGGGGACCAGAATCTTCTAATCCTCACTAAGATGGGAATGAGACAGAGTTTGTTGAACAACTTCCAAAAAGGAGAATAACAACTAATTACATTGTCATCCTTCCTCCTCCTCCATACCAAGCAATCACCTTAACAATCTGAGGATATTTCTGAATAGAGGCACTGGACCTGCAAACCTGTCTCGAGTTCTCACTGAATCAGAACTCACAAGTATATCTGGCACTAGCAAGTGTGATATAAAGGCAGCATACACAGTGGCTCAACAAATCAAGAGAAGGCAAAGATTTTTTCCCCATTTACAGAAAGAGCTGAGGTTGGCATGGAGGCCTGTAAGAGTAGCTGAGGGCACTGGCTGGCTTGCCAGATCCTTTTAAGTACCATCCAGAGGGATAAAAGGATTTCAATTAGAAGCTGTGAGATGAACCACCAACTTGGCGTGGGGGTGACAGTTGTGCCTTTATAGGATCATTAATATTAGGGAGCTCTGGAGGGGGTTCCCTGCAGGTGCCTACAAACCCCTGATGGTGCCACACAAAACTAACAGCTTTGGACCACGTCCATGCTTGGATATAACACACTTGGATGTAATACAGTCACAAACATCAGCCGTACAATCCTTGCATTGGGCTGAGGAGGTAGAGAGAGCCGCCTCCTGTTTCAACCAGCCACCTCCGCCCCTCCCACCCCAACATTGCCCTGCCAGCAACTTCTGGGAGATAGGCACCTTCACTCTGCTTTGAAAACCGAAACAGGGCTAGGGAAAGATGAAGAGGAAAATACCTGCAAAAAGGGGAAGCCCTGAGATTGTGTGCTTGACTGACCTGAATCGGATTGCATATTTATGCTAGAAAGACGAAATTCTAAACCAGAAGTGTCTGAAGCATTATAGGGTTGAACTGGAATGAGATAATGTAAGTTGCCTGCTCTGGGCATACTGAGGGTTCAAATACCAGAGAATATGTGCAGTTTAATGAACACAACAAACTTTACATTCTTCCTTCTCAGAGCGAGGCTGGCTTCAGATGACCATTTCTCTTGGGCAATGTAGTGCTCTGGGTGGGCTTTTCAAAAGCATATGTATGTATGTGCGTGTGTGCACACGCGTGTGCGTGTGTGTGTGTGTTTTGGGGGTGCGAGGAGTTATGAACTGTCAGCTTATTCAAAGTCAATTATATCAAAGAACATTAGCCAAATTCCAATAAATGAATATTTGAAAAAAAAACAGGACTGATTTTTGTAATATTCTGTAAGTGTTCGTTAGTCCGACTTAGTGAGATCTTGGCTGTTTCTCCAGTTTAAAACCTGTGGCGTTCATATAGCTCAAAAGAAAGATTAACATTCCCCAGTGTGGTTCAAACCTGCTTCAAATTTCTCAAAGTTTCATTGAGCAGGTCATCGATGATCATGTTGGCAGCATGAAAATCGAATATTTCCACTGCATGTTTTGTTTTTACATTATTCACAATGCACATAATGCATTATGCAGGTAAAATCCATTTTCCTTTAAAGAAGCATAATTGGAACAAAATGCAGCATAGACATTTTCAGCCCTGGATGAGGAAAAAATTATGGTCTTATAATTGCAGTTGTCTTGCAATTCTGAGTACTCTAATATAAAGATCTTCACCCATCCACATATGCATTTCAAATAATTCTCCCTACCTGGATGCTTCCTAAATACTATTTTATAGACAGGTCTTCCAATTCGTAATAACTGAACTAGCCACATCAACTTTTTGTACCTACATATGGAAGCTTGAAAGTTTGGGGTTTTAGTTTGTTTGGGGAAGTTTCACACAAACTGAAGGGGAAATAGTATGTGACATCACAGTGCACATTTGTAGTAATAAAGTGACTTCTTGATTACTGTAATGTCTGAAAACTATACCTGAATTCCATTTTAAACATATGGGTTGCTAGGTATAACTGCTGACTGGAAAGAATCCTTTACCTGGAGATTGTGTTCTGGTGTTTGTTCTATCAGCAGCTGGGGGTAAAATCTCAGCTCTTTGGGGTCTCCTTTATCTCACCGATAAAATGAGAAGATTGACCCAGATAAACTCCAAGTTTTCTTCCAGTGCCGAAATTCTGAATTCACTCAATAAATATCTACTGCCTATAGTGTACAAGGCACTGTGATAAACACTGATAATAAATCAGTGAATGAAACAAATAAAAATCTCTGCCATCATAGAATTTACATGCCAGCAGGTACAAAGAAAAGATGCTGATGTTGTCCTGGACTACCGTGTCTGTCCTTACCCTTCTCCCTATGTGTCCAGTGCTAGCCTAGCCATCTTCTTAAAGCATGCTTCTGAGAAAACACTCCAGTGCTCAAAAATGATCAAGGCTTCTTATCAGTTGAAGAATATGGTGCAAATCATTTAACCGGGCATTCTCTATCCATTGTGCCCTGGCCAACACTGTACGAACAATCTCATTACTTAAGAGGGAGTATTGGGTAGGAAGAAAAGAACTGGCCCAGGATTCCAAAGCTCTGGCCTTCAGTTCTAGAGCTACTACTCACTAGCTTTATAATATTTGGCAGAGCATGTCAATTCTCTGAGCCTCCATTTCCTCATTTGTAAAATAAGAACGATAGTAGCTTTGTTCCATAGGGTGACATGCGAGCAATAAATCACATCTGCTAAAGATATTAAAATAGTTTGTAACTATTAAGGTAAAGTGGGATAATGGAAAATCCATGGATTTTTCAATCACGTAGAACTATGTGCAAAATCTGGCTCAGCATCTTACTAGCTTTGAGGCTTTGAACAAATTAATATTTCCGAACTCCTTATCTTTAAAATTGGATCAAAATAGCTATTTTGCAGGTTATTATGAGTGCTAAGTGAGACAGTTTAAGGAAAATAATTAAAGGTAATAGGTAAATAGTTGATCATTGACTAGTAGCTATTATTAGCTATTCTCTCAATAGAGAAGGAATTATATAAATACCACGTTACCACTGGTTAATGAGTTAGTTCACAGTTTTCTCAAGAGAAATTTCATATATGTGTGCTAAGTAAAATAAAATAGCTGCCTGCATTGGACATTGCTGAGGAGGACTCCTTTTCGAGAAAGGATTTTCCAGAAGACAAAATGAATTGACCTACAAGGGCGTTCCAAGAAAATGGATCAGTGGAATGCATCCTGCAGAACTGAAGATAAGCAACACCTAGTGACAGATCAGTTTCTGTCCAGTAGAAATAGCTTAATTGGAATGGACAAGCATACCATACTACTCAATGTATATCTGCCCCCCCAATTTGTAAGACCACCTTAAGTAAAATGGAAATGTAATGTCAGTCATTCAGAACATTTCCTCACTTGCTTCCACGTTTGCCCTATATAAGCACCCCCTTTTATCCCCATGGTAAATCTCCATTCCGTATGAGGTTTGGATGCTGCCCAATTCACGAATTGTAAACTGCTCAAATAAACTCAAGTAAATAATAGCTTGTCTAATATGTTATTTCAACATATGTTTATAGATATGTGTATATATTATGCACACACACGGAGAGAGAGAGAGGGAGAGAATGAAATTATAAAGGAAAGTTACCAACTGGAACATGGGTGATTTGCATTCTGGATTCTGAGGTCAGGTTGACCTGATGGGACCACTAAATAGGAGGAGATAATCCACACTGAGAAACAAATAAGAAATAAAAAGAGCAAGGAGATTTATTTGGTATTATTTAGAAGAGTTGAAGGCAGGTGAATAAACGCTACGACCCAGCAAATCTTCTCTTAGATATATACCCCAGAGAAATTCCTATGTATGTCCAAAATGGAGTACGAACAGAGATACTACTTGCAGAATTGTTTATAAAAGTGAAAAATTGGAAACAAGTTAAAAGTTCATTGCCTGAGGGGTGAGTAACATATGTGTGGTCTATTCACCCCAAAGAATCTGTACAGCCATGAAAATGAATGCACTGTGTATCTTACATATCAGCATAAGTGGGTTCTCCTCAAAAACATGGAGTTAAAAAAGGTGGATATGCAGTAGCATATTTGCATCCCAATACCATTTGTGTAATGTTTGAAAACGTACTAAACAGTACTGCATAGTGTTTAAAGTATATGTGAAAATTTGGAAAATCTATAAGGACATGAATGGGAATGATAATCATCAAAGTCAGCATGGAGGTTAATTCTGGGCAAGGTGTGTGTCGGGGGGGACAGGGTGAGGGGAAGGCAATCGGGGTGAGGTACACTCGTGGCTTTGACTGTGTCTGCAGGGCTCCGTTTCCTAAGCTAGATGGTGGGTACACGGACACTTGTTACATTATTTTCTACCCCTTGTGTATATCTGAATTGTTTTGTAATAAATATAGAAAAGAACATGAGGATGAAGTGAGCGAGAGGCAGGGAGGGATCTGGTTCTCCCGTGTTATCTAATCAGGAAGTCATGATGAGTTGTGAGTGCTGATGACCTGGTGACAGGCTGATGCTGTGCTGTGAGGGAATCAGGAAGGGAAGCGCACTGACCCTCAAAGAGACACAATGAATCACAGATGCTCAGCTGAGCCTGGACCAGCAAAACCCCACAGTTACCCTATGCCTCTGCCTGTGATCTAGAACTTTGCAGAGATCCAAAACAAGAAATAATTACATGCCTAGAGTGATAACAACACCCTCCCAATTTAAAAAAAATTCACCATGAAAACTTCTGTAGATGACTGGTTCTCCCATACTCAGACCCAAGAATCTCTTTAACTTCCTTCTGGAGCCAGCTAGGGAGAAGTTGACAAGCACACGGAATCAAATAAATGCAAGAGAAGGCTAGGCTTTGGAGGCAAACTGGCATGGCTACAAATTCCCCTTCTGTCACTCACACATGGAAATGAGCTGCAAACCCAGGACTGCCAAAGATTTGCTATATTACCTTGGACAATTTACTTAACTCCTTTGAGTTTCAGTATCCTTATCTGTAAAATGAAGATTATGGCATTTAGGTCACATGATTTCCAGGATTATATGTATACATATGCATGTATGTATGTATGTTATTTTTATAAATGATGCCTAGAAAATAGTAGGTATTCAAGGCATGTTAGTTTCCTTCCTTCCTTCTCCACTAAGAGATTTCAAACAGCCTGAGAATTGTCATAAGATTATTAAGCTTCACTGCAATCAAGTTGAGGATCAATTCGGATTGTCATGACCTAGGGTGGTGTTGACACAATGCAATATTTCTCATTTTAGTATCTCTTTGTTCACTTTCACTTCTATGACCATGAATTGCCAAAAAAGCATATTAAATTTCTAAGACAGTTGGATTGAAGAAACAAATAATTTTTTCATGTTCCCTCCTGGTAGGCACTGCTAAAGTTCTTGTGGTGACCAGGTGCAGCCCCCATCACCCTTGACCATCAAGATGGCCTTCCTGTTGCAGAACAAACTTTGGGACCTGAGCTTTCATAGTGTCCTGGGTCACAAGGGCAAGTGGTTTCTCAGCGCCATATTTTGGTGATTCTTAGCTGCAGAGCTGGGATCTCTGTAGTGAGCAAACTGAGAGAAGCCAGAGGCCAGAAACTGTGGGATTAGAGCTAGGAGAAAAGAAACAGTTTTGATTCAAAATCCTGCGAAAAGTGACCAGACGACTAAAAGAACTTAAACAGCCACGAGCCTCTCACAATCTTATGG
This sequence comes from Tolypeutes matacus, assembly GCA_026826555.1. NCBI lineage: Eukaryota > Metazoa > Chordata > Mammalia > Cingulata > Chlamyphoridae > Tolypeutes > Tolypeutes matacus. Next base: position 12,095,747 of record JAKSZT010054138.1, on the reverse strand, counting down.
GTCCTAGAGAATCCTACAGTATAATTCCTTTGGAGTTGAAGTTAGAAGGACAGGGCTGTTAAATAAAATACCTAGATAGGGTAGGAACAATCTGATTATATCTCCTGTTAACAAGCTAATTTGTATTCCTCTGGGATAACAAGCCAGGGCTTTATAATCCTGTTCAATGGCACATATTGTCAGGGGGCATCATGCTGAAACCTTGGGAGACAGCATAGAGGAAATGAAATATTTCTTATGGTAAGATTTCATGGAAATGCATGAGATTTCATATTTAACCTGTACTCCAAATTCATTTGCTACAATTGCACATGTTTAACTGGGAGAAGAGGAGTATATGGGCAGTACAAATTCTACATTTTGGCACCATCCTCTATTACTTCTCTGACAACTCTGATATAAAGATAGAACTGAAAAACATACAGTTGAAATTCATACAAAGTGCCAACAGCAAAAACATTTTACTTTCCAAAATATAAGGATTGTGGTCAAAGAAGAACTTAGAAGTTTCACAGCCTTGCATGTTTTTGTTTTGTTTTGAAATTATAAATACTGAATTTAATTTCAGTATATTAAACATGAAAAATCAACTAACTTATTACCTTGCACAGTAAATTCAACAAAAGTTTTAAACATATTTATTTTGCAGGCACATTTTTCATTACATATAGCCTTAACGAGATATTAGAAATACATGGGATAAATTTTATAAACAAATGTTTGTAAATATCTTTGCTTATATCATTCTTTTCTCTCAGAGATCTTTTTATTCTGGCCAGCCACAGTCTAGGTTTTAGGAATTCCTGGAAGTATAGGGCTGAGAAGTTGTGATTCAAACTATCCTATCACCCGCAATTTTTTTCTGCATATATATTTTTCAGAATTTTACTTTTACCCCGTTGCCGCTTGTGCTCGCTGTCTGCTTTCTCTGTCCATTTGCTGCGCTTCTCTTCTGTGTCTGCTTGTCTCCCCTTTGTTGCATCATCTTGCGGCACCAGCTCTCCACGGGCGTGGGCCATCAGCTCTCCACGGGCTCGGGCCAGCTTGCCCTCACCAGGAGGCCCCGGGAACAGAACCTAGGGCCTGTTGGTAGATGGGAGCCCAACCACTTGAGCCACATCCGCTTCCCTCCCGTAAGTTTTTTATTATCCCACCATTTTCCAAGGAGTTACACAGATGTACAATGAACACAGTCAGCCTTCTTTCTACTTACGTTTTTTTTTTAGCTATTAAAAAAGTCCTTTATTGTAAAATTGTAAAATAAATAGAAAAATATATTGAAAAAAATTACAAATTTTAAACGAGAATGCAAGGCCAGGTTAGATTTAATATAATCACTTATAAAAAATATAGCATAGCAGCAAACCTTTATAAATGTAAATAATAATTCAAATATAATAGAAATTAATTATAACATAATTCTAATTTTTATATTACAGCTCTAACTATTGGACATAATAATCTCTAAGAATGAAATAAATTATTGGTTGTTATTTAATTTGCATTTAGGCCATAATTCTTTCTAGATAATCAAATTCCTATTTGGAAATTATTGACATCTTATTGGAATGAATTACAGCAGATAATTTGCCAACTCATAATTTTATGAGGCAGAAAAATTCAAAATCTTCTTCAACAGTAGTCATGCTAAATCATCATTGAGCCAGATAGACTATTTTAATTGAAGAGTATGAATAAGAAAGGGTTAAAGAAAAATGAAGTATCCAAAAACATATCTCTTTTCCAGCCCTCCTGGATTAAAAGGAAGTGTTTATTTTGTCTGAAAAAAATTACAGAACAATTTGCCAGTTGCATTAATTATTGTTCATATACTATAATGTTATTTTACATTTATCTGGTCTATTCCAGCTCTTTTTTGGTTACTATTTGCATGGAATATCTTTTTCCAACCTTTCACTTTTAACCTGGTTGTGTCCTTATGTCTGAGGTGGGTCTCTTGTAGACAACACATAGATGGTTCATATATTTTTATCCATTCTATCAGTCTATGTCTTTTGATTGGGGAGTTCAGTCCATTAACATTCAGTGTTATTACTGTAAAGGCATTACTTACTTCATCCATTTTGACCATTGGCTCTCTGTTGTCATATCGTTCTATTGTCTTTCTTCTTATCATTCAGTTTACCCTTCCTAATAATCTTCATTTCTAAACTCTTCTCCAAATTTCTCACCCTTGTTTTTTTCCATTCAAGCTGCAGCACCCCCTTTATTATCTCTTGCAAATCTGGTCTTCTGACAACATATTCTATCAGTTTTTATTTGTCTGTGAAGACTTTGAACTCACCCTCATTTTTGAAGGACAGCTTTGCTGGATACAGAATTCTTGGTTGGCAGTTTTTCTCTTTCAGTACCTTAAATACATCATACCACTTTCTTCTCACCTCTATGGTTTCTGATGAGAGGTTAGCAGTTATTTTTATCAAGGTTCCCTTGTATGTGATGCTTTGCTTTTCTCTTGTTATTTTCAAAATCCTCTCTTTATCTCTGATATATGTCATTCTGAATAGTAGATGTCTTGGGGTAGGCCTATTTATTCTGTTTGGGGTGTGTTGTCCTTCTTGGATATTGATATTTATGTCTTACATAAAAGTTGGGAAGATTTCAGTCATTATTTCCTCAAATAGTCTTTCTTCCCCTTTTCCATTCTTTTCTCCTTCTGGGAACCCAAAAATGCGAGTGTTTGTGCGTTGTGCATTGTCATTCAATTCCCTGAGACTCTGTTCCATTTTTTCCATCCACTTCTCTTTCTGTTTTCCTGTCTTTTCCAGTTCAGATGTTCTGCCTTCAAAATCACTGATTCTGTCTTCAAGCAATTCAAATCTGCTCTTATGTGCCTCTAATGTATTTTTTTAATCTCATCCATTGTGTTTTTCATTCCCATAAAGTCTGTTACTTTGCTTTGCAGGCTTTCAAATTATTCTTTATGCTTTACCAATGTCTTATTAATATCCTTTAGTTCTTTAGTCATGTTTTCTTTAAATTTTTTGAAGTGATTTAGGAGAGTTATGTGATTATCACTGATTAATTATATTAAACCCAGTATCTCTTCAGGATATTTGGTTTGTTCTTTTGGCTGGGCCATCTCTTCCTGTTTCCTAGTATGGGTTGTAATTTTTTGCTGCTGTCTAGGAATCTGAATATGTTGGTGAATTTACTCTGGTGACTAATTTCTCTCTCTTGCCTATTGTTTTTTTTTTTTTTCCACAGCTCTTCTTTGATATTTGGTTCAACTTATTCTCAGTCTTTAAAATTGCCCAACTTAAGTTTTCAAAATTGGGCCAGGGACTCACTAGTGGGGTGCAGATTTTCTCCCAGGGGTTGGATACAGAGAAAGTGAATAGTTTTTGTCCATGCAATTTCCAGACCAGCCAGCAGATGGTGCTAGTTGCTGACTTTCCATGCACCTTTCCATGAAGGTGTTTCAGTCTTGGCTTTCCTGTGTTCCTGTGTTGAATCTCCAGATCTGAGATTCAAAGCTGGCTCTGCTAGCTGAATTCACTGAAAAAAAAACACCCCTACCTTCCTGCCCTTTTCCCTTGAAACAGCTGACAGGGAGGAGGATGTCTGTTCCCCACTCAGTCAGCTGCAGTGAGCCAGGTGTTTTACCCTAGCTTAATGTCTTGTGGATGGGGGAGGGGAGTCCTTCCCGGCCACCCCGGGGGCTTGGTAACTTACCAACTTAACACTTGGTTGGATTTTTCAAATTTTCAATTTCTCCTTTCTTCATCCAAGAGGCCCTCACTGTGCCTGGTGCCTCTGCCCTGGGAATACAACAGTGAATAAGACCCAGCAACCTTGTCTTCATAGAGCTTGCATTCTAATGAGAGAGAAGACAATAGTAAGGAAACAAAAATTAATGACAAAATTTCAGGTAGATATATGTGCCATGAGGAAAAATAAAGCAAGATAAGGGTGCAGAGATATATGGTCATATATGTGTGCACACATGTGATGTGCAGGGATGCACAATTTTAGATAAGATATTCAGAGAAAGATTCATTTGGAAGGTAACATAGGAGCAGAGACTTGAAGGAAGGGAGGCAACAAATCATGTGACAATCTGTGCTAAGAGGGTTCCAGGAAGAGGGAACAATCAGTGGAACCTTAAGTGTTACCAAGTTGTGTTTGAGAAACAACAAAGTATCCAGTGTCATTAGAGTAGAGTGAGTGAGGGTGAGGGTTAAGAGATGAAGGTAGAGGTAGGTAGATGCAAGATCCTTCTTCAGTTCTGGAAAATTCTCAGCCATCACCTTATCAAATATTATTTTTCCACCATTTTCTCTATTCTCTTGTGGATATTAATTAAGACTGTCTTCCACATCTCAACATTTTTTTGTTTATATATGTTCCTTCTTTTTATCTCTTTGCATTGCATTCTGGAATATTTTCTCAGTTTGATCTTCCAGTTCAGTGTCTCTTTCTTTAGCTGTTTCCCATTTGTGATTCAGACAATGATTGATTTTTTAAAAATTGAGGTAAAATTCACATAACAAAATTTGCCATTTTAAATTGTAAAATTTGGTGGCATTCAGTACATACACAGTGTTATACAACTATCTAGTTACAAAACGTTTTCATCACCCCCAAAAGAAACCCCATAAACATTAAGCAATCTCTCTTCACTCTCCCTTCTCCCAAACATTCAACCACTAATCCAATGATTTAATGTTTGCTTAAATTATTAATTTTCAAAGTTTCTAATTGGTGCTTTACAAATCTCTTCTTGTTTTTTCATAAATACCTGCTCTTCTTAGAACTTCTTGTGAATGGAGAGTAGAAATTAAGGAATTTTAAATAATGTGGAAAGAACTCTATGTGAAAGAAGGAGGTGCAACCATGACATTTCAAAAATTTGCCAAAAGATCAGAGTATTATAGATGCCACTATCTGAGCAGAGAGGTTGCATATTGTATGAGTTAGCCAAAGGGGTGCTGATGCAAAGTACCAAAAATCTGTTGGCTTTTATAAAGGGTATTTTGGGGGTAGAAGCTTACAGTCACAAGGCCATAAAGTGTAAGTTACATCCCTCACCAGTCTGTTGCCACATTTTGGCACAAAATGGCAGGTGATGTCTGCAAGGCTTCAGCTTTCCTCCTCCTCCCAAGGTTCCGTGGTCCCAGCTTCTTCTAATCTCAGTCACAAGCTGGGACAAGTCTTGTCTTTCTTCCAGGGCTCGTTTCTCTTTGGGCTCAGCTGCTCTGCTCTCTCCACAAGGTGCTGTAGACTATCAGGCTCTCTCTTTTTCCAGGGCCTCTTCCATGTCTATCAAGCTGTCTCTATTCGTCTGTGTTCTTCTCCTGTGTGTTTATTTCCCTGGGTTCCAGCTCAAAACTCCAACTAACTCCTCTGCCTTGTCATTTTCTTTATGAGTTCCCACCATGGGCGGGAATTCAACATCCTACTTACATGGCCCAGTCAAGGCCCTAATCATTATTTAATCAAGTAAAAGTGAAACCTCTGAATCCAATACAATCTAATATGCCCAGAGGAGCAGACCCGTTTACAAATATATATAATCCAATATCTATTTTTGGAATTCATAAACAATATCAAACTGCTACACATGCATAGCAGGATTCTTCTCCAAGGATAGGGGAAGTTGACTGTCAAAATTAGCTCTTTGATTGGAAATTTATCCAAGTTGAGTATTAACTTATCAGTTGTGGGGTACAGTGAACTGTAGTAGATTGAAAGAGGTCATGATGAAGCTGAAACTCAAACATTTTTTCACATTTCTCTTTCTAATTTTCCAATTCTAATGCCTTTTTCCAAGTAAGACTAAACCTCTGCCTTGTTTTCTGTACACAGTGAGATATTTATGTGTGTTTCGTTGTGGAGACATGATTTTTGTTTGTGTTAAGGAAATTGTGTTTATATTATATTCAGTTATACAAATTGGGAGTTTGATTTAATATTTGAAATTGTGTGGATACTAGGCTGGTGGCCTCATGAGTCGTTAAGAGTTTTGGAAAAGTGGGACACATGTGAGATAAAATTGGACTAAAGTCAACTTTGAAGCTTCTGAGGGCACTAAAAAATCTTTGATGGCAGATACTCTAAGCTATATTTACTGAAGGATGAACCCAGACCAACCAGGTACCTCAATGAAACCCCTCCTAATGGGACGTCCCATGGCAATAATATGATGAAGGAGAGCTTTAGGGGTTATTATGTTCCCCCGGAAACCAGGAAAAGGTGACTCATATTCCATGAAAAATAAAACAATGTGTAATCTGCTATCAAATAAAGGACACACACTAAATGAGCTATTATTAATCCTGAGCAGTTTCTGCAAATTTCCTGGCAATGGACATCAGATTTTTCTCTGATTGATAGAACCTGAGGACTGATGCACTGGGGAGCAGAGCTTGAGATCACCCCATCTTCCTAAGGTGTATTATTTGGAGAGCCATGGAGAGAGGCAAATAGTATTCTTGATTTTCTGCCCTCTCCAAGTGTGATGCTGCTCTGGCTGTGGCTCAGTTACTCTAATAGTATGACCTCTGTTCTCTGTCTTATGTTCTGGGGGCAGGGATTGGAGATGTTGACTTTAAGTGCTCTCTGCCCAATCCCCTGTCACTTCCTCTCCACTGATTATTAAATGATTCCACACCACACATAGGAGAGGCCCTGAAGATATAACAAGTGACAGCAGCATTTGAGAGTGGGTCAAAAGGACAGAGTGATTTTTCACCTTTGTCACGAGGGACAGATGATAATGGGATGCTTGTCATTATGGCCCATAGAAGAGAAGTGACACAGCACAAATTACATTGACTTCTTCATTACTATCAAGAATGGTGGAAACACAGGAATGACAGCTTCAAGAATTCATATCAATCAGCTCTTTCTTTGGTTTCCTTAACTGTCAGTTTTGTATGTCCATATGATGGAATGATGTACTGCCTGTAAAATCATATTTTTGAAGAATATTTAATGTCATGGGACATCTTATGATATAATTCTAAATGTTAAAAAAGCATGCAAAACTTTATTCATTGTATGATCCCATGCAGAGGAGCAGGGGTGGGGAGTAAGCCTTTAAGGAGTTATATAAAACAATGGGATCTCTCAATAATGGGAATAATTTTTGTTTCCTTTTATTATATTGCAGTATTTTCCAAATTTTCCATATTAAACTTATTTTGCTTTTTCAGTTAGAAAACAATCAAAGTCTATTTTTTAAATGTCAGCTGTTCTTTCTTTGTTGAAACCAGAAGGCTTACTTCCAGGAAGACCTGGAATTATATAAGCAAAAGGTGAGAAAGAGAAGAGGTAGGGGGGCAATTGTTTCCTCATTTTGTTTTCCGCTAAGCTGTTTTGGCAGCTCTAGTTGAATTACTCAAGCTGATGTGTTTTATTTAACCTTGTCTAACAGAGAACCAAGAGGGATAAAGTAAATGGAAAAAAAAGTGTAGGGTTGGCTAGAAATTCTATTTTAATACAGAATTAGAGGGACAATGTGAGAGTGGAATAGGTAGCTAAATTTAATAATTCCTAGAACAAAGCAGAGGCAAGGACAACAAGAAGACTCATCTCTTTTCTGAAAGCATCAGGGAATGTGTTGGTAACAAACTCAGTGCTCACAGTTAGTCTACACCCTGCAACAAAACAAGAATAAATAACAATGGCAACAAACAAAGCTGTGAAATGAAAAATTTCTCATCAGCTGACCAATACATTTGTCAATATTACTTTTACACCTTGGTTACTCTTTTCCAATTTTGAAAACTTCAAGTTTCAAGTATTTTAGAGTAAAAAGTAATATGTTTTAGTTTCCTAGCTGCTAAAACAAAAAAACCATACAATGCGTTGGCTTAACAACAGGAATTAATTGGCTCACATTTTTGAGGCTAAGATTCCAGGCATCAGCAAGGTGATACTTTCTCCCAGAAGAATAGGATTCTAGGGCTGGCAGTGAATGATCCTTTAGTCCTTGGCTTTTCCATCACAAGGCAATGCATATGGCAGCATCATATCTTTTCTCTTCTGGGTTCCATTGACTTCCAGCTCTGGCTGTTCCCCCCGTGGCTTTTCTTCTGGTGTCTAATTCCCATGGTTTAAAAGGACATCAGCCACATTGGATGAAGGCCCACTCTCATTTAGTTTGGGCATACCTTAACTAACAACATCTTCAAAGGACATATTGACAAACAGGTTCACACCCACAAGACCAGGGCTTGGGATCTGAGCATGCCTTTTGTGGGGTACATGATTCAATCCCCAGCAACATAGTAGAAAGAATTTCAAAGCTCCTTATAGTAAATTCAGAATTACTGAGCCTCAATGGCCATCTCCATGGAGTTCCTGGTTTTTTAAGCTGCAGATGCTGTTCTTAAAGTCCATAGAGAAGCCTACTTCAGAAGAACTTTTATGCATATTCCTGAGTCTGTACTAGTTTAATATGGAAAGAAAATAAAACATTGACAATATAATAAATGTTCTTTCTCTAACCATCACTGGATTCCAGAGTATTTTTATATAATACTATGTTTAATTGAAACCAATTCATAGAATCGTCAACTTATAGAGACAAAAGTTATTTTAGAAGTGAAATGAAATCCAGCCATCTCATTTTACAGATTAGAAAATTGAGGCTGGAGATGTGAAGGGAGTGTCCAGGCTTAGGACTAAACTCAACTCTCTGGCTGTCATTGCACTATGCTGCTTATTCAACTGCTCAACCATCAGAGATTAATGATGCTTTTATTTGAAAGGCCTTAAAATCAAAATGAATCAGCATAATATTTTAAATATTAAAAGTTTACAGGAAGTAGATGTGGCTCAAGTGGTTGAGTGCCTGCTTCCCACATGGGAGATCCCGGGTTTGGTCCCTGGTGCCTCCTAAAAACAAAAATAAACAACAAGCAAACAAACAAAAACCCAACTCAGGGGAGCCTATGCGGCTTAGTAGTTGAGCACTGGCTTCCCGAATACAAGGTCCAGGGTTCAATCCCCAGCCCAAGTACCTAAATAAAAAATTCCAGCTGACTCTGGGCTTTAAATTCCTCCTCCAACATTCCTGTCTGAGTTGGAAGATAGGTTAGAGGGCTTCAAAATGTAGAATATGTAGTTCGTGAGTGTGGACAGGTGAAGAATTTGCTAAGCAAAAAAGGATGCAATGTATTTTTTTTTTTTTTGTGGGTAAAAATCAAAATTTTCACAATACATACCAACATTTGCAAAATGATAAATAAATATATATGCATATATGTGCATTTGCTTATAAAAATGTTATTTATGTATATATATAAATATATTTTAAGAGGTGCTTAGATACCCAAAATATTACACGGAACCCACTGGGATTCCCATGTGGCCCACCTCCCACACCTCCCACCACATCCCACACAAACATCTCCCACAACTGTGGCCCACCACCCTCAATGGACTTACACATCCTGGGGCCTTGCCACCAACCATAGACAACAGTTCACACTGTAGACCACACTCTCTCCCACACAGTTCTGAGTGGTGTGTGCTGATTTAAAATGGCCTACCTCCGTTGCCACAAAGGTACTCAGGACAACCTCCAAATCCCAAAGAAGCCTCTGTATTTCAACTGCTCGTCCCCTCCCTGCCCCAAAAGTGTCAAGTGGCCACTGGCTCCACCTCATTGTTATAATTTCTTCCATTGCTAGAATCACCATATGTGTACAACAGAATACCATCAAGTCCACTCTGGTCCATAGTTCTTCCCCCAATCCTGAGGGAACTGGGATGGTGATGTCCACTCCACCTCCAAGTGAGAGAGGGCTTATAGCCCATGGATATGGTGGGTGAGATGATCCTGCCTGCAGATGCAGGCCCTCTCCATTCCCTGGGATGGCCATTGCCCATCGTTGTCTCCTCGCCAGGTGACTTGGATGAGTCCATTGAGCTGTAGGGTAGGAGTTGCAGCTCCACCGAGATTCTACGCACACCTGGCACATAGGTAGGCCAGAGGCTTCAGTCTCTGGAAGTATACCTAAAAACTTCAGCATCACATATAGGTTTGAATAGAAGGGACTGATGAACCATGTGCAGGGAGGACTTATTTGAGTCCAATTCTGTCACTCTCAGGAGCACAGATTCCAAAATAGAGCCCACTGATAAGGCATCAGTCTCTGGGTCTATCCCCACTTATATAGGACCTGGCTGTCTCCAGAGCTCTCAGGAGCCCCTCTGTGTGGGGTGATAGGCACTTAGATGTTCTATGAGCTCCTACTGAGGTGTGCGTAAGAGTTACCTCTGGGATGACCTCCTGACTCTCTTTGAAGTCTCTTAGCCACTTGAACTCATTTGTCTTTACCTTTTCCCCCTTTTATTCAAGGTCTTTTTCCAGTTGCATTGCCAGTTGGCACTTGGTATTAATCCCTCATTGCCAGGGAGGCTCATCCCCGGGAGTCATGTCCCACTTTGGGGGGAAGGTAATGCAATCATATGCTGAGTTTGGCTTAGAGAGAGGCCATATTCGAGCAACAAGGAGGCTCCCAGGTGGCAACCCTTAGGCACCCCACAACTGCAGGCTAAGTCTCAGTTACAAGAGCAAAGACTCACAAGGGTAGTCATCAATAAAAAGAGAACATCAGTGGGTCATCCTCTTTTGAAAGACACTGTCCCTGCACTCAGAGGACTATTGCTGCTCCCTTGGATACTGTGGCAGAGCTCTCCAGGCTAGGAATTCAGATTCCCTCATTTATTGTGTGATTGTCCACCCATCTTGGCCATGCCCCATCTTTTGATCTTTTGAATGATTTTGTATATCTTTCATGTTTATTCAGATCAACTAATTCCCATGAAACCCCCCTCCCAGACACCCCCCACCAATAATCCCCTGCAGTACCCATTGTAACCCTTCTGTGATCCAAATCCTCCATGAACAAGTAGTCCATAAAATAATCAAATACACTTACTAGGAAAAAGAAACAAGCATGATAAGCTTACATGCAAGAGACAAACATAAGGAAACTCAGGGGAAAAAAAAAAAAGAAAAGAGAAGGAAAAAAGAACAAATAATCAAACAAAAAACAAAACAAAATAAAATATAATTAGCAGATTGGGACATTCAAAAAATGGGCAAAAAGGCAAAGGAAATGCCTTTAAAAATATATATATATATATTCATTTTTTTTCCTTTCTCTTTTTTTTTTCTTTCCTTCCTTTTATCACTATGTTATCATATGTCTGGTGTGCCATGACACCTTCCCCCTCTCAATCCCCATTGTCTCCCAATTTTTCATTTGATTTTCAAAGAAGTTTTAGGTCACAGCAAAGTCACACACAGAGTGCCGGAGACTCCCAGATACCAAACCAACCCCACTTCCCCACCCCATATTAACCCCCCCTTTTTTATTGTTAGCATTGTTATAACTGTTATATGGATAGGAAAATATAGCAACTAAACATTGTCAGTGATTTACAGTATAGTTTACAATTTAGATGATACAGTTTAATAATTTTGATGATATTTACCATGTCCTGTGTCCATTACTGAAAGGTAATGAAAAACCTTCCCCATGACCACCAAACACCCCATTAGATCTTGATTGTTCCCTTTCCCCCAGCCCCCCAGGGCCCATGATACCACCCTCTCCCTACCCATGGAATGTCAAGATTCAGTTACATGCCCTGGGGATTTGAACCAGCACTTCCTAATCCACCCACCCTCCAGTGCTGCACCACCAAACCCAGGAACACCACCGCTCATCTGCCCCATCCCCCAACATGCAACCACACTCTATCCCTTTACCATAGTTTATGTCCATATGGGAGATGGCTCAAAGCCTGCTCTTCTCTTACTCTCCTTTGTTAACCTATCTTTCAGACAATGGTTCTCAGAGACTGCTCACTTTCCTCAGTTCAGATCAGTGAGGTCATACACTGTTCATCCTTCAGTGCCTGGCTTGCTTCACTCAACATAAGGTCTTCAAGATTCATCCACGTTATTCCATGTGTTAGCACTTTGTTCCTTCTTACAGCTGAGTAATATTCCATTGTATGTATGTACCACATTTGGATGCAATGTATTTTTAAAAAATTTCTTTCAACAAATAAAATATATCACCACTTAAGAGTTACATTTTACTTATTTTTAAAAATTAATTTTCCAATGATGGTGAATGAGTAAGAAGCTGCAATATTTATTTCTCTTTTTCTGATATACTAACGTAATATTTAACTCCCTCCTTGACCCTCATGTGCTCTGCTGATGGATCTACTATTGCTTTTATGTTTCTACATTTTGATTAATTCACATATATGTTTTCTTATTTACTTTAATGCCATGATCATGATCATTAGCTTTGTAGTTCATTCTTTTCTTTTGGTCACTGTGCTCAATGATTGATATTCTTGGTTGCAATGAGAAACGAAATAGGAGTAAAAAGTCTGGACTTTGACCAAAAAATAAACAATCCCCCAAATGCTCACTCTAAATCCAATTGAAGTTCATATACCAGGTCTTTAGTTGAATACAGACTTCCTAACAATATTGCAAGTAGTGGTTCCATTTCCTAATACTATTTTAAGCATCTAACTTGATATGTTAAAATGGTATTAACTGGTATTGAATACGTGATAGCAGATATGATACTAAGAATACCATACAGACATAATTCCATAAATGGAATTATGAATGCAGTTACCCATTGCTGTAACTGCAGCACATGTTTAGTGAACCACCTAATCTATTAATTTTATAGGTATCCCATTTAAAAGGTGTGATTGTAACATATTCTTTCATTTATTCCTTAAATATTCATTGAATTCTTGTCCTGCATCAGACACTCTTCTAGGTTCTGAGGATGTTGACACCAGACATCCTGCTTTCACTGAGTTTACATTCTAGTGGGGTGGGTACAGAAAACAACAAACGAATCAATAAACAGGATGGGTTCAATTCATGAAAAGTATTAAGAAGAAAAGAAAATAGAGGGGGTGTGATAGAGAATGACTGAAAGGGCTGGGCTACTTTAAATTTGGTCATCAGGGATACTCTTAATGAGGAAGGGCCATATGTAATAAGATATGAATGACAGAAGTTCCTGGGCCAAGAGACATGTGAGGAGAGATGGGATATGTTGAGGGAGCATGCCACAGGAAGGTCTAGGGTAAGAATGTTCCAGGGAACAAGGACAAACACCCTAAGGTGAAAATGGAATCAGCATGCTCAAGGATGAGGAAGAAATTCACTGTGTCTGGAATGTATTTAGTGAATGAGTAAGTTAATGTTGGGAGAAAATGGGATCTAGTACCGAGCCAGGGGTTACCTCCACATTAAGGGGTAGAACCAAAGATGAGGAACCAAAATAGGGAACTGAGAATGACTATCTAGGAAGGTAGGGGGAAAACAAAAGAACAACCAAGAAAGTGACATATCATGGAAGCCAAGATGAATAAAAAACTGGGAGTGGATGGTCAGCTGTGTGAAATGCTGCTGAGAGGTCCAGTAACATCAGGACAAAAGAGGGACCATTGCATTTGAAAGATGGAGGCCATGGGTGTCCATGACAGGCACAATTTCAGGGGAGTGGTACGGGATGGAAGCAAGATTGGAGAGGTTGAAGAGAGAGGAGCAGATGAGGAAGTGGTGACAGAGGGAACGGACAACATTTTAGACAAATTATTCTGTGAAGAGTGAGAGAAGGTTGGGATGATAGCTAGAAAGCAGGTGGCAGGGGGTCAAGGGAGGCTTGGTTATTGCTGCTTGAAGATCTAAGTTACTTGATCATGTTTGTGTGCTGATGGGAAGGCTGCAATAGAGAGGGCCAATGGAGGATGCAGGAGATGAAGGGAGAATTACAGAAGCAAAATCTTCCTGTAGGTTGGAGAAAATAAGAGTCAGATGACAAAGAAGGGATTGGCCTTAGAGCCCAGTAGGGGTGGTTAATCCATTGAGGCAGGGGAAAGCAGATAAAGTAGATACAGGAACAGAGCAGCTGATTTGGTAAATTTGATAGCAGGAAGTTGAGGGAATCCCCATGCTTTTAGCTCTCTTTTCTCAGGGAAGCAGTGCACATAATACATGTTTGTTCACACAGACACATTTTTGAAGCACACGTAGAGCAAGTATACCTACAGATATCAATGCAGACATTTGTATGTAGGTATGTGTACCGTATGTACCCTATATATTTATCTTTTTATTTTGAAATAATTGTAGATTCACTTGTAGTTGTAAGATATAGTATGGAGCGATCTCCTATACCCTACATCTGGTTTACCACAATGGTAACATGTTATATAACTATAACACAATAGCACAACAAGGCATTTGACATGGATAGAGCTTATTTAGATTTCACCAATTTTATGTGCACTTGTTTGTATGTGTGTATTTACTTATACGAGTTTTATCACATGTGTCCATTTGTGTGACTGCCACCACAATCAAGACCACAAGAATACATCTATCACTGCCAAGATCCTTCATATTGTCCTTTTCTAGCCCTATCCACTTCCCTCCCAATCAAATCCCCTCCTTAGCCTGTGGCAACCACCAATCTCTTCTTCACTTCTATAATTTAGTCATTTCAGTCACGTTATATAAATGAAATTATACAGTATGTAGCCTTTTTGGATTGCCTTTTTTCACACAACATAATTCTCTGGAGATTCATCCAGGTTGCTCTGTGAATCAATAGTTCATTCTTTTTATTGCTGAGGAGTATTCCATGGTATCAATGTACCACTGTTTGTTTATCCATTCACCTGTTGAAGGACATCTGGGCTGTTTCCAGTTGAGGGATGTTATGAATAAAGCTGCTACAAAAATTTGTGAACAGGTTTTTGAGTGAACATACATTTTCATTTTCTGGGATAAATGACGAGGAGTGAATTGTTGGGTCATACGATAGTTGAATGCTTTTCTTTTTCATACATTAAACTTTATTTTTAAAGAAGTTTTAGATTGGAGACAAGTTACATAGAAAGTATAGGGGATTCCCATATATCCCTTTCCCCCTACCACATTTTCCCCTTTTAATAACACCTTACATTAGTGTGGTACATTTGTTACAATTGATGAACAGATATTGCAGCATTGTTTCTAGGCAATGTCTATAGTTTACATTATGGCTTATACTTTGCACTGTACAGTTTTATAGGTTTTGACAAAATGTATAATGGCCTGTATCCACAATTGCAGTATCATGCAGAGCAATTCCAATGTCCTAAAAATACCCTGTGTTCCACCTATTCTTCATTCCTCCTCCCCTCAGAAGCTCTGGTAACCACTATCTTTATATCAATGTTACTAGCTCTTCTGTTAAAGAAACAATCCACATATTTTCCAGAGTAGCTACACCATTTCACATTCCCACCAGTAATGTCTATGAGTGATCCAGTTTCTCTCCATCCTTGCCAGCATTTGGTGTTATCACTATTTTTTATTTTAGTCATTGTAATAGGTGTGTAGTGATATCTCTTTATGGTTTTAATTTGCATTTCCCTGATGGAAATAATGTTCAACATCTTTTCCTGTGCTTATTTCCTATCTGTATAGCCTTTGCGGTGAAATGTCTCTTCATGTCTTTTGTCCATTTTTTTAAAAATTGGATTGTTTGTTTTTCTACTATTGAGTTTTGAGAATATAAAATCTAAACACTAGTCTCTAATCAGATTGGTGATTTGCAAATATTTTCTTCCACTTGGTAGCTTGTCTTTTCATCCTCTGAACAGTCTTTAATAAAGTAAAAGTCCTAAATTTTGATGAGTTCTAATTTATAAATCCTTATATCAAGTCTAAAAACTCTTTGCCCATCCTTAAGTCCTACAGACTTTCTCCTATGTTTTTATCTAAAAGTATTATAGTTTTACATTGCACATTGAAACCTATGATTAATTTTTAAGGCTTTGATTTTGAAACAATTTTTGTATAGGCTGTGAGATTTGAGCCAAGATTAATTTTTTTTTGCCCTTGAATGTCTAACGTATTTAATCTCTAATCCAAGTGGAGTAAGCATTGATATTTTTTCACAACCTCAGTCAAATATTTCTATTTTTCCTATTAGAAATATGCGATACTCCTAAAAAGCCATTTTAGGTAGCTCTATATGAAGGAGGAACAAATATTTTTATGAACAAAATTAGCAATTTTTCTTTCAACTATCACCAAAAGAGAACAATTGTAAGGAATAATGGAGGTTACAGTTTAGTTTAAATGTATGATCATTGATAATGTAAGCCTAAGAATTTCTCAATTTCTTTATTTTTATTTTTATATTTTGAGGTACTGGGGATGGGGATTGAACCCTGGACCTTGTATGTGGGAAGCTGGTACTCAACCACTTAGCCACATTGGCTTCCCTGAGTTGGTTTTTTCATTTGTTTTGCTTTGTTGTTCGTTTTTGTTTTGTTTTTTTTTTTTCAGGAGGCACTGGGAACTGAACCTGGGACCTCCCATGTGGGAAGGGGGAGCTCAACCTCTTGAGCGACATCACTCCCTCAATTTCATTTTTAAGAGAAAAAAAACCAGCTTGCTCTTTTGTCTGCCTTGATCTGCACAGGCAAAATGGAAGGAGGACTTCAGTACGGGTATTCGATCTATTTGTGATTTCCCCTCAAATTATCAAGAAAGCTGCCTCAGCTCTGCCCTCAGTTTCATATGAACTATGGTCACAGCTTCCTAAGCTGTCTATCTGTATCCAGTCTCCTAGCTATTGAATTCATACTACACCACATAAACCTGGCAAACCTGTTTGATCATATTTCCTTTGACTTCACACCTTTTACAGCCAATGGTTCTTTATTTACTACTGAAGAACCCAGATTCTTACCTTGGCTTCCCACATCCTTACCTCTTCAGTATTTTCCCATGTAAGCTAGTTTATTTGCCATCTCAGAACCTTCCACAAACTGCCTGCAACCACTCTTTTATTCATGCTATCTTCATCTACCTTACACACTCAATCTGTTAAATGGAATCCTATCTGTCCTATAGTCAAGACTTATTCCTCCAGGAAACCTGCCCTGCTCACTCCAGCCCAATGGTTTTCCTTGCCATCCTGAATAAAATTCAAGGTCCTCACTATCGCCCAGGAGACTTTACCTGATCTGGCACGTGTTGGCTCTCTGACCTCATCTCTTTCCACCATTTCTTCTGCTCAGAAATTCTAAGCATGCTCATGCCTCTAGGCCCTTTCACTTTCTTCTTTCTGTTTGGAAAACTCTTGCCTCCTATATTAGCTTTCCTATTGCTACTGTAGCAAATTGCCACCAACTTAGTGGTTTCAAGGAATGCAATTTTATTTTCTTATAGCTCTGAAAGTCAAAAGTCTGATACAGGTCTCATGGAGCTAACTAAACTCAAGATGCCTGCAGGGCTGTGTGCCTTCTGGAGGTTCTAATGTTCCCTCGCCTTTTCTGGCTTCTAGAGACTACCCTCGTTCCTTGGCTCATGGCCCCTTCCTCCATCTTCAAGCCAGAAATATCACATCTTTGAATCTCTTTCTGTCCCACTCTTCTGTCTCCTTCTTTCATTAATAAGGACCCATGTGATTATATTGGACCCACCAGATAATTCAGAATAATCTCCCATCTGAAGGTGTTTAACTTAATCTCATCTGCAATGTCCCTTTTTGCTGTGTACTGCAATATATTCAGAGGTTCTGGGGATCAGGATGTGGGTGCCTTTGGACTGTGCATTATTCTGTCTACCACACCTTCCAAATCCTCATGTATTATTTCCTCATTTCTTTCAAGTTTCTGTTCAATTGTCACGTAATCACTGATGCCTCCTCTGAGCACCCTACATAAACGAGTACAGCTTCCTCACCTTGTATATCCCCTCACCTCTGCTTTCCTTCCCATAATAACAGTTATAACTACTGGACATATAATATAGTTTTTGTTTAATGTTTGTCTGCCCCAACTAGAACATAAGCTCCATAAGAGGAGGGAGTTTGTCTGTTTTGTTCACTGCTGTATACCTACTGTACCCCCCACCCCATCTAGAACAATGTCTGCTATGTAGTGAGTGCTCAATAAATATTCACTGAATCGATGAACATTGAATTTCTGTACATGTTACTTTCCTACTCCAATGTAAGTTCCTGGGAGTTAAGAATTGTGTTTTATGGAAAAAACATCTTAAATTTGTAAACGTTAGTACTTAAGAAATCTGATTTCATTGCTAGGATTCCATCCTGCTCAGCAAGAAGTCAGAATTCTCTTTTCCCCAATTCTTATTTTGACCTTGTTCTCCCCCTTCATTTAGAAGGTTTCGTTCAGCTATTTTGTATATCATAAAATAGCTTTCTCTAACTTTTCCTATGAGATGGGGCAGACAGGCAGTAGTTTGTGTTTCCTTAAAGAGGCTGGGTTCTAGTTTTTCTCAATGGAGGGAAAAAGAAAACTGGAAATACAGTAACTTAGACATCATATTACATAGTTGAAAATAAAATTTAAATAAACATTTGTTTAAATGCATGTCTTTATGATAATTAGGGGTTATTTTATTTAGTTTTAAAGGTGACAATAAAGTTTAATGCACATTTGACAGTTATGGGCAGTTTTTTATAAAAGCAATTTTATTGAAACATATTCACATACCATACAATCCATCTAAAGTGCACATTCAATGTTTTTGGTATAATCACAGAGCTGTGCAATCATCACTGCAATCAATATTAAAGCATTTTCATTACTCCAAAGAGAAAAAAATCCCTACCCCTTGGTAGTCACCCCTCAATCTCTACATCCTTCCCTTGCCATATGTAAACACTAATCTAATTCAGACTCTATAGATTTATTTATATTTACATTGTGCATACATGAAGTCAAACAGTATGTAGTACTTTGTGTCTGGTTACTTTCACTTAGCATAATTCTTTTTTTACAATTGATGGAAAAATATTAACATAATGATATTCCCTACAGTCCATAGTTCTCTGTAGATTTATTTTTTTGCCCAAAAGCCATCCTATTAGTAATATCTTGTGGCTAGTTTTAATACAAAACAGATACTTCATGTCGTAGGGGACAGTCTTAGCAAAGCACACCACTTTTCCCCGGGACCTACAAATACATCCTGTGCTCAGGACCAGGTGTGTCTTCCTGGCAGGATAAAACAATGCCCTAGTGGGTAAGGGGGCTGCTGGTACATTCCTTCCCCTATTGTCCTGAGCATATGTAAACATTCACTGGAGACAGCCTGGCTCTGGTGTGTCTGTTTTGTAGCCCCAGCTCATATTCCAGTGGTATATCTCTCCCTGGAGGGGAGGAAGCAGGGTTCCTTCACTAAAGCATATGCATGTACACACACACACACAGACACACGAAAGGGGTGCTGCACAGAGAAATCTCCTTGCTTGGATTGCAACCCACTGGCTGTAGAGAACTGACACCCACTGGCAAAGCTGACCTTGTCTCTTCTCTATGTGAGTAAAACGTCTTTCCTTCAGAGCCCGTGTGAGTTGGGCTTTTGCTGATGACCCTGACACCTGTATTGGAATGGGCTGACTTCTCTTTAGGTGTCTCTCCTTCTCACTGATACAGCAGCAACTGATGCAATGGGGTTGAAGGAAGAAGCTCAGGACAAAAGAAAGGCTGACTTTGTCATTAGCTTACTGTGTGGTATTAGACAATTCTTTTTTTTTTTTTTTTTTTAAAGATTTTATTTATTTATTCATTTATCCCCCCCTTGCTGCTTGTGCTCGCTGGGTCAGCCAACCACGCCGTGCGGGCGGGCTTGCCCTCACCAGGAGGCCCCGGGAACCGAACCCGGGGCCTCCCATATGGTAAACAGGAGCCCCACTGACTGAGCCACAGCCGCTTCCCATAGACAATTCTTTTAATTGCTTTGATTCTCAGTTTCCTCACTTACAAACTAGTGATCATGAAGGTGACCGTGTTTACCTACTATCGATTGAAAGAAAAAGTTCACGATATAATAGACAAGCCAAATGTTGTTCTTACAAATAAGTTGTTATGGCTTGGTTTCTGTAGTGTAGTGGTTATCACGTTCGCCTCACAGATAGGTTGTTATAAACCACGACTCAATCCTGACCATATAAAATGCTTGGTGCAAGGAGGAAGAGAAGAGTGGGATAGGGGGCAGACCTAGAGGAATGAGGACCCAGGGAGCTCCCCTGGTAGAATTGGCAGCCTCGACAAAATGGCCTAGGAAAAGATTTAACCTCGGTAGAATCCTGAGCAGAGACCAGAATCCAAGAGGGTTGAAACTCCAAGGATCAATATGGGGAATAATGTCTTAAAACTCTACAACAAAGATGGCAACAGCAGGAGAGTTCATCTAAGGAAAGCTGACAAAATAGAAGGAAAGTAGAGACTTGGCTGCAGCCTCCAGCCACAGAGCTGGCGAGCAGGGATGAGACAAGAGGCAGGGCTAGGTATAACCTGGCTATCAGAGTAGATAAGAGACTCATCGCCCGAAGCCCTGGGCAAAGGAGGGCCAGAGGAGAGACCGCCCACTTCCCATGTTCTAT
Organism: Tolypeutes matacus; assembly: GCA_026826555.1. NCBI lineage: Eukaryota > Metazoa > Chordata > Mammalia > Cingulata > Chlamyphoridae > Tolypeutes > Tolypeutes matacus. The sequence goes on along the minus strand of JAKSZT010054138.1, from coordinate 12,075,300 downwards.
GCACACTGCTATTCCTGGACCTTCAGGTTCTGTGGCTTTGGTGTGCCAAACACAAGCATGTGGCAGTAGCCCCTTTCCAGATGAATCCACATAATACATTGCCAGGCTAGGATACTAATGTTCCTGAGACTTCAAGGTGGGAAAATGGCTGGAGCTAGGCCATAGCTCTAGGATAGCCTGTGATCCAAACATGACTGAACACTTCTATTATCACATGTAACAATAAACATGCTAATAGCATTTTTTAAAGTAGCATACAAACAAGAACCAAATAAATGTGTGCTTTAGATTGTTTTTTTTTTTTTTTTTCCAAAATGCACACGTAATTAAAGAGGGACTGCAGAGAGACTCCATAGCTATCAAATGGCTATGCTAGTTCATCCATGGGAAACAATATCTTGCTAATAGTTCTGCTTTAACAATGCTAAAAATACCATCACAATCCATTTTGAGAGTAAGGAAGAAAAAAAAATGAAGATTAACTAGATTATTATGTCAGCAATGATTGAAAAGAACCCAAACGAGTCATTCGGCACTGTCACTGCTGAGAGACAGCGCACACTGATGTCTTGGCCTGTTTCATAAAGACCTCTAACATTAATGTGCAGTTTAGTGTTATGAAGAAGACTTGATGCTAAAACAACCAGTATTTTTGGTCACATTAAAGAATGAATGGATTTGTCAAAAACATAGATAAAATATAATTTGCTTATCAGAGTGTGACTAAAAAATCCTTAACCTCCTGTCATATCCCTACCTCATCAATGCCTGTTTCACTAATTTTTTCCCCCCTTTTCACTTGTGGGATGGCTTACTGTTAAGCGCAATGTAAACAAATGACACATTTAGCCTATCACTATGGATTCATTCACTAACTCAACAAATATTTATTGACTACTTACTAAGTGCTGGTAATCCTCTAGGACCTGGAGATACATATCTAAACCAGCAAAGGCCCTGCTCCCAAGGAATTTCAAAGCTAGTCCCCAAGCTACACCTGACTGCTTACTGCCCTATACAGACAGCTTCCAGGGCTGAGAGGAACGAAATAGTTACCAAGCAATGGACTTGCTGCCCAAAGTGCACAGAAGCCAATACTGTGACACCAGGATTTTGAGAAAAGAAAGAGTTTTATTATGAGGTCAGCCAGCAAGGAGACAGGAGCCAAACTCAAATCTGTCTCCCTGATCTGAGGACTAAGGGAGCTTTATGGGCTGGGAGCAAAGGGAGGTGGGGACATTGATGGAGATTAGGGTTGGCATATTCTGATCGGTTGTTTATAGAATTCCCCATATATGGTAGAAATATGCTTGCAGATTGATCTTCCTTGTTGAAGGCCCCCTCACATTTTATTTGCTTCCAGTGTCTCCTCATTCTCATAATCTTTGGTTCTGATAAAGGTGAGTTCCTAACATCTCAGGGGTTATATGAAGGATGAGGATTGGTGTTTCTGTGCATGCTCCGGTTTATAGTTGTTAGAACCCAGCTCCTGAATGGCAGGGTCGGGGCAGCTGCAAGACCAAAGGACACACTTGGCACACAATCAGACATGAGCTTTATTTATTGGCACTTATGGACAGGAGAGGGTCTTTGGCGGTGGCAGGCTGAAGAATGCAAGTAGCACTCTGCAAAGAGACAGGAAAATGAGGGACAATATACAGGGTCTCAGAACAAAGACATTTCATAACAGTTTCTGCTAGGGTCACATGACGTGCATAAATGGGGAAGGAAGGAATTGTAGAGCCTGGAGAAAATTACAGTCTCCCTACAATCTATACATCATTCTCCTGTGAGGAGGCTTGTTACAGTTTAATGTGTGTCCTGGGACATGCAGGTGGCTGTGTACTCAGGGAGCAGAAGCCAGGACCAGGGACTCATTGAACTCCCACAATAACCTGTGGCCAGATTGATTGCCTGTAAAACAAGGTCAAGAAAGAAAAAGGTACAAGAACAGAGGACATTCTCACAAACCGGCTTTTGGCTTGCCCACAGTTTCAAAATCAGTTCCTTGTTCCTGTATTTTCCCCTGCACTCCATGCATGCCTTATCTTGTTCATGGCTGTATCTCCCACCTACAGGACAGTGCCTGGAATATAATAGACACTCAATAAATATCTGTTCATTTAATAAATTAACCAAATAATATGTTTTTCCGATTTCTAGGTTCTGGTTGTTTCTACCACACCATACCACTTTACGTCTTAAAGCATGGTTCTTGCTCATTTCATGGGACATGCAACAAAATTCCCCAAAGGGAAGATACTAATTTATCTATGCTAGGACCTTGGCACCAGTGTAGTTTTTAAAACTGGCTTTTATGCTGACACACTGGCTACCCACCACCATGACTCCAACTTATTAGTCCTGTAAAGTCGGCACCCAGTAAGAGAAAGCTTCAAGCCCTGCTTGTGGCTAAAGTCCTTGACCCTTTTTCCTTGATTTCACATTGGTTACTGCCTTGTCCCTGCTTTCTCCTGGTTCCTGATTTCTTGCATTACTTCTTATTTTGGATCCTGCATTCATCCTCTTGGATCTGTGGTGACTTTACCAGCTTTGCCACACATATCCAGTGCTGAAATTGCCCTGTATCTTGCCTGGACTTTTTTGGCCTCCGTAAGTAACTACATTTCTTGACAAAGCCACCAAATGCCATAATCCTCTTCAGGGTTGGCTCCCTTGTTGCTCGTTTGAATTCATTCATAATAGTAGTAGATGTCAAATGGCCTGGCTTCCTGGCTCTCAAGCATCACTTCAGTGATTGTATCTGTGCTATCTTCCTTCCTTTGGAGGAATTCTTCTCCTCTGGCCCCAAATATATAATCATAGTTCATGATCAAGGGAGAAAAGAATTGAGTAAATCTTAACAAGGCATATGACCTAAATTTCACCTTGATCCTCTTATCAGGAGCAGAATTGGAGGATTTGGAAATAGGACCCCAAGATTGGCTGATCAAATAATTCATTTCCCTGTCAAAACAAATGAATCAACAAAGGAATGTCTTTAGTTCATTTTGCCATCCCTGTTCCTCAGGAGGTAGTAGATGCACCACTATGTGCTAATTCCTCTTTCTCTGTTTTCTGAATGGGAGTTTTTTTATTATTATTATTGCTTTTTAAAATTCTGCTGTTGTTCCACTATTATATCTTGGGCATCTTGTGGGTGGTTAAATTTATCATGTAGCAGTAGAGTCTATGTCCATAAGGAATCACACTGGGACTTGGTTAAGATGAATCTATGTCATTTAGAGATCCCAGACTTAGTGATACCATGGCTATATATGATTAACTCTGGGTTGTCTCTCCTAGGGGAGGCCTGAAAAGGATGGTTGCATGTGGGAAAATTGCATCATTCACAGTGGTGGTGGTAATAGGAATATGAATATTTGAACAAGCACATTATAGGAGGAGGTGTGTATATGCTAGGGAATCAAGGGGGGAGATCAATTCCTTATGTCAGCATGGCTGTTCAGTTCCCAGGGAGTCTCTTAATTGCGACATCTCTGCTACCACCCTGTTCTTTTGGAGACTGTTTCTTCTTGCGCCCGCAATGTTGTCTATCATGCAAATGAGGCCTTTCATATCCTTACGTGACCCTCCTAAGCTGGCACAGTGGTAAGCTTGGGAGAGGATACATGTCCCAAGTGGGATAATGAGAGATTTTCCCTGAGATTTTTCGAATTATTCTAGTAGTCATATTTCTATCTCCATCTAGCTCCATAGAGAAGGAAGTCAATACTCAGAAAGAGAGGTGAACGAGGAAGAAAAATAGAATACGGGAGAGAATGAGGGGGAGGAAAGGAGGGAGGTAAGGAGAGAGAGATTGAGAGAGAGGGCAGTAGCAGTTTTGACAGGGACCTAGTCCCTGCTAATAGTTCTCAGAGCTTCTAGAAGTGTCCTGGTTACTTCTTTCTGGAACTTTAGTTGTTAATTTCGTCATTAGGTTCTATGAGCCTTTCACAGCCTTCCAAAAGGTATTCTGTTTATCTAGGCTACCTTAATTGCGTTTCTCTTGTCTTGCAGAAGTAACGTTCCAGATCTATATATGTTACCAGTTTGCAATCCACCTTTGGCTGATGAAATTTTAAAAATGTAAAAATTAATAGAACAAACTAAAATAGCAAATATATGAGGTGCATCACATGACATAAGGACAAATACTGCTTTGATGCTTTTGTTTCATTTGTGTGCATATATGTGTGTGTACACACAAGTGCTGGGTCACTGGAGGGTTGTGGTAGTTTGAAGCTGTATGTACCCCCAGAAAAATATATTCTTAAACCTAAGCCATCCCTGTAAGTGTGAATCCATTGGAAGTAGGACCTTCTGATGAGGTTACTTCAGTTAAGGTGTGGCCCACCTCATTCAGGATGGGTCTTAATCCTCTTACTGGAGTCCTTTGTAAGAGAATGAAATTTAGAAGAGAGAGAGAGAGAGAACCACAAGAAGAAGCTGAACATCAAAGGTACCCAGAAGAGAAAGGAGAGACCAGGAGACACTACCATATGCATTTCCGTGTGACAGAGGGGCCAAGGATCTCTAGCAATCAGCCCTAGAACCCCACAGTCTTCAGGGAGAAAGCATCATCTTGATGTGGAATTTCTTTTGGCCTCAAAACCATAAGCAAAATAAATTCCTTGTTTAACGTGACCCGTTTCCTGGTATTTACTTGTGCAGCCTAGGAAATTAGAACAAGGGTCAAGCTCAAAAAAGTTTGAAAGCCACCGCACTAAAGCACCTGGATCTGGGACTTAGTGAGGCTACTTTAATGGTGTAGGAAAACAGTCTCGATGGTTTCATTTTTAATGAGCACCCCAGGTATGTGGGAGGTGAAAGAAACCATGAGAACAGCTGAGTCATTAAAGAAGTTTCTTTGTACTCGAAGCAAAATATTCTCCCCAAAGTGAAACACTATGGAATAATTCATGCTTATGAATTTGGAGAGGACTGTAAACCAAGAAGCCAGAAAAAACTTCCTTTCAGTAGTTACCGCCTCACAAGTGGCAGAAGAGTTCCAATTAGCCAGGCAATTGGCTTCCTGTCAAAGCTCCATATTATGCAAAGTCTGAGAAAGCATCCGGGGAAGGTAATAGAATCAAGGCAATGATGATTGCCCAGTCATAGCAAGATAATGGGCGTGCAGCAGACTTATTTAGAAAATACCAGGATGACTTAGTTATGGATGGACTCCTAAGATGGTTGTGGAATTCCGCTCCAGTGAAAGGGATTCAGTTTCTAAACAGAACCCGCTGTTAAGAGAACAGCCTTATTACAGAAGCAGGAGCTTTGGTTGAATAGCCATTAGAGAAAAGGAACCTGAACCAGGGTTGAGGCTTGAGGATGGGTGGAGGGAACAGGGTTTTACCTGAAAGGGGAGGCGATTCCTGGCACTCAATGAATTATCTGGAGGAAAAATGTGATCTTCATAATAAAAACCAGAAGTATGGGAGAGTTTTACGTGTGGCTGAGGCTGGGTTCCAACTTTTTCTTGGTCTAGCCTCTAGCTCAGCACTGTCCAATAGAGTTTTCTACGGCGATAGATAGGTTCTGTGCTGTTCAATACACTAGCCACTGGCCATATTTACCTATTGAGTGTTAATGTGACGGAGGAACTGCGTTTCAATTCTATTTCATTTGGATTTGAACTTAAATAGCCACATGCGGCTGGTGACTATTATAGGAGCCCATGAGAGTGTCCAGGTATTTAAGAGGATGCTCTCTGGTAATGGATATGAACTCTACCTCTGGAAACAGGATGGAACATGGGCAGAATGGTCATGACGGAGAGCCTTAGAAGCAAGCTAACTGTGGTAAGAATCAAAGCTTAACTGTGTCAGCCAGGTACTGCTTACTTCTTGCACACTCCATTTTTTCTTGAGTTCTCATCCTCAATTGATGAACTGTTTTGAAAAATCCCACTCTGTGCGATTTGGGCTCAGGGGATTCACAGGAAGGAGTTCGTCTACAGGTTGACCTAGGTGTTAAAATGGGACCAGTGCATCCTTGACTTTCAGGGTTGCAGTAAGCAGGAAGACTCAAAGTGAAAGTGCTTTACCCAAAGGTACATAAAAGTTTCAGCAACATTGAAACTCTTAGTCAAAATATTAATTTTGCCTAATAACCAAATTAAAGAAACACACATTTTTAAAAAATTCTATATTTAAAATTCTATATTTGAGCTAAATCAGTGTGTCCAAACAGACATAGTGTCTCACTTCCATCTAATTTATATACTATTAGACCTGCTAACCGATTCTAAAGAACTTTCCTGTGGTTCTAACAATAAGTGGGTCACTGTCCTCTGACAAGCCACCCAGGCAGAAAACTCAGTCTTGTCTGTTGTTTTTAATCTTTAACATTTAAAAGAGTTTTTTTTAAAGCATTGCACATGTATTACTTGTCCATTAAAGGAAAACTGTAAGAAACAGATAAGCAAAAAGAAGAAAAACATCTCATTGATCCTGCCACCTTGAGTACACTACAATTACATTGTCTTACATGTACCTCCAGAGGCTTTCCTCCGATGATTAATAAGGTCCTGTTTACATGCACGACTGTACATATATATTAAAATGAGATCACATTTGGCATAATGGTTTGTAACCTGCTGTTTTCCCCCTTCAGTGTAAGTACACATAGATGTCACAGTTTTGTCTTAAAATGTACATATTTTCATATGTATTATCATTTTTAATAGCTGCATAGCCTTTCCATGTGTAGATGAACCAGAATTTATTTAGTGATTCCCTCATTGCTGTACACTTAGGTTTTCTTTTCCTCTGCCATTGTTAACTGTACTCTGTGGAACATGATTGTATCTACATCTTTGTGCACTTAGGCAAGAGTTTTCTTAAAGTATTTTTCAACTGTATAGTTACACTTCAGAGATTAAAAATTGCAATGAAATGGTCCATGTTTCTCATATTAATAATGAAAATAGGGATGCTAATTGAGTACTTACTCTGCGCTAAATATTATTCTAGGTGCTTTACATGAGTTAACTCATGTAATTCTAATAAGTGCTATTATTAGTCCCGTTTTACAGATGGCAACAACTGAGGCATTAATTAACAGAAGAGTTAATTAATATGTCCAAGATGATCTAGCTAGGAAGGAGGAACTAGCTTTTCAATTCAGCTAAGCCGATTCTTGCCTTTGCCCTTAACCAGACTCTCTAGGGTGTGCCCTCTCCCTGAGTTTTGCTTTGGGTGCTCACATTAGAAACTCATTTCACTATTATTTCTCATGTTCAGTGCTGCTTCTTGAGGTTTTGCTGCTCTAGGCAAATTGGAATATATGCGACCACTCAAATGGCAAATGGTTTCTGTAGCAGTTTGATATTATTGATTTGAATTCCAACAAGAAATATTGGATTATATTTGTAAACTTGGTCTTTTCTTCTGGGCATGATTAAATTATGATTAGGCCTCTGATTGGGCAATATCAGTAGAAAACTACACGGCAGAGCAGAGGAGTGAGTTGGAGTTTTGATGCTGAGTTTTGAGCTGGAGCCCCGGGAAGTAAGCACACTGGAGAAGAACACCGAGGAATAGAGACGGTTTCTTAGACACGGCAGAAGCCCCAGGGAGAGACAGAGCCAGTCACCTGATAGTCTACAGCTGGCCTTGTGGAGAGAGCACAGCAGCTGAGCTGGGAGAGAAACAAGCCCAGGGAAGAGAGGAACCCAGGAAGCCTGAACTCTTGGCAGCCATCTTGCTCCAACACGTGGCAACAGACTTTGGTGAGGGAAGTAACTTATTCTTTGTGGCCTGGTAACTGTGAGCTTCTACCCCAAATAAATACCCTTTATAAAAGCCAACAGATTTCTGGTGCTTTGCATCAGCACCCCTTTGGTTGACTAATACAGTTTCCAACTGACAAAGGGAGTTCTTTGGTTTTAAGTAACCCCTACCTCAGAGAGAGGAGAAGATAAACACTTAACAGCAAGACCACCACCAACAGCAACACAAGAAAATGATGGCATTAGCTCAGCTTCTACATTCTATTCAGCAATTACGGTAGCCAGTATTCCCCTTCTGTTTCTGTGGTAGTGTTCATTTCATGGGGCCTTGTGTTTTAATTTCACATGTCACATTAGCGTCTCCCACTCGATTACATGGGAAGGAGTGATGTTCCATATCTTATTAATGTCTGCTGTATAGGCCCCAGCACAGTGGGCTTTCATTTCCAAAACGATGTAAGCCCATGATCTGATTGCCTTATTTGGCTATGAAGTGCATTCTTAGATCCTGCAGCTTTAACAAAGAAGAAATCTTGGTAGCCATTTGCTAAATGGCCGTTCATTTATAAGGTAGTTGTTCCCTGAACTGTGGCAGATCTCAGCAGACAGCATGCCTCGAAGTGGCTCTTAGCAGAAGACAACCAAATATGTATATTTAAAGGTTCTTTTATATATATATATATGAACCCTATGAGAGAACTGGATCTTTTTCTCCATTTATATTACTATCTTATGCTGTCCCCAATGGCTAAAAATCAAGAATCAGTGAAAACTTATACATGATTCCACTTAATGAGGGAAGTTAGGTTTGTGCAAGTACTGTAAATACTCAGACATTTTAATATTGAAAATATTATAGGGGGAATTCAGGAAAATGAGTGGTCAGAAGGATGTTGCTTGTACATGTCCATTTTGCAATCCCATTCCCATGCCTCTGCTCATTTTAATTATCAATTGAACCAAATATTAAAGTATATGAGACCATCAGTGGGGTTTGCCTTTTCATTTGGAAGTACAGGCATATCTGCTGAGACATCTCGGGTGTGACAATGCAATCAGGACTTTAGAGAAGCGTAGCCAAAAAGCAATTTATATCAGCACTCAGTGAAAATTGATTGTGATATTATTTATATCATTTTTCTCTGCATTCATTTCTCAATCCATGCGTATAAAAACGTTACTTTTTAATTCATGGACTATAGACACCATAGATAACATGAAGCTGGTCATACATTTAAGGTTTTAGAATCTTAGGGGGAAAAACATGTTCTACATAGTGATCCATCTTAAATAAAAATATCCATGTAAAGAGAATTGATGTCCGCTATGCTTCCACTCGGCAGGAATGAGCCTTCTCAATACTATACCACATGAACACAAAGTGCTGCTGCATAACAATATGGAGGGCAGCCAACACTGCCAGTGGGAGCCGGGGTCGGGACTGAGATGCAACTGAAACTCACATTGATATTTGTGAACTGGACCCTCCCCTTCCTATTTCCCAACATGACATTTTGAAAAGTGTGGCCAAAGTAGCCACTGAAGGGCAGTGTGACCTCTGCCTGGGAAGGACCCCCAAACAGTTTCCATCAATTCATACCTGAATTAAATACACTCAGTTTTTATAACAGTGGCAAAAATCTCCTCATTGCTGAACAGAGAAACAGGACCTAAAGGAACCAGCTGTAGCCATTAAATCCAAAAGATGTTAGAGATTGAAAGCTAACATATGACAAAATAGGCCCCAAGATAAGAAAAGCTCTGGTCTGGTCCCTGACCCCATGTACCTTTGGGTTCCTTAGGAAGGAATACTTCTTTTGTTTCTTTCTCCTTTTTTTTTTTCATGCTGACTTTATTGAAATATAATTCACATACCATACAATTTACTCATTTAAAGTATACAATTAAACAATTTTTAGTATAATCACAGAATTGTGTAACCATCACCACAATCAAATTTAGAACATTTTTATCACTCCAAAAGGAAACCCCACACTCACTAGAACTCACTCCCCAAATCTCTGGCAACCACTAATCTGCTTTCTCTATATATAGGTTTCCCTATTCTAGGCATTTGTATGAGTGGAAACATATAGTAGGTTGTGTTTTGTGACTGGCTTCTTTCACTTAGAATAATGTTTTCAAGGTTCATCCATGTTGTAGCAAGTATCAGAGCTTCATTCTTTTTTGTGGCCAAATAATATTCCATTGTATGGCTTTGTCACCTTTTGTTTATCTATTCATCCGTTGATGGACATTTGGGTGGTGTACTAGTCAGCCAAACAGGTGCTGATGCAAAGTACCAGAATCTTGCTGGCTTTTATAAAGGGTATTTATCTGAGGTAGAAGCTTACAGTCACAAGGCCCCAAAGAGTCCACTTAAGGTCCCATAAGAGGTACTTTCTCACCCAAAGTCATTGGCCACGCATTGAAGCAAGATGGCGGGCGATGTCTGCGAGGGTTCAGCCTTTCTCCTTCCTCTTAATGCTCCATGGGCCCAGCCTCTTCCGATCTCAGCTGTAGGCTGAAGGGCTCATCTCTTTCCAGGGCTCACCTGCTCAGGGATCTGGTCTCTGGAGCTGCAAAATATCAGGCGAATTGCTTTGGCTCTCTCCCGGGGGCTCCAGCGTCAAAAACTCAGTTCTCTTCTCTGCCGTGTCCTTTTCTGTCTGAGTGTCTGCCCACCAAGGGGGCTGGGACTCAATGTCTTACTGATGTGGCCGAATCAATGCCCAAATCTTAATTTAATCAAGTAAAAGTGAAATCTCTGTATCTAATACAATCTAATACACCCAGAGGAACAGACCAGTTTATAAACATAATCCAATATCTATTTTTGGAATTCATAAATAATATCAAACTGCCGTAGGTGGTTTCTAACTTTTGGGTATTATGAATAAAGCTGCTATAAATATTTCGGCATGGGTATATATTTTCAATTCTCTTGAGTTTATACCTAGGAATTGGAATTGCTACATCACATGGTAATTCTGTGTTCAACCTTTTGAGGAACTGCCAGACTGCTTTCCAAAGTGGCCACACCATTTTACATTCCCACCAGCAGTGTAAGGGGTTCCAATTTCTCCACATCTTCACCAACACTTGTTATTGTCTGTCTTTTTTATTATAGCCGTCCTAGTGTATAGGGGGTGGTATCTCCCTGTGGCTTTGGTTTGCATTTCCCTGATGGCTAAGGGAATGCTTTTTAATGATTGAGTGGAAAGAAAGGAAGAAAGGCTAACAGTGGGAAATGGAGCCATGCAACAAAAGGTATGTGAGTGGTATTAGGGTCAAGAAATGTTTGACGCAGAGATAGAGGCAAACTTGTTGGAAAAATAGAGATTGCAAATTTTGTTTTGTTTTGTTTTTATAAACAATAACAGGGTGGATAAGAGGTTCTAGATGAATTTTCTGGTAATATATGGTCCAAAAATAAATTGGTAGAGAAGAAATTGGTCAAAAAGATAACATATTTGAGAAGGTGAATTGTTTAAAATGATTAATTGATTTTAAAATGATAATTTCAAGTCATTGATGACACGCAGTACAGAATAACAGCTATGATGTCCCTATATTACTGCTACAGGGGATAGAGAAAATCTAATGGAAAAGATATGCTCGAGCTTCCATTCTAGATCTAAATGATAAATGATAAAGCTTTTGACTATAATGAAACTTTCCAGCTCCTATTTACATCTATTAGATTGGAAATGTTCCTTTTTTTTCAGCTTGGGGTTGGCCATTCATTTTCATTCCTCCTTACTCAGTCTATCATATATACACTTTACAAAATTGTTTGCTTTGGGTAAAGGGATCGCTTTTGACATAGCTTTAAAGAGCCAGTCATGACAGGAGACTGAATTCCATAAACCTTTGTTTTAGTTTCTCGCAGCTCTGAACTAGGCCTAAGCACCTAGTCTACCACAAAACCATAGCACTTATTTGAGTTTAACATTATGTCTACATGCATAACATTTGTTCCCAGCATCTTTTTGTCTACACAGAACATTACTAAATTGGTATGCCTGCCAAGGGTCTGGATTTCTTTTTTCATTGCACTCAATTAAGTTCCATAAAAATACAATTTCAACTAATTTTCATAATTTTATTCTTGTCGATGTTGACACATTCTAATTTGTGAATTCTTTTGTATGAGTTTCAGAGCATTGAAGAAGGTTCTGTGCTTTTAAAATGTCAGCAGCTCTCTCTCTATGTAGAAGGGTAAGAAAGCCAGGCCTTTTTAAATATTTTATTTGTGCATTGCCCTTGGAGAACTACAAGATAATTTGGCTGTTTCTGGTACCCATTTCGCAAATGCAGTCCACATTTTTCTTTTATTCCATGTATTTCTAGAGAAGCAGAGTCCATGCTTTCAGGAACCTAAAAGTCTAGTGGGAGAGAAAAATGGGGAAACAAGGTAGGTCCTCTATACATCTTGAATGCAAAAAAAACCTTTTAAGGTAATGATGATACTGGGCACCATTTATTGATTACTACCTATTTACCAGGTATTGTGTTAAAGGCTTTACATGCATTTCATGTAAATTAAAATTATCCTTATTTTAAAGATGAGAAAATTGAGGCTAATAGGAGTGGGGAAACTTTCCAAATTTTAAAATATAGATTGTAAGCAGCAGATCTGAGATTTGTATCCCAGTTTTGTCTAAATCTGAAATCTGACTGAAGTGGTGCATCAATGTATGATTAGTCTGCCATGTGACAAGGTAACTGCACAACAAAAGCATGAAGGGGGAAGCAACTACCTTTGCTTGAGAGCATTGCAGAAAATGATAGAGAAGAGGTCACTGGGCAGAAAGCTAAGGCTGGATGAGTGGTTGCCCCAGGCACGGTGGATGAAAGGCCTGTGCCACTTGGAGTTGCTATTAGAAGCAGCTGGCGGCACTGCTAAAAGCTACAGTGTCTGCATGGATAAAAGCCCCGGGGTCAGAGTGACCATGGCACATCTGAGAGTTGTAAGTGATTAGTATGCTTGTGAACTGGAGGAGCAGAGAGAGAGGAGGCTGGAAATGTGGGTGGAGCTAAGTAAGGTCCCAAATGGCTGTGGGTACCATGTTGAGACATTTTGACTCTCTCGGAAGGGCGCTGAAGGGTTTTCGGCAGGGAAGTGACAAGCCAGGACACATCTTTTATTTTAGTGTGGTGAATGGGCCCAGAGATTCCTTGGGTAGCTTTGGCAGGAAGCCAGGTGAGAATTCTGGTAGGGCCTGGGGAATGAGGGAAGGAAGAGGGGACTGATTTGAGATTTGGTGATTGGCTGGGAGCAGTAGACTATCAGGCTGGGGAATGTTTAAGGTTCAGAAGGTGAATCTAAGCAAAGAATCATTGCTCCTCCAATTCCCTCTGCTCTGTCCTGCCATGGAGCTTACGTGCTCTGATTCTCTGAGTCTCAGGGTGAGCACTGCAATGCTTTAAGTGTTCAAATCCTGGCTCTGCCAGTTATTAATTGCATAATCTTGCACAAGTTACTTGTAGTAGACCCTGTCTGTGACCACCCTTTCTTTTTAACTGGCTGGTACACTCATCCCCCCAGATGTCACAACTGCTGGCCTTACATTTTCCAACCTTCTCCTAAGAATTCCTCTTGGCTTATGAGAGATGTTTGTGAAGGGTGTGTGTGTGTGTGTGTGTGTGTATGTGTGTGTGGTGGAGGAGGGTTACTACAAAAGCCCTGTAGCTTTCTTTCCTCAAGGCCAGAAAACTCTGGTGTGGTTTTAAGCTCCGGAACTTGTGCACCTCACAGTGTCTTGGATCAAACCAAGGGTAAACTTTCCCTGAGGCCACCTCCTGCCTCAGCTTTTTCCTATTCCCTGCCTTGCTGGCATTTTTCTCTTACAGGTGTGGCCTGAAGAACTCGCCCCCAGTAAACCACTTCTGCCTAAATCCCTGTCACAGACACTGCTTCTAGGAAGCCCTAACTCAGATGTCATGTACTCTTTCTCTGCTCCACTTTCCCTATCTGATAATGGTAAATAATCACTACATGCTGGTTATCATTTCTATAATTAATATGAAGCAAGGGATGCCCTCTATTGAGTATTTAATTTACAGCAAACAGCTACATACTGCTGGTATTTGTTGTGCACCATAGCAAAGAGAAAGATTGTTTCTTTAGCATATTCTGATGGCCAAGAGATTTTGCCTGGGGGATGCAAGTCAATTATAGAGACGTCAGACTTGGAGAAGTTCATAAATTCCTAGCTGAAAGGGTTCACTTGTAGAAAGATATTTACATGTGTATTTAAAACTGGACATTGCGGTTTCAGAGACATAAGCAAGGTCTACAGCAACAAATCTTAGAAAAAATGATAGGTTCTTTGAAAAATGTATAACCATTGGGAAATCTTCAAATTAGTATGAAGGAACATTGCCGTGAGCTGGAAATGCTGCAGTGGCAGGTGATGTGACAGTCAATATAACATGAGTTATGATGACAAACCCCATTTCAAATCTTATCAAATATGACCTTAGAGAAACATCAGTTGTACAAACTGAAAATCAAATTCATCAATACATTAAACAAGGCATCCACCACAACTAAGTAAGATTTTCCCCAGTTAGTACTGAGACATCTGCAATGTGATCATGAACAACATTTGTACAAGACTCAAGTATAGAAAAGTTAAAAAATGTTCATAGCTTTTTAAAATCGTTTGAATAAAATGGCATTATTGGGTCCAATGAGAAAATAAATTCTTGCAAATTAGAATGCCTAACTTATAGAAGAAAACAATGTCAATGAGAATATTGGCATGACAGTTTAGTTTGCATCTAAGCAAAACAGAGGAGTAGCAACATAAAGATAGGTTCTTTTTTTTTTTGTTAGTGTGGTGTTTTGAAGCTGTATGTACCCCAGAAATGCATGTTCCTAAAGTTAATCCTTTCCTGTGGGTGTGAACCCATTGCCAGTAGGACCTATTGACTAGGCTACTTCAGTTAAGTTGTGGCCCACCTCAGTCAGGATGGATCTTAATCCTATTACTGAACTCCTTTATAAGAAAATGAAATTCAGACAAAGCAAGAAAGCCACAGACGCAAGAAGATGAAAGCAAAGAAACCCAGAAGAGACAGGAGAGACCAGCAGATGCCACCATGTGCCTTGCCATATGACAGAGAAGCCAAGGATTGCCAGCAGCTGGTGTTCAGGAAGAAAGCATGGCCTGATGATGCCTTAATTTGAACATATTTTCTTGGCCTCAGTCTGTAAGTGAATAAATTTTCATTGTTTAAGCCAAACCACTTCATGGTATCTGCTTTCAGCAGCCTAACAAACTCAAGCAGCTATTGTAACTAAATTAATTTTTGAAGTTGGGAAGGGTAGGTATAGTTCATAATGCCATTAATGTAAGATCTAACATCTAATGGTTCCGACTGGAAAGACCATGTCATTAACCTCACAAATATACAAAGTCATTTTATAACATTCAGTATCCACCCAATGCCTACTACAATCCCTGACACATAGTATATATTCACAAATTTGCTGTGTGAAGGTTGAATTGCCTCCTGGGGGGAGGAAATTACTTGTATGAGGCTATTTCCAGAGATTATAAAATTGTCTTGAACAGCCAACATCCTATTAATGTTCAAAATAGTCAAGGTCTAACAGTTTAGATAGTCAATAAAAATAAATAATACCTCTCCTGTTTCCCTTCCTTAGTTCTGAATCGAAAGAGAGAGAGACAGACAGACAGAATGAGACCAGAAACAGATAGATGGGGATTGAAATGTCAGCTTGATTACTGATAAAATCTCTCTTAGAGGATGTGGTTTAGGTGTGAGCTAAATGGATTTACTCCTGTATTAGTCAGCCAAAGAGGTGCTGATGCAAAGTACCAGAAATCTGTTGCTTTTTATAACGGATATTTATTTGGGGTAAAAGCTTACAGTTACAGGCCCTAAAGAGTCCAACTCAAGGTTACTTTTCTTACCAAAGTCCGTTGCCACATGTTGACACAAGGTGACAGGTGATACCTGAGAAGGTTAAGCCTTCCTCTCTCTTAAGGCTCCATGGGCTCAGATTCTTCCAATCTCAGCTGTAGGCTGGAGAGCTTGTTTCTTTCCAGGCCTTCTTAGCTGCTCAGGTCTCTGGTCTGTTCAGCTGCAAGCTATCAGCTGAATGGCTCAGCTCTCTTCCTGGGGCCACAGGATCCTCTTTTGTGTCTATGGAGCTCTCTCTCTCTTTTCTTGCATATCTTCTTCTGTGTATGTCCTTGATTGAGTGACCCATTATATAGCCCATGAATGGGGCGGGGACTCACACTGAGTTACACTCTACTGACGTGGTCAAATCAAAGCCCTAATCTTAACATAATTTAATCAAAGACCTCTCACCTGAATCAATCAAAGGGTATCATGCCCAGAGGAACAGACCACTTTACAAACATAATCTCTCTTTTTGGAATTCATAAATAATCTGAAACTGCCACACTCCACCCTCTGAATTCCAAAAAGATATTACAATATTCCAAAAAACCTTAAATCTTTTTGGTTAACAATGCTAAGTACAAAATCACATCACAATCAGTTCATAGAAATACAGTTTGTCTTGGGGCAAAGTCCCCTCTGGCTGTAGACCTGTGAAACTTACAAAACAATTTATATGTTTCCAATATACAAAGGTACAGACATAGGATAAACATTTTCATTATCATAAGGAGAATTTGGGAGGTAAACATGAGTCATTTGTCCCCTACAGCACTGAAAACCTACAGGGCACACTCTATTAGATTTCAAAGTCTGAGAGTCATTCTTAAGATGATGGTAGCTTCTCATCCTTGGGGCCTCATGGGGGCCCACCCTTTCCACAGAATTGCTCGATAGCCATTTTCTTGGTTCCACCCTCATCAAGCATCTGGGTGGTGACCGAGCTCCAGACCTCACCTTCCAAGAATGTTGGGGTGATGGCCACACTTTACCCAATCTTTGAGGTAGAGTCTCAACCCCCTTAGTTCAGTGAGGTGGAGGCAACATTCTCCCTAATCTCTGGCATACAGGCCCAACCCTCTTAGAACAATGAGTTGACAACCTGGCCTTCCTAATCTGTGTGGGACAGGCCCACCCCTCTCAGACCTATGGGGTGTTGACCTCATGCTCCCCAATCCTTGGAAAATGTGCTCCACCCTCTCTGTAACCTGGGGTGGCAAAACTCTCCCCGAACAGTAGGCTGGAACATCCACCTTCTTCAACTGCCAGGGTAAACTCACCCTCTCTGTACACATGGGTGGGGTTCCTCTCTTGGCCCAAGGAGATGTCTTAATTGCAGACCTCAGCTTCCATGGTTTTTCTCTTAAAGCCGTTTTCCTTTCCATCTCTCCCCTCCATGTCCCTTTTAGTCCAGGCTGATAGTGATTTTATTCATAAAGCTGTCTCAAAAAGCTTGTTGGTTTAGCATGCAGGCAGCAGGGGTCCAAGCCATCGGACAGTAAGACTTTCCACAAGTCTTTCCTGGATAACTGCATTTTCAATCCTGATCTACAAGTTCCAAGTTTAGTTAATTCCTCAAATGGGGCACTATCGTCTTTTTAAAAAATTATATATATCACAAAATTTGTCATTTTGATCATTTTTAAGCATACAATTCAGTAGTATTAATTAAATTTACAATGTGCTACTATTACCACTATCTGTTACCAAAACTTTTTCATGTCCCCAAACAGAAACTCTTTATCCATCAAGCAATAAAATAACTCCCAATACCCTTCTCCCTCCAGCCTTTGGGAACTCAAATACTTGTACAAGAATGTTCATAGAAGAATTGTTCACAATGGCCAATGAATGGAAACAACCCTAATGTCCATTATCAGATGAATGGTAAATAAAATGTGCTATATCCATACAATGGAATATCATTCAGCCATAAAAAGGAATGAAGTCCTGATACATGCAACAACATTGATATGTTTTGTCAAAACCTATAAAATTGTACGATGCAAAGTGTAAAGCACAATGTAAACTATAGACCTTGGTTAGTAGCAATGCTTCAATATTTGTTCATCAATTGTAACAAATGTACCACACTCATGTAATATGTTATTAATAGGAGAAAATGTGAGAGGAGGAAGGGGTGGTGTATATGGGAATCCCCTATATTTTCAATGTGAGTTTTCTGTAATTTAAAACTTCTTTAAAAATAAAGTTAAAAAAAGAAAAAAATTTTCTTAAGATAAACTTGAAAAAATTTGATGAACCTTGAAAACATTATGCTAAGTGAAAGAAGCCAGACACAAAAGGATCAATATTGTATAATTGTACCTTTTGAAATATCTTCTCCTTTTTAATAGCACAATATATCCACAATCTAGAACAGTGCTCAATATTTTTTAGGAATTATGTGATTTTTCTATGTATTTTTCCTTGATGCTGTGCTAATGTAATAAAACAAGAAACAGAAATAAAAGTTTAAATATTGGGAAAGAGGAGTTAAATTTTCCATTATTTGCAAAAAACATGGCTATTTACCCAGGGAATCTAAACAAAACCACAAATATCAATTTAAATAATTGCAATATTAATAAAAGGGTAAGTGACAAGATAAAGATACCAAAAAGGTACTGTTTTCATGTATAGTAGAAATAATCAATTGCGAGAGAGTTTTTTAAAAAAAAATTCCATTCTTTACAATAACAGCCCATTAAATATCTAACAATACCCAAACAAAGAAAACTTAGTTTTTTTGTAAGATATAAAGGAAAATTTGGATACATGGAGAGATAGACTATGTTTCTGGATGGAAAGATGGAGTGTTGTCACTTTTGTAAAAATTAATACTTAGGTTTAATGAAAATCCAGTTAATTTACTCATGAAGTTATTTTTAAATTGGCAATATAATTCCAATGTTCATCTAGATAATTAAATTAAATCTTAAATAACAAATTATCCATATCCTTAATATAGAAAGAGCTAACTTTTTAAATTTAATTAATTAATTTATTTACTCATTCTTTCTTTCCTTCAACAGTGTGCCACTTTTTTAGGTACCAGAGCTTTAATGAACAAAACAGTTCCTGCTTTCATGGAATTTACATTCCAGTGGAAGAAGAGACAAAAATGTAAAGAAATGATCACACTGATTTTAGACAGTGACAATTATTATGTTAATTTTAGATAAAGGCGAGAACTCTGCAATTAATAAACGCCATGAATGGAATTGGGTTTAATCCCCTATCGAGTGACTAGAGATTCTTTAGGCTGTCCTAGGGACTGGGACTGAAACTTTGTGTTAATTCATGTTGTATAATAAGCTAAAAATGACGGGCACAAGAAAGCTGAGGGATAAGGGAGATTTATTGCCCAGAGGCCTGTGCTCCATTTAGGAGCAAACAGAAACTCTCTATCCATCAAGCAATAAAATAACTCCCAATACCCTTAAGAGAAAGATCAGATTTTTTAATAGGTTGAGTCCTAGAAGTTAATAGGTTTATTTTAATTGCTTTGGTTTCAAGAAGTTCTGCTTGTGTGCTAACCTACAGAATACTTAGACAAGGATTCCCCAAACTTAAATGCTTATAGGGCCCAGCAAGTAATGTAAATATGTGAAGCAAGCAAGTAGGGGTGCAAGAGAGAAAAGATGCATACACCATCTAAAGTGCAGCCAGCAGTTACTTAGCTTCCCCTGATAAATGCCCACATGGGAATGTGATTCCGTGATAGCCAAGTAGTCTTATTTTTCAAGAGAATCTTGAAATTTCTATATTTTTGTGAGAAATTTCTGGATTTTTCAGATGTTATTTCTTAAAAAATAATCTACATAGCTCAAACAACACAGAATCAGGCTGAAGGCAAGCTGTTTTGACCTCTAAATTAGACTAAACACACCAATGAACACTGTCATTCTGAAAACTAAGTATTGTTTGCTACTTCAAGAACATAAACATATATGAGCTCACACACCAATTCTGAGAAGGTTGCTTAAATAATGTTTTTTATTTTTATGTGTTTTGCTCATAACAGCATTCCATATTCCAAGTCTATAAACCTCTGTGAAATGAAGCTTCACCAGGTATATTTCTATTTAATATCCAGGTACTAAGAAAGAAGCAGATGAATCTGATTCTGAGAGAAAGAAAAGAAAAAAAATATAAAGCGAAATTGACTAGTTCCCTGGGCTTAAATTAGGTCTACCAGAGTTATCTATCCCCTCACCCCCAAATATCTAATTTAGATGCCCTAAGCTCCTGGCTACACATTCCAATTCAGATCCTACCATGGGGTTCTTACAATCAACACTTGATATCAAAGGGATTCCATCATTGGAATCTTACAGGGAATATAGAGCATGGATATTATATTTTCATACTGTGAAGTTAATACAATTCAAGACTACCACCAAAAACTGCTTTCCATAAATAAATATATACATGTATATGTTAAGTTGTTAAGCTTAATTTTTAAAACAAACAAGCAAAGCAACATTGAAGAATGTTTGACTGTAAAAGAGATTTTTTTCCTGAGCATCAAAAATATATGATTTTGCAAACATTATCTATCTGAACCAAAATTATAACACATTTTGATGGATAGAGAATGGAAAAATACAAGATATTATTCTAATTGGGACTGTAAAATCCATGGAAATTCAAAGTCAAAATCTGTTATTAATATATTCTGTTTGTCTCAGAACTAAAGGACATATGTTCCGTCTGAATCATGCAGTTTCATGATGTTCCTAGGACTTGAAAAAAAAATGACACTAGCTTTCTTCATAGCTTGCCTTTACAGGGAAACACAGAGAAGTTCGACAAAGATCACTCTGATATTTATTGGTGTCATCTATTTTCCTTTATTTAGATAACTTTATAAGCTTTCTGGATGAAAAAAAGAAATCGATGTTTCTGTTAGCAGGTCAGGTCCTTATTGAATTGTTTTGTCCAAAGGCTGTTGCTAAGCTTACAGAGCAGAGTTTATTCAATGTGATATATAAACACATTTATAAACATCCAAACAGAACAAAGAATGCATTTCTGAGATTGAAAATAAGTAATATTTAAGAATTAATTTCAAAATTAAAAAGAATCCTCCATATATTGCCATGTCACTTTACCTGCAAAAGCTAAAGGAATCTGGGCTTCACTATTTTGAATGCGCCATACATAAAGCAATGTTCTAAATAGTTAAAATTGTGCTTGTGTCAGAGAGTAACTTCCATATTGTCCTCTACTTGGCCCTGATTATTTAAATTATAAATACATTTATTTAAAATATGTTATTTTTATGAAATCTACATATATATAATCATAGATGACTTTTAGTTGGGATGAGCAACATTTGATGGTACCAAGTTATCATTGGAGCCCCAGAAATTGGAAGGGTATGAAGTCTTAAAATTGTCAAAATAAGAACAACAACATAAAAAGTTCATTACACTTATTACCTCTAATTATCATAATAACCTTGCAAAGTGGGCCATATATGGATTTTGCAGAAGAGGAAAATGAGACTTATAGATTTAACTTCTCTTTACTAAGGGTGATTGATCTGGGGTCATAGACTCTCAAAAAGTCAAAATGTAGACATTGGGGTTTTCACCATCTCCCCTGAATTTATGTGTAAAATTTTGCTTGTACACCAATGTGTATTTTTCTAAAGAGAGAATCCATGACTTTTATCATATTCTCAATGAGGCCAGTGGCTCAAAAAAGTTCCCCAATGTACACTTTTTAGTTTCAAATGCAACTTCCATAAAGGCAAGAGCCATGGCATTTCGTTGACTTTTTCTAGTCTGTATTGGTATACACATTGTCTGATGACATATTCATAACTTAATGACTATGAAGAGATTTATAATTAGATTTTCAAAGCTATGAAGAATTTTTTATGACAAGAAATAAGTGAAAATAAGTCAAATCTTTATGATAAATTCCCATTTTCTGGATACAAGATTTATCCCATTTAGTTGGTAAGATGGCTAAAATATTGTGACTAAAAAGTCATTATTTAAGCACTATTTAAGCTCACTATTTAAGCAGAAATTGAACCAATTAGCAGTAACAGAATATAGCCTCTTAAGATACTCCAATCAGATGTCACATTCAACGCAGTCAGATAGAATATATCATCTGAACACACTTTTAGACCAACTCCCTTTAAAACTTCCGTATTTCTGACAGTAGAATCAGTATTCTCCCAGTCTCCTTTTACCCTGAAGGATACTTCAGATAGAAAATGAAGCATGCACAAAGGCATTAAAGGTAGAAATAAACATACTATAATAAGGGGATAATGCCTGGCACATAGTAGGCACTCAATAGCTGTTGAATAAATGAAAGTATAAATAAATACATCAATGCATGAATGAATAAATGAATAGTTCTCCATTGAGTATCTAGTGGGAAATAGTGCTGGAAAGGAAGGCAGAGGCCAGATTTTATTGGAGGGAGAAAGCGAAATTTTGGCTAGATCACATGGGTTGATAGTAATCCATAAACTGAGCTAGAAAAATTTGGAGGAAAAAAATCAGGTTAGTTAGGAGAAAGCTTATGATTTCAGTTTTGGACATATTGAAACTGGGCAGGAAAAACCAGGTTGTGGAGAAATTGTAACAGGTGACTACAGTAGATTTATTTATTGTAATTTACGTTAACTGGGGAATTTATAAGATTGCTGTAACCAGGTGCCTTCCTTGCACCTCACTTAGAGCCTGTTTATTAACATATCTCCATTCCTTTACTAATGTTAACTGAGTGATTTACAACACTGGTGTCACCAAATACTTAACCCTTCTTTTCAGCCTGTTTGTTCTATTTCCATTCCTTTACTTGCTATCTTATGGTAACTGAACGATTTACAACACTGCTGTAACCAAATGCTTACCCTTCTTTTCAGCCCATTTGTTTATCCTATTTCCATTCCTTTTCTTGTTACCTTATGTTAATTGAGTGATTTACAACACTGCTGTAACCTGCAACCAAATGCTGGTCCTCATTTACATCCTTCTTATAGCCACTCTGTACTTATCCCAGCTGGCTTTTGTCACCTTTCAAGGGCTTCCTAAGCCTGCACTCACACACTCCCAATTAACCATAACAGAGTCATAACCAATCAATATCTGCCCACGTCATTATCTCCACCTCCCTTTTGTTTATTCTTGTAAAAGCCCTAAGCTCTTTAGACTCTGGGAGACAGACTTGAGCTTTTATTATCCTGTCCCCTTGTTTGGCTGCTCTACAATAAAAACTCTTTCTTCTCTCTAAATCCTGGTGTCACTGCATTGACTTTTATGCACATCAGTCAATAAGCCCTTGCTCAGTAACAATATTTATTTTGAAGTACTGGCAAGATATATAAATCTAAATTTCTAGTAATGATTTGGCCAATAGGATTTGAAGCCCAGGGGAAGTATCAGTGCCAGACCTAGAGATCTGAGAGACATGGCCATGAGTGAGAAGGCTTCCCCAGAAAAGGGTGTAGTGAGAAAAACAATAAGATTACTGTAAAATAAAACTCAGGGGGAATTAACATTTTTAGGGAGAGGCAAAAGGAGAGGAATCCATGAAGGTGTTACAATAGCTGATCCAGAAAGGTAGAGGACATGCCATCCAGGCCTACAGGGCTCTGGGGGATTGGAGAATTAGAAAGGAAGTCCTCTGAGGGCCACTGAGGTAGAGACTAGCAGAGTGTTGCTTGGCAGATTGATCTGTCCAGAAAAGATACCTTGGTATGGTCAGGGAGATGAATGGGGGAGGATAAAAAGGGGATAAATGTAAAAAAGGTATGGGATAAACAAAAAATAAGGTAGGGGTTATGATGGTTTAAAGTTGCATATACCCCAGAAAAACATGTTATTAAATCTAGTCCATTCTTGCGGGTGTGAACTCATTGTAAGTAGGACCTTTTGATGAAGCTACTTCAGTTAAGGTGTGACCCACCTCAATCAGGATGGGCCTTAATCCTATTTCTGGAGTCCTGGATAAATGGGATGAATACAGACAGAGAAAGTCATGGAAGCAAGAAGCTGAAATCATGAAACCCAGAAGAGAAGGGAGACACCAGGAGATGACGCCATGTGCCTTGCTATGTGACAAACCAAGGATTGCTGGCAGCCACAGTCTTAGGAAGAAAGAATCACATTGTTGATGACTTGGTTTGGACATTTTTCTAGCCCTCAAAACAACGAGTGAATAATGTCCCATTGTTTAAGCCAAATCATTTCATGGTATTTACTTTGATGCAGCCTAGGAAACTAAAACTGGAGGATTTACGAAATGCAAAATCTTGCAATTGTTAGGGAAAAGGAACATACTTGAAACAGTAAACCTTTATTAAACTATATGTCCATGTGTAAGGCACCGTGTCAGGTGTCAAGGGTACAATGGTGAACAAGATAGACCTGGACCCTTGCCACTATTGAGCTAGCTGATTCACCCTAGGACTTTTGAAAGAGGCGGTTCATTTCCATATGATAGGTTTTGTTAGAAGACAGAACTGGGTTGTAAATCTGGCTCTGCTCTTTACCAGGTGTGTGAACTTGATAAAGTTGATTCACATCTTTAGGCTTTTTTTTTTTTTTAAGTAAAATTTTATTGAAGTATACATGCATGAACATACATAAACAATAAGTGTGTAGTAAAAGTTGTGAACTTACAAAACAAACATGCATATCATCATACAGGGCTCCCATACATCACCTCACCACCAACACCTTGCATTTTTGTGAAACTTGCATTACAAACTATGGAATAGCACCGTTAAACTGTTACTAACTATAGCCCATATCTGACATTTGCTGTATTTTCCCCTAACCCACCCTATTATTAACAACCTGTATTGGAATTATACTTATGTTACCGTTGATGAGATAAAGTTCTCATATTTGCCCTATTAACCACAGTCCACTTTCCACCACTGGATTCCCTGTGCTCTACAGACCATGTTTTGTACAATCCATTCAAGGTATACACTCAGTGGCTCTCATTTTCATCATTGAGTTGTCCTGTCATCATCTCAGTCAACTTTAGAATGTTTACATTACTCCAAAAGGAAAAACCCATATCCCCTTAAACCCTCTATAGTTGTTTCTAAGAGTTGATATATCTTCTTTGCCATTGCTGCAACAGTAATACAATATTACTATCAACTATTGTTCATAGGTTACATTAGTTGTAATTTTCTCATGTATCCCCATATTCTTAGCATTTGGTAAAAGAATAACATTCTTATACCATTAACCACAATCTTCATCCACCATAGAAATCACTGTGTTGTACATACCCTAGATTATTCTCTAGTTTCCTTTCAATTGACATTTACATCCACAGACTAACCCTTTCAGCCACAATCTCATTTATAAATCAGCAGTGTTGGTTATACTCACTATAATGTGTTACCATCAACTCTATTCATTTCCACACTTTAAAAATAAGGCTTATTAAAAATTCTACATACTTTGAGCATCACCTCCCCTTCTGAAACCACATTTTATTTCCTAGTAACCTATACCCTAGAGTTAACTTCTGTGAGTTTACTCATCATATTTAGTTCATATTAGTGAGACCATACAATATTTGTCTTTTTGTATCTGGCTTATTTCACTCAGTATAATGTCCTCAAGGTTCATCCATCTTGTCATATGCATCCAGATTTCATTTCTTCTTACAGCTGAATAGTATTCCATTGTATGTATATACCACATTTTGTTTAGCCATTCATCAGTTGATGGACACTTGGG
Organism: Tolypeutes matacus; assembly: GCA_026826555.1. NCBI lineage: Eukaryota > Metazoa > Chordata > Mammalia > Cingulata > Chlamyphoridae > Tolypeutes > Tolypeutes matacus. The sequence continues at coordinate 12,049,878 of JAKSZT010054138.1, read as the reverse complement.
CTGGTTTCATATTTTAGCAATTGTGAATAATGCTGCTATGAACATCAGTGTGCAAATGTCACTTCACATCCTTGCTTTCAGTTCTTCTGAATGTATTCCTAGTAGTGGGATTATTGGATCATATGGCAGTTCTATATTCTGCCTCTTGAGTACTGTCAAACTGTCTTCCACAGAGGCTGCACTATTCTACATTCCCACCAACAGTGAAGGAATGTTCCTATTTTTCCACATCCTTTCCAGTACTTAAACAGTTTTCTGGTTTTTTTGACGATGGGCAATCTGTAAGTTGTGAAATGGTATCTCATTTTAGTTTTGATCTGCATTTCCTTAACAGCTAGTGATGTTGAACATTTTTTCATGTGCTTTTTTAGCCATTTATATTTCTTCTCTGTAGAAACGTCTGTTAGAGTCTTTTGCCCATTTTTTAATTAAGTTGCTTCTCAAAAATCTAAACAAATCAATTTTATTGATACATAGTAATAAAGCATACAATTCACCCAAAGTGTACAATCAATGGAATTTTGTTTTTCTTTTTGGAGTAATGAAATTATTGTAAATATTTTTGTGTTGATTGAATGCACAAGATTGTCATTATACTAATAGCCATTGATTATACACTTTGGAGAAATCAAATGATATGTGGATATATTGCAATATAACTGCTTAATAAATAAATAATTGTGCAAGAATAGCCAGAAATAGCAGCAACACACAGCAGGGAAAGCATAGAGAGATTGAGAAGTGAAGAATTTTCTTGCTTGTTTGTTTGTCTGTCTGTTTTTTGTTTATTTTTAATATTATTGAAACAATGAAAATGCTTTAATAATGATTGAAGTGATGAGTGTACAACTATGTCTACCTTTATCCCAAATACGGTTGCTTGTCATTTTCTCATGAGTCGTATGATTCTCAATATAACATGGATATCAAACTCTTGTCAGACATGTGGTTTCCAAATATTTTTCCCATTGAGTAGATTGACTTTTTAGTTTCTTGACAAAGTCTTTTGAAGAACAAAAGTGTTTCATTTTGAGGAGGTTCAATTTATCTGTTTTTTCTTTCATTGCTCATGCTTTGGGTATAAGGTTTAAGAAACTATTACCTACCACAAGATCTTGAAGACGTTTCCCTACATTTTCTTCTAGAAGCTTTATGGTTCTTGCTTTTTATATTTAGGTTTTTGATCCATTTTGAGTTAATTTTTGTATAAGGTGTGAGATAAGGTCTTCTTTCTTTCTTTTGGCTATGGCTATCCAGTTCTCCCAGCACCATTTGTTCACTATACTGTTCTGGCCCAGGTGGGCTTCACAGCCTTGTCAAAAATCACTTGACTCTAGATGTGAGGGTCTATTTCTGAGTTCTAGATTTGGTTTCATTGTTCTATATGTCTATCTTTATGCTAGTACCATGCTGTTGTTGGTTTTTTACTTTTTTTTTTTTTTTTTTTTTTTTTTTACCACTGTAGCTAAGTAATATGCTTTAAAGTCAGGAAGTAAGAGTCCTCCAATTTCGTTTTTCTTTTTAAAGACATTTTTGGCTATTCAGAGCCTCTTAACTCTTCCAAATAACTTTGATAATTGTCTTTTCCATTTCTGCTAAAGACACTGTTGGAATCTTTATTGGGACTGCTTTGAATCTGTAAATCAGTTTGGGTAGATTTGGCATCTTAACTATATTTAGTCTTCCAAACCATGAACATGGAATGTACTTCCATTTATTTAGGCCTCCTTTGGTTTCTTTTAGAAATGTTTTGTAATTTTCTGAAAACAGGTCCTTTGTGTTCTTGGTTAAGTTTATTCCTAAACATTTGTTTCTTTTAGTTACTATTATAAATGGATTTTTTCTGACTTCCTCCTCAGATTACTCATTAGTAGTGTATAGAAACACTACTGATTTTTGCATATTAATCTTGTATCCAGTCAGTTTGCTGAACTCATCTATTAGTCTTGGTAGCTTCATTGTGGATTTTTTGGGATTTTCTAGGTACAGGATCATATCATCAATGAATAGAGACAATTTTTTTTTCTCCCTTTCTATTTGGGTGCCTTTTATTTCTTTATTTTGCCTAATTTCTCTAGCTAGATCTTCTAGAACAAAATTGAATAACAGTGGTGACAGTGGGCATCCTTGCTTTGTTCTTGGTCCGAGCAGGAAAGCTTTCAGTCTTTCACCATTGAGTACAATGTTAGCTATGGGTTTTTCATATATGCACTTTACCATGTTGAGAAAGCACCTTTCTTTTCCTATATTTTGGAGTGTTTTTATAAAGGATGCTGTATTTTGTCAAATGCCTTTCTGCACCTTTAGATAGGATCATGTAATTTTTCTTCTTCAGTTTATTAATGTAATTATTACATTAATTGATTTTCTTGTGTTGAACCACCCTTGCATACCTGGGATAAAATTCACTTGATTGCCTTTCGGCCGGAACCGCCATCTTGCAGTTAATTCGCCAAAATGACGAACACAAAAGGAAAGAGGAGAGGAACCCGCTATATGTTTTCTAGGCCTTTTAGAAAACATGGAGTTGTTCCTTTGGCCACATATATGCGAATCTACAAGAAAGGTGATATCGTAGACATAAAGGGAATGGGCACGGTTCAAAAAGGAATGCCCCACAAATGTTACCATGGCAAAACCGGAAGAGTCTACAATGTTACCCAGCATGCTGTTGGTATAGTGGTAAACAAACAGGTTAAGGGCAAGATTCTTGCCAAGAGAATTAATGTACGCATTGAGCATATTAAGCACTCTAAGAGCCGAGATAGCTTCCTAAAACGTGTGAAGGAAAATGATCAGAAAAAGAAGGAAGCCAAAGAGAAAGGTACCTGGGTCCAACTGAAGCGCCAGCCTGCTCCACCCAGAGAAGCACACTTTGTAAGAACCAATGGAAAAGAGCCTGAGCTACTGGAACCTATTCCCTATGAATTCATGGCATAAGAGATGTAAATAAAATAAAAGACTTGTGGATTGTAAAAAAAAAAAAAAAAAAAAATAAAAAAACTCACTTGATTGTGGTGTGTAATTCTTTAAATGTACTTTTCAATTCCTTATTTTGTTGAGGATTTTTGCATCTATATTCATTAGAGAAATTGGTCTGTAATTTTCTTTTTTCACAGTATCTTTATCTGGTTTTGGTATTAGGGTGATGCTGACTTCATAGAATGAGTTTGGTTGCATTATTTCTGTTCAAATTTTTGGAAAAGCTTGTGCAAGATTGATTTTAGATTGTCTTTGAATGATGGGTAGAATTCACGTGTGAGGCCATCTGGTCCTGGACTTTTCATCTTTGGGAGGTTTGTTGATGACTGCTTCAATCTCTACTTCTTCTAGGGTCAGTGTAGGTTTTTCGTGATTTCACTTCTTCTTACTGATTAGGATTAGAAAAGCAATATGAACCTCAAAAACTTGTGAAAACTGAATAAAATTGTGACTGTGAGGGTGTATGGTACATAGTAGGCACTCAATAATTGTTAATTATTATTGTTGACAGTGATTATCACAGTGATGGTAGAAATTCCTGTCATCGTTATCAGGGGAGGCCTCATGGAGGGGGTAGACTAAGAACTAGTCCTTGGGAAGAAAGGATTGAAGAAAGCATTAACCAAGGTGGCCATAACCTCCCCTTAGCTTGACTCCACTATAGTCAGGCTTCTCCCCTACACCAGGGCCCTGACCTACCTCTCACGCTGGCCCTTACACCATCCAGACATCTAAAAGGAGCCTAACCAGTAAGTTCCTTATCCTCCTCATCCTCTCTCCTGGCCATTACAAGATCCAGGTGGCCTAGTCACAACAAAAGAAAACATTTCGAACCAAATGGCCTTCATTGCAAACTCAGGAAATCATTCAGCCATCCCCAGTGATCTACCCCTTTGAACAACATCCAGTACTTTTCCACTAGCCCATGTCGGGCTTTAAAAAACCTGCTGTATTTTGTTCCAGCAGAGCTGAGTTCTAGCCTCTCTATCATATTGCAGTAGCCCTTGAATAAACTCTTACTTGCCTGTTTCACATTGCCTGGTGCCATTATTTTTTGACAGCATTCTGAGGCAGATATTTCAAGGGACAAGCAACTGAAGGTGTGTTGATTGTCACTGTGGCAACAACAAAACAAAGATTCCCATTGTCCAATTTTGTCTTGTATAATCGCATGTATTTACAAGACAATTTCTTTGTTTCTAGTAAAGCTGCAGGTAATCGTGTTTGGAAGCAGCATGCAGGTTCCCTGTAGATAGCCTCCCACGTGTGCATTTGGGAATTGCAAACATGTAATTGCCAACTTTTCTGCTTGGCCCATCTTGAGAACATATGCAGCAAGTAGAAAAGGTTGGTTGCCTCCTGCATCTCTAGTTATTAATCTATTATCATAGCAGGCCTTGCAACAAATGAAGCTAGGGAGTCAGATACCTGCTTCTTGGATGTGGGAGGATGTGCCAACATTTGATGTTAGGAAAACATGATTTCTTGAGGTAGAACTGCCAAGATATCTTCATTTGTGGTGTTTTGTATGATATTTTATTCATATCATTTTGATTCCTTATCACAGGTTTTACCCATCTCCTTTGGCAGCCCCACACCAACCCTAAACTTTTTCAACATTTTATACTTCTCATGCCACATGGATCCTAATTGCAAAATGCAAAGCTGCTTTTGAATGCTTAGCCAGTGTGGCTGCAGCGTCCAGAACTAGTAGAAACATTCACTTCTTTGAATTGTTTCCTTCCATGATTTTATGTTATCCTATTTTTCTTCATCTGTTATTTTTATCCTCCCTACCATCAGAAAGGGCTTGTTAAAGTCAATTTGCAATGTAGAGACACATGTGAGAGAGGATTAAAATAAAGATAAAAAGAAACGTGAAATCATTAAGAAAGAGGGAGATGTATGTGTTTTTTTGGGATTAGGCAATTACTTTATTTTGGCACCAAACTAATTCTGAGTTTCCTAGTAATCAAGGAGAAAATGTAAACTGTCTGAATGCATCCCTAATCTAAAATTATTCCCTTGCCTGACAATGATTTGTTTCTTTGCTGCTTCCTCTAAGATGTGAATATTGCCCAAGGTTTGGTCTTTCATACATAGACAGTTTTTCCCCATGCATGGCTCCATTCTAACACTTCCAAATGCCATCACTGAAGATAACCCTCCAAACTCCAAGTCATACTATCTCTATCCAGTTCCACAGTATGCCTACCTCAAAATAATATGACTGCAACTCAACCTTTGAGCTTTTCCATAAACCCAACTCAAACTTTCTAACCTTCTCAATTATTTGAAATGGCTCAACATTCTCCCAGCTCCAAAAAATCAGAAACTTTGACTTAATCTCTTTTTTTGCCCTTCCCATCCAATCAGTCAGCAAATCTTGTTCATTCTTCTGGTGAAATCTCTTATGGTAGTTTGAAACTATATGTACCCCAGAAAAGCATGTTCTTAAATCTAATCCAATCCTGTGGGTATGGACTCATTGTAAGTAAGATCTTTTGATGAGGCTACTTCAGTGAAGGTGTTACCCACCTTATTCAGAATGGATCTTAATCCTCTTACTGGAGTCCTCTATAAATGGAATGAATACAGAGAGAGAAAGAAGAAGCCACAGAAGCAAGACTCTGGAGTCAACAAAACCTGGAAGAGAAGGAGAGATCAGCAGATACCATCATGTGCCTTTCATGTGACAGAGGAGTCCAAGATTGCCGACATTGATCTTTAGGAAGAAAGCATCATCTTGATGATGTCTTGTTTTGGACATAACATTCATGGCCTCAAAACTGTAATCTTTTAACCTAATACATTTCCATTGTTAAAAGCCAATCCATTTCATGGAACCTGCTCTATGCAGTCTAGTAAATTAAACATTTTTCTCTTCCTCTTCTCTTCTAATGGCCTAAGATTCCTTTGATAAACTTCACACTGGTAAATCTGATTCTTGCCTTTCCTTCTTAAAGTTAGTCCTACAAATTGGGCTCAAGTTGTTGTTACAAATTTTCACTTCCTTCCCATCACTTCTTTGCTCTGAAATCTTCAGTGGTTCCTAATTATTGGGATAAAGTACACACACTCCTTATCCTGGCATTCAAGATCCTTCACAATGTCACACTTAAGACCTATTTCTGGGCTTAGATACCATATATCTCCTACAGAATAGCCCAGATCCAGCCAAACTCTTATACTTCTTATCTGCTGAAATGTGTATTCCCATATGTCTCCATACTTGAAGATTCCTTCTCCTCTTCTCCTCTAACCACATAGCTCTTTTAAGAACAAATAATCGTTTTCCCTCTGTGCTAGAAATATTTATCTTGTTTCTGAATGATGCCATGACTTCAATATTTGTTACTTTCTATGCACCCACATATCTTTTATCTCTCCAACCAGATTTTTAGCTTCCTAAGGACAGAGACCATAGTTTATAAATCTATACATTTTATATGACACTTAGTAAAGTAAACATTGTGTAAATATTTGTTGATTCAGCTTAAATCTATTTATAAAATTAATTCCCTACCCCATTTTACATGTGTATATACATGTGTGTGCATGTATATATATATATATATATATATATATATATATATATATATGCAGCTGTTCACACATTAAGGAAATAAACAAAATGAAAAAAGCTAAGGTAAAATATTTTGTTATTACCAAATAAAAGTCACACTGCTCCCTAACCTTTGCATCAAAAATAGATCTTGCTGTTTTGCTGTTATAACATCCACAGCAGCATATGCTCCAACTAGCAGTTGGAATATATCAAGAAGACAGGAGCTGCCACAAATTGCTATTCCATAAGTACAAAATGCCATCACTGCCATTATATTAACACCAGGAAAGGTCGAATTGCAGAGTTAAAATGAGCCTCCATTTCCGAGTCGAGCTTCTCTGTGAATAAGGATGGGCCAGGAGAGCAGTGAGGAACGTGAAGACTCATATAACATGAGTAATTATTTGTGTGTGGTGAGATGTCTCCTAGAGGGAATAATGATAGTAATGGCAACCATTTATTGCACTCATACTGTGTGCCAGGTACTCTACTAAGTGCTTTACATGAATTGTATCACTTAATCCTTACTACCACCTTATAAGATAGAGACTATTATTTTCCCTGTTTTATAAATGAGGAAATTGAGACTTAAATGAAGTAAGCTGTCACACAGCTAAGAAATGACAAATCTGGGATTTGAATTGAGGTTGTCTGGTACCCAAGCTTATACTATGTACTATTTATACTATTTTCTGTTTGAATTATATACTACTTACTAATATTTACTAATATTTACACTACTTACAAAACTGAACTAGTTCTCTTGTTACCTTCTTTCTTTATTATTGATAACATGGATCACTCAATAATCTAGATAGAGATTTATTTTAATTATACATTTGCATTCATAACCATACTGCTTCAGGGAAGGGGGTGGAAAAGCAAATATTTTATTTCAAACTACTGGCACTTTTCAAGGTTTGGGGAATTTTGATAAATTCAGCCTTGTCTCAAACTCCACAAAGGCTTACATGTGTAGATGAAAACTAAAAATTTCCCTAGTTATAAGAATTCTCCAATGGAGTTTGGAAATCTGAGAAACATGGACTGAATCCATTCTGTGAATCTTGGCAGGAGGGCAGATGAGGTCTGTGTTCTTGCAGTGATGTCTTAATGTCTCTTTTTTGTTGTTCATGTTGTCCCAGCCTCAACCTCAGTTTCTCATGCTAGAGATTATTCATGTGCCAGTCATGAAACATCAGATCTCAACCCCAGAAAACTAATGGAGATATATTTTAATCACGCTTGCAAACACAGTTTTACTTCGTAGAGTCTATACACCAATGCTATCTCATATCCTTTGGATTTAAGGAAAGCTTCTTGGAAGGTACGTCATTTCAGAAAATTATTTCATACACTGCAGTAAATATATGATGACATTCAGTCCATGCTGTGGATATTTTGTAAGAAATAATGAATGGAAGAAATGCATGGTAATAATAAATGTGGGGATTGATATCAGGTTGTAATTTGTCATAGTTTGATTTATAAGCTCATTGAGTACTGAGGCCATGTCTAATTCATCTTTGTATACTGAACAGGAATTGATTCATAATAGGTACTAATGATTATTTGTTGAGTTAGTGTGGTTGCTCTAGGGATTTTTTTGTCTTCTTTTAGTGGATATTCAGCTGTAAACAGGCAAGAAGCACATCTTAGATGATTGTGGCCAGAATTTCTCTGAATACTAATCCAACAGTCTAATGCAAATAAATGTGCTTAATTGCACTGTAAAACCTGTTTCAAATTGCTCCCGGTGTTTAACTGAACTGTACTGAATGTATATAAACATAACTGGCTCTGTCTCAAAACCAATCTCCCACAAGAAGGGAAATTTTTCTGATTTTATTGTCTGCATTGAAAATCCCACATGCCTTTACAGGGTACGATTTAACTTTATGTTCTTGGTTTATATTAAAGGCTGATATAAGGAATGACCATATAAAGAATATCTCCAATTTCCTTTTTTTTTTTTTGCATGACTGCTACTGAAAACATTATCCATTGTGTTGTTTAAAATCTTTGTTTTAAGAGCTTCCTGAGAAATTTCTCTTGGAGTTCAGAGTAAAAAGAAGTCAAGCCTGACTACCCTTGTTCTTTAAGTACACCATGCCCTCTCAATACTCTTTGATTTTACATATGCTCAATCTACTTAAACCTCTACTACCCACCCAATGAAATATTCATCTATAATATACTTAATACTCATGTCATGTCATTAAAAAATTATGGGAGTAGCTTACTGTGGATAAACAAGCAAACAAAAAGAGACTAGATGCAATCATTGAAGCCAAGGTAAGTAGAGGAAAAAATTGCTGAAATTATTGTCACCCTCTGATTTTCTCTGGGCCTCCCAGCTGGCTCTGCACTTGGTTTATGGGAATCTGAGGTGCCCTCTCACTGCAAAATGTTTCTGTGCTTACCCAGTTCATGGTCTGGTGCCGCTCCCTCAGCTTCCAATCTAGTACCTCATTTCTGTACTGAAACCAAGACCTATCATGAAAATCACCCCATCTTTTTGGTCACAAACATGCATGATAATAAAAAATAGGAATAATAATGATAATAATACATTTTTTAGTACTTTCGTGTACCAGCTTACAAACATGACAAAGATTATCTCAATGAATCTCTTAAGAACCATTCTTCCTGGATATATCATCCTTAAATTCACCAATTCTTTCCCTGTAATGCTTAATCTACCTTTATTTCCATCCAGTGAATTTTTCATTGCAGAATTTGTAATCCTCATTTTTAAAGTTTAATTTTTCTTAGTCTTCCATGCACCTCCTTACATTTTTATATATCGAATAGAGTTATAATTACTGTATTAATGTCTTTGTCTGCTAACTCTAACATCTGTCTTGGTTTTGAATGACTGGTTATTCTCCTAATTATAGGTCATGTTTTCTTGCCTCCTTGCATGTCTGGTAATCTACGGATGCCAGACATTGTGAACTTAACCTACTTCGGTGCTGGATATATTTGTATTCCTATAAATATTCTAGAGCTGTGTTTGGGGATGCAATTTTATTACCTGAAAACTTTGTGATCCTTTTGGGTATTACATTTTTTTCTTTTATTATAGAAATTGTAGGTTTACAGAACAATCACACATAAAATACGGGATTCTGGGGAAGCGGCTGTGGCTCAATCAGTAGGGCTCCCGTTTACCATATGGGAGGCCCCGGGTTCGGTTCCCGGGGCCTCCTGGTGAAGGCAAGCCCGCCCGCACGGCGTGGTTAGCTGACCCAGCGAGCACAAGCAGCAAGAGGGGGATAAATGAATAAATAAATAAAAAATCTTTAAAAAAAAAAAATAAATAAATAAAATACGGGATTCCCATACACCATGCCATCACCGAAACCTTGCATTGGTGTAGAACATTTGATGATAGCACATTGTTATAATTTTACTATTAATTAAAGTCCATGTTTTAATTTACCATTCGCTGTGTAGTACAATTCTATGGAATTTTTAAAAAGATTTTTATTCTATTATCGCAATCTAACATTTCTCCCTTTTAATCATATTGAGACATATATTTCAGTGCTGTTAATTACATTAAAAAATGTTGTGCTACCATCACCATCATCCATTACCAAAACATTTCCATCATTCCAAATAGAAACCCTGTACATTTAAAGCCTTAACTTCCTATTCCCTATGCCCACCTCATTCCTTGGTCACCTATATTCTAAATTCTGGCTCTATGAGTTTGGTTATTCTAATTGTTTCAAATCAGTGAGATCACACAATATTTATCCTTTTATGCTTGTCTTACTTCACTCAACATGATGTTTTCAAGGTTCATCCATATTTTTGCATGCATCAGGACTTCGTTCCTTTTTCACAGCTGAATAATACTCCATTGTATGTATATATCACATTTTATTTCTCTGTTGGTCATTTGATGGACTCTTGGGTTTCTTCCATCTTTTGGCAATTGTGAATAGCACCTGCTATGAACATCATTGTGCAAATATCTGCTCGAGCCTCTGCTTTCAATTCTTTGGGGGCATATACTTAGTAGTGGGATTGCTGGGTCATATGGTAGTTTTATAATTAGCTTTCTGGAGAAACTCCAAACTGTCTTCTACAGTAGCTGCACAATTTTACATTCCCACTAGCAACGAATAAGTGTTCCTATTTCTCCACATCCTCTCTAACACTTGTTATTTTCCTTTTTTTTTTTTTTTTAATGGCAGACAATCTAATGGATGTGAAACGGTATCTCATTGTGGTTTTCATTTGTGATTCCCTGATGGCTAATGGTGTTGATCATCTTTCCATGTCCTTTCTTGCCATTTGTATATCTTCTTTGAAGAGATGTCTGTTCAAGTCTTTTGCCCATTTTTAATTGGGTTGCTTTTCTTTTTTGTCCTTAAGTTGAAAGAATTCTTTAGATATACTGGATATTAATCCTTTATCAGATATGTGGTCTCCAAATATTTTCTCCCATTGTTTACGTTGTCTTTTTACTTTAATAATAAAGTCCTTTGAAGAACAGACTTTTTTTTTTTTTTAAATTTTGATGAGGCCCTATTTATCTATTTTTTCTTTCTTTTTTTGCTTGTGCTTTGAGAGTAAAATCTAAGAAACCATTGCTTAACACAAGGTCCTGAAGACGCTTCTCTAAGTTTTCTTCCTAAAACTTTGATAGCTCTAGCTCTTATATTTAAGTTTTTATCCAGTTTTGATTGATTTTTGTATATAGTGTGAGGTAGAGGTTTTCCTTCATTTTTTTTTTCTTTTTTTTCCTGCAAATGAAGATCCAGTGTTCCCAGCACCATTTGTTGAAAAGACTATTCTGTCCCAATACAGGAGTCTGCCACCTTGTTAAAAACCAGTTGACCATAAATGGGAGGATTGATTTTTGAACTCTCAATTCTATTACATTGGTCTATGTCTGTCCTTGTGCCAGTAACATGCTGGTTTGATTACTGGGACTTTGTAATCAGTTTTAAGATTGGGAAGCATGAGTGCTCCAAGTTCATTCTTCCTTTTCAAGATGGCTTCAACTATTTGGGGCCCCTTAACTTCTCATATAAATTTGATGATTGGCTTTTCCATTTCTGCAAAGAAGGTTGTTGAAATTTTCATTGGGATTGAATTGACTCTATAAACTGTTTTGGGTAATATTGAAATCTTAATGATATTTAGTTTTCCAATCCATGAACACAGAATATACTTCCATTTATTTAGATCTTCTTTAGTTTCTTTTAGCTATGTTTTGTAGTTTTCTGTGTATAAGACCTAATCTTTGATTAGATGTATTCCTAGATATTAGATTCTTTTAGTTGTTATTGCAAATGGATTTTTTTTCTTGGTTTCTCCTTCCAATTGTTCATTGCTTGTGTAAAGAAACTATAATGATTTTTTGGGTATTAATCTTGTACCCCACCATTTTGATGAATTTATTTATTCGTGATAGGAGCTTTGTTGTGGATTTTTCAGGATTTTCTGTATATAAGATCATATCATCTGCAAATAGGGAAAATTTTCCTTCTTTTTTAAAATTTGGATGCCTTTTGTTTGTTTTTTTTCTTGGCTAATTGCTCTGGAAAGAACTTCTAGGACAATGATGAATAACAGTGGTAACAGGGGACATCCTTGTCTAGTTCCTGATTGAAGAGGGAAAGCTTTCAGTCTTTCATCATTAAGTAGAATGTTAGCTGCGAACTTTTCATATGTCATTTATCATGTTGAAGAAATTTCCTTCTATTCCTAGTGTTCTGTTTTTACCAAGGGTGCTGTATTTTGTCAAACTCTTTTTCTGCATTGATTGAGATGATCATGTGGTTTTTTCTCCTTCATTTTGCTAATGTGGTGTTTTTATAACATTAATTGATTTTCTTATGTTGAATCAAGCTTGCATACCAAGGATAAATCCCATTTGATCATGGTGTATAATTCTGTTAATGTGCTCTTGGATTTGGTTTGCCAGCATTTTGTTGTGGCTTTTTGCATCTACATCCATAAGAGATGTTGGTCTGTAGTTTTCGTTTCTTGTGGTATCTTTATCTGGTTTTGGTATGAGGATGATGTTGGCCTGATATAATGAGTTAGGGAGTATTCCCTCCTTTCAATTTTTTGGAAGAGTTGAGCAGAATTGGAGCTAAGTCTTGAAGTGATTGGTAGTATTCAGCTGTGAAGCCATCTGGTCTTGGGGTTTTCTTTGTTGGGAGGTCCCCCCCCCACCATTGTTCTTTGCGCTCGCTATCTGCTCTCTGTGTCCATTCACTGTGTGTTCTTTCCACATCTGCTTGTCTTTTCTTCTCATCTTTCTCTTTAGGAGGCACCTGGAACTGATCCTGGGACCTCCAGTGTGGGAGAGAGGCACTCAGTTGCTTCAGCCACCTCATTTCCCTGGTCTGCTGCGTCTCTCATTGTCTCTCTTCTGCATCTCCCTTTCTTGAGACATCTCGCTGTACCAGCTTTCTGCACAGCAGGCTGTCAGCTCTCTGCAGTGCGGGCCAACTTGCCTTCAGCAGGAGGCCCTGGAAATTGAACCCGGGCTCTCCCATATGGTAAATGGGAGTCCAATCACTTGAGCCACATCTGCTTCCCTGTTGGGAGGTTTTTTTTTTTTTTCAATGTCAAAAGTGTTTATAGAGATATTTATAGCACACATATCATAAAATTATATTTAATTGGCATAATTCCAGTGTTTCAGTAAATGAAAATCTGATACTAAACAAAAGTATGTTTTCTGAATAATTTCATCATGCTTTCCATAAATCTTTCACAACATTATGTTCAAACTTGACATTGCTTGAAATTAATGCATTCAATCAGTAGTTAAAATCATTACCTTTGCTTCTACATCTTTAAAAAAGCACTAAAGCACTGTATAACTTATACTTGCGCCTTTAACAAATTTTGAGTTTGAAAGTACCTAGAGCTAACTCCTCCCCATTAAATTAATTGTATATTTCATTGGAGTTGGAAAATGTTTGCCAACTAATAATATTTTAAATGTTGGGAGGTTTTTGACTACTGATTCAATCTCTTTTTTACCAATGGTTTTCTTGAGATACTCTGTTTCTTCTTAAGTCAATGTAAGTAGTTTGTGGGTTTCTAAGAATTTGTCCATTTCATCTAGGTTTTCTAAATCATTGGCATACAGTTATTCATAGTATCCAATTATAGTCCATTTTATTTGGCAGGGTCAGTAGTATTGTCCCCATTTTCATTTCTGGTTATCATTATTTGTATTCTCTCTCTATTTTTCTTTGTCTAAAGGTATGCTGATTTTGTTGATCTTTTCAAAGAACTAAATTTTGGTTTTGTTGATTCTCTCTAATTTTTTTTTGTTTGTTTGCTATTTCATTTATTTCCACTCTAATCTTTGTTATTTCCTTCCTTCTGCTTGCTTTGAGTTTAGTTTGCTCTTCTTTTTATAGTTTTTCCAGTTTTAAGGTTAGGGTTCTGATTTGAAGTTTTTCTTCTTTTTTATGCTTGCATTTTAAAAATTATTAATATTATTATGCTTGAATTTTTTAAAATTATTATTTTTTTTAAAGAAGCTTTAGATTACATAAATGTTGCATCAAAAATATAGGGGATTCCCATACACTTCATCCCGTCCCCCTCCTACACTTTCCCCCATTAACGACATCTTTCATTAATGTGGTACATTTATTACAATTGATGAAAACATATTGAAACATTACTACTAACCATGGTCTATAGTTTACATTATGGTTTACACTTTGCACCACACAATTTTATAGATTTTGAAAAAAATGTATAATGACCTGTATCCATCATTACAATGTCATTCACGTTTAGAACATTAGAACAATTCCAATGTTCTAAACGTGCCCCATGTTACAGATATTCTTCCTTTTCCCTCCTCTCAGAACCTTTGGTGACCACTGTCTTTATATCAGTGTTACAAATTTTTCTGTTGCTAGAATAATAATGTCTACTTTAGTACATAGTTGCATTCCCCGCTTTTAATGTAGGCTTTTAGAGGTATCAATTTCCCTCTCAGCAATTGGCTTCACTGCATCCCAGAAATTTCAGTACACTGTATTTTCATTTTAATTCATCTCAAAATATTTCTTAATTTTGCTTCTAATTTCCTCTTTTACCCATTGGTTGTTTAAGAGTATGTTGTTTAATTTCCACATATTTGTGAGTTTTTCTCTTCTCCCTGTTGTTGATTTCTGGTCTCATTCCCTTGTGTTTGGAGAATATACATTGTATGATTTCAATATTTTTTAACTTATTAAGACTTGTTTTGTGACCCAACATATGGTCTATCCTGGAGAATTATTCATGTGCACTCAAGAAGAATGTGTATTCTGTTTTTGTTGAGTGCAGTGTTTTATATATATGTCTGTTAGGTCTAGTTGGTTTAGTGTATCATTCAAGTCCTATACTTCTTTATTGATCTTCTGACTAGATGTTCTATCCATTATTGTAAGTGGATTGTTAAAGTCTCCTACTATTAACAAGAACTGTAAACTTCTCCCATTCAAAGCTGTCAGTATTTTCTCCATATATATTGTGGCTGTGCTGTTACATCTTCCTGTTGAATTGTTCCTTTTGTCAGTATGTAATGACCATCTCTGTTCCTCGTTACTGTTTTTACCTAAGATCAATTATATCCAATATTAGTACAGCTAACTCAGCTTTCTTTTGGTTACTACTTGCATGCTTTATTTTTCCATCCTATCAATGTCAGCCTACTTGCATCTTTCACTTTAAGGGGAGTCTCTTGCAGACAGCATATAGTTGAGTCATGCTTTTTTATCCACTTTGCCAATCTCTGCCTTTTGCCTGGAGAATTTAATCCAGTTATATTTAAAGTCACTACTGATAATACAGGTCTTGCTTCTGCCATTTTGCCATTAAGCCTTTTTAAGTGTTATAACTTTTTATCCTTCACTTCCATTAAATCCTACTTTTATACTTATTTGATTTCTTATGTTGTACCATATTGTGCACCTTCTCGTTTCTATCTGTATATATTTTTCATCTGTTTTCTTTGTGATTAACATTGGGTTAAAATTTATAATCCTACATATTATACAATTATATTCGGTTTGACACCAACTTAACTTCAATAGCATGCACATATAATTTTCCTATAGGCCTCTGTCCCTCCACCAATATTTGTAGTTGTTACTGCTTATATCTTTGTTCATCATATGGAAAACATAGATTTATCATTACTTTTTATGCATTTGCCTTTTAGCATCTGTAGGAATCAAGAAGTGGAGATACCTACCAAACAATACAATACAATTATACTGGCATTTATAATTACACAAATGGTTCCCTTTACTGAAGGTATTTTTTTCTTTATGCTGCTCTGAACAAGTGTCAAGTGTCCTTTCATTTCAATCTGAAGAACTCTCTTTTGCACTGTTTGTAGGGCAGGTCTAGTGGTGATGTACTCCCTCACCTTTTGTTTATATGAGAATGTCTTAATCTCTCCCTCATTTTATAAAGACAGTCTCACTGGGTATAAAATTCTTGGCTGGCAGTTGTTTCCCTGCAGCCCTTTAAGTATTTCAACCCACTGCCTTCTTGTCTCCATGGTTTATGATAAGAAATATGCACTCAATCTTTTTGGAACTCCCTTGTATGTAACATGTTGCAGCTTCCAGAACACTCTCCTCCTCTGCATTTGATAGTGTAATCATACATTACAAGGTTTATTTTTCTTCATGTTTATCCTTTTTGGTTTCTCTGAGCTTCTCAGATGTGCATATTCCTGTCTTTTGCTAAGTTTTCTGTCATTATTTCTTTGACTATTCCTTCTGCCCCTTTCTCTCTTTCTTCTCCTTGTGGGACTACCATAATGCGTATACTGGTGTGCCTGATAGTGTCCTATAGCTGTCTTAGGCTATTTTTCTTTTAATGTTTCTTTTTTCTTTCTGTTCCTCAGCCTGACTCATTTCAAGTGCTTTGTCATCAAGTTCACT
Organism: Tolypeutes matacus; assembly: GCA_026826555.1. Classification (NCBI taxonomy): domain Eukaryota; kingdom Metazoa; phylum Chordata; class Mammalia; order Cingulata; family Chlamyphoridae; genus Tolypeutes; species Tolypeutes matacus. The sequence goes on along the minus strand of JAKSZT010054138.1, from coordinate 12,033,387 downwards.
GATGCTTTCTTCTGCCAACTCCATTCTGCTGTTGAAACCCTCCTGGGCATTTTTCATTTCAGTTATTGTTGTCTTCAACTCCAGTAGTTCTGTTTCGTTCCTTTTTAAAAATTTCTAGCTCTTTATATAGTTCTTATATTGTTCATTTAGAGTTTTCCTGATATTCTGTAGTTCTTTCTCTGTACTTTTCTTCATCTCTTTAAATATTTTTTAGGAGGTACCAGGGAATGAACCCAGGACCTTGTACATGGGAAGCAGGCTTTCAGCCACTGAGCTACATCTGCTCACCAATAAGAGTTGGGTTTTTTGTTTGTTTGTTTGATCTTGTTTATAGGAGGTACCAGAAATTGAACCCAGGACCTCATACATGGGAAGCAGGCACTCCACCACTTGAGCTACATCTTTCCCCACCTTAAGCATTTTTAAGATAATTTTAAAAGGCTTTTTTCGGTATGTTCTCATTCTTGTCTTCTTCAATTTTTTTTCTGTATTTTTATCCTATTCCTCTGGGCGGGCCATCAATTCTGGTTTCTTTGGTTGTCTTGTAATCTTTTGTTGCACACTGTACATTTTAATATTTACTCCTTAGGATGCATGTTTCCTGGTTTTGTAAACAGCTGGTGATAAGAAAGAGACCTTCTTGAGCTTTAGCCCTCCTTTCAGGAGGGTCTGCCCAAGGTGAATGCATCGTGCAGGGTTTTTCCTGCCTTATTGTGCCTCTGTCTTGTCTTGGGCTTCTGCTTGTTACTTGTTTTGGAGTTCCCCTGTTTACAGTTTACAGGAGTACCCTCTGTGTCCCAGGAGACAAATCTCCTTTCCTCAGTATCTGAAGATGGCAGGCCTTTGTCTCAGGTTTCCTTCTCTATAGTTTTGTGCACTCTTTTGGATGTCTCATGCTGCTTTTGCCTGAAGGGCAAATTCTGGGAGGAGGGTCACCCCAGGAGGACTTTGCCAATTCAATCTTTTCCAGCTGAAACTGGGCTAGGGACCCACGAAGGGGTCACAGACCATCTCCAAAGTGTCCTGTGGAGGGGGTCAGGAAGAGTGCCAAAAATTTCTCCAACAGCTCCCAAAGCTGAGCTTTCCTGGCCTGCCCAATAAATGCAGCCCTTCAACTAACTCTCCCCTACAGCCCTAAGGAAGGTCTACATCTTTAAATCTCTAAATCTCCACAGCCTCTGCCCTGTCCAGGGAAGGTTGAAGTAATGGCTGCCACCACCTTTGTCCAGGGTGGATTGAAACTGTAGCTGCCCTCAGAGCCAGGACCCAATAATCCGAATTCACTAATCAAAAGCCTTGGTCAGTGATCAGCCATGCACGTCCCTGTTCTTGGGGAAGAGGATTTTTATGTCCCTTTCTGTTACCAGCTTCTAGCCATGACTGTACCTGAGGTTTCCTGCCATGAGAATGGGGGATAGGCACTGGTAGCCACCACACAGAGAGCAATTTTCAGTTCTTTACTATAATTTATCAGCCTCTTCCGCTCGCTCTTCCATGGATGCTATGCAGTATTCTTCTGGTCTCTGGGGCTTCAAAATAGTTGTTTCAAAAAATATCTGCCTGTTTAATAGTTGTTTTGGTGGAAAGACTGTGTCCCAGAGCTCCCAAATCCACCATCTTCCTCAGAAGTTACATTTACATTTTGAAAGGCAGGACCTGGGCAGCATTTAGACTGGGGCTAGTTTTTCCTCACTCCCTAGGCAAATCTTTTCCAAGTACTTTAACTGATACCCTGAGAATTATGATTATTTTCCAGACTGGCTGGTAGGAACTTTGCTATTCCTGACCCTCGGCATCAACCACTATTCCCTCTTATCCTTTCAGATGTTTCTTTCCCTGCCCTCAGGCTTTTTTAAAAATATGCATGTTCTGATCAGTACTCTGGTAAATATTCAGCAGGTATTTGGCTTTCCTCTTCTGTGCAGTATCCTCATCTCTAGTACTCTGTCCTGTGGACACTCTTAGTTCTAGCTTCTTAATTCAGGGGTTTTGCAAGGTGTATTAGTTAGCCAAAGGGATGCTGATGCAAAGTACCAGAACTCTGTTGGCTTTTAGAAAGGGCATTTATTTAGGGTAGAAGCTTACAGTCACAAGGCCTTAAAGAGTCCAACTCAAGGTACCATAAGAGGTACTTTCTCACCCAGAGTCTATTGCCATGTGTTAATGCAAGATGGCCCTGGGGAGAGATACATGCCTTATGCCTTAGGCTAGCATAAGGCATGTATCTCTCCCCAGGGCTCATTTCTTTCCAGGCTCAACTGCTCTGTTCTCTCCACAAGGTCAGCTGTAAACTATCAGGCTCTCTCTGTTCCTGGGGCCTCTGCCGTGTCTATGGAGCCATCTCTATTCACCTGTGTTCTTCTCCTGTGTGTTTACTTCCCGGGACTCCAGCATCAAAACTCAAACTCTCTCCTCTGCCATGTCATTTTCTCTGTAAGTCCCCACCTACCAAGAGGTCAGGGACTCAAGTCCTACTGATGTGGCCAAATCAAAACCCCAATCTTAATTTAATCAAGTAAAAGTGAAACCTCTGAATCTAATACAATCTAATAAGCCCAGAGGACCAGACCAGTCCACAAACTCAATCCAATAACTATTTTTGGAATTTATAAACAATATCAAACTGCCACACAAGTTTCAACCTGTGTTCCTTCTCCCTGCCTGTGTCCTGGGAACTCTCTCTAAGGACAATCATGGGACTCACTCTCTTGATTTCCTGTCTCTTGGTGATCCCTGTCTTTGTCTTTCATTGATTGTTATTCAGCACCTTGAAAACCATTGTTTCATAAATCTTTTATCTGGATTTTATTTATTTACTTTTTGTTTCAGGCAGCTGGTAAATCCTGTCTCTTTTACTCCATCTTGACTGGTCGTAACATCATACCTTAAAAAAAAAAAAAAAAAAACATATAATGCTATTTACATCACTTCTTGTTTCAGTTTTGGTACATTATATTTCTGGCTGAAAATTGTCCATTCAGTTTCAGTTGTTGAATTTCATGGCATGAAATTGTTTATAATAGTTCCTTATTTTCATTTTAGCTTCTCTGTGATCTGTATAAGATCCTGGCTCCCATTCCTAAAATTGGTTTTATTTTCTCTTCTTTATCTTTGATCAATCTGGCTAGGTATTTAATCAATATTTTATCAATCTTTCAAAGAACCAAAATTGTTTTTTTTTATTTTTTAAATTTTTGGCCTATTTTCTATTTTATTGATTTTTCACTCTTAACTTAATAATTTCCTTTCTTCTATTCAGTTTGAGATCATCTTCCCCCTTTTTTTCTAGGTAGGTCTTTGGAGGTTGAATCTTAGATCACTAAAATGGAAACATTTCTTTTTTAAAAAATAGTTTATGCATTTAAAGCTATATTTTCCTCTAATCACTGCTTTAGCTGCATCCTAAAATTCTGATATGTTGTGTTTTTATTATCATTCAGATACAAATATTTTTTACTTTCCCTTGTGATTTCTTCTTTATTCCATGGGTTATTCAGAAGCACGTTGTTTAATTTCCAAATGTTTAGGTATTTCCTAAATAAACTATTTTTAATGCTTTCAAATTTAATTTCGTTGTGGTCAGAGAATATATTCTGTGTGATATCAATATTTTAAATATATTGAGACTTTTTTTTAATGGTCTGGAATGTGTATTGCAGTTGTTAGGTATAGTGTTCAATAAATAACAATTAGATTCTATTGTTTGTCGAAATCTTCTATACAGTTACTGAATTTTTTGTCTACTTGTTTCATCAGTTACTAACAAAGGAGTATTTAAATATCCAACTGTGATTATGGATTTGTCTATTTCAACCTTCATCATCTTTTTTTTCCAAAGTGTATATTGGACTTTTAGCTATGCCAGCCTCCAACCTACTCCCTCTAGGGCTGTTCCCTCAGCTGTGTGGTGCTCATAATATTAAGGGTTACTGAGTTTAAGGATTCTTCTCCTTCTCAGTGATGTACCATGCTTCATTATTTATCCCACTCAAGATACAACATAAGGTATAGAGTGGACTCAAAATACAAACTTTCCTCCTTTAGGACAAGTAATTTCATGCCATTTTCAAAAATGACATAAATAACAGTCTCTTATTAGGGTTTGTGTTGTAGATGAGGATGTATTAAATCCACTGGGTTCTTGTTCTGACCAATATAATGTTGATAGTTTTTTTACTGCACCAGTGGTTTCAGGTTGTGGTCAAAGAGTTGACTGAACTAAATGGTCCCTTCTGCAATATGCTTATATTCCTCAACTCACAGGCCTAGAATGCATAAGAATTCCATTTTATATTGTAGGTAAATCTTTCTTTGGGGTAACATATTTCTAGGAGACTCACTCCTGAAGGTGACTTTGTGTTCAGAGATAAAGGGATAGAATTTTGACCATAAATAAATAAAAACAAAGCATAGCCCTCATTTAACATATCCAAGCTCCTGTAGTGTAAGTCAAGATGAACAAATCTACCACAGATACTTTTCTTTAGATAGAACAGTTGCAATTTTTAGCTTGTGAGTAGAGAGAGACCTTAGCAAATGCCCATGTGCGTTGGATGGCATTTATATATCACATTAGAAAGTTCATCTTAATAGTTTCCTTTTTGTTCCCTTACATAAAATTGAAGGGTAAGCATACTTCATTTTCTGTCACACGAAAGAATAATGGCATTTAACAATGGCTTTTTGATTTGTACTGAGCCTTAAAGAAAAGTTGGATTTTCTTTCTGAAGGTTAATCTTTTTCTGAGGTGCACAATCATCAAGGACATTGTTATAATTGTATTGCTCTTGAGTACTCAATAGTGAATTTGAAACCCCAGAAAGCTTTCTTTACATGAATTCAAGTCTTGTGAAAACATATAGGCAACTATTAGTGAAATAGAAACTAAGGTCTTCTGCAAATACTATATTCTTAATTCATTACGACTTTATAATGGAATGCAAGAACATTAGTTTATAGTCTATTCTGAGAACAGGTATTGACCTCTTGTCTATACTATAATCTAGTGTTCTCAGTTTACTACTAAGATATAGTATAGCTATTGATAAGTAAAGGGAACTGCCAAAGATAGAGCATATATTATTAAATAGTTCATTTTCTGATCAACTGTTTATGTCTTGCTCTGGATAATTAGTGAGGCCTTGGAAGGAATTAGTATAGTATTTGGGAATGTGTGTGCCGAGAGAATATACATACATTGATTTAGAAAAGAAATATTCTCATTTATGAGGGGACTGAGCAATGTGAATGGCATGCACATAGAAACTGAACTCTGAGATCATTCACGTGGTTTCCCCATTATACTCCTACAAATGGCTCATTATTGCTCTTTGTCTATAAGGCTGACCTAGGGTCATTACGTTTCTAATGTTATATCATTGCCTATATTAGAAGCTACTTTCTCATTCACCCACAATTAGCCTGCATAACTGAAGAAAAGGACTTTATTTCCCCTCAGCAGCCTGGGGGCATGTCAACCAGAGGAAAAGATTGATCAAAATGAACTCATTCCATTTACATGGCCTAAGTATATGTGCAGGAGAACATGAGAATCCAAGGACTAACCCAGATATGCTGCCCCTAAAGGGTCCTAAGCACCTAGATATTATTTTAATTATCAGTTTATAATGATTATTAACTTTATTTCCATCTCTTGTACTAGATGATACACACCATGAAGCAAGGCATCTGTTTTTGTTCATAGTTGTATTCACAGGCCATAACTCAACACTAGCACATGGTAGACTTTCAACAAATAGTCATAAATGATGCTGAAAAATGCGTTATGTACCTCAACTGTGGTTCAGGATGTTAATATGATGTAAGGCATATGGTTTACTATGTCTGGCTACTTGATGAGTTATGAACTCATTATTCAGTTCCCTATGTAGGAAAACATATAGCAATATACCCACAGTTTATATTGGCTTTTCATGCATTTTACAGATAATGCGATTTTTAAAAATATATATTTTCAGGTTCTGCCCTTGAAATGTCTGGAATAAAAATCATTGGTATCATTATTTATGCATCATGGAAATTGTGTTTCTGTCTAAAAAATGAAAAATGTGGTTCTCTGAAAACTATGTTTCCAAAACACCTTTTTACCATCTTGCATTTTTCTTTCTATAAAACTCACGCTTTCCTAGTCATGAAAACGAATGTACCTGTCAGGAAAACAGTGTGAGCATGAATGCAAAATATTTAAAATTATTCAAAGTAAATGTTCTTTTAGGAAGGAAAACTGTTATATCAGGGAAATGCTGTCTGCTTCCTAAGTGATCATTCTAAACATATAATTACAAACCACATTTTTCAATGTGGTCTATGAAGTTCTGGATGGCAGAACATTTTTGTAATTGGCTTAGCTAGGTTCAGGGAGTCGTGAGATCAGCCCTGTTGCCTTATTAAAGCTGTTTCTATGCAGGCAACAGGGAATATATGTGAGGAAAATACCTGGGAATTTTGCTGAATTAATTTAGACAGTGATATTGTTATTTTCAACATTCCAAGAAACAAATAAAAAGACATAACCAATTTGGTACAACTATTGGAAGAGGCCAAGGGAATAAGGTGGTTGTATCCGTATGTGTGTGTGCATGTGTGAAGAGATTTATTTTAAGGCATTGGCTCAGGTGATTGTGAGAACTGGCAAGTCTGGTAGGCTGGAAACTCAAGCAAGTCTTTGGGCGGAATTTCCTCTTCTCCAAGAAACTTCAGTTTTTGCTTTTATGGCCTTCAACTGATTGGATGAAGCCCACCCACATTATTGAGGGTAATCCCCTTTACTTAAAGTTTATTGATTGTAGATGTTAATTGCACCAACAAGATACCTTCACAGCAAATGTAGGCTAGTTTTGACCAACAATTAGGTACCATAGCCTAGCCAAGTTGATGCATAAAATTAACCATCACATGCATGGGACCCCTGTATGATATAATGCATGTTTATTTCATAAATTCACATCTTTTACTATACATTGATTGTATGTGTATGTTCATGTATGAATGATATACTTCAATAAAATAAAATAAAAATTAACCATCACAGTGATTATGTTAATGAAAGAATAGATAAAAAGTGCCTAGCATGGTGAGACTAAATACTATGTAAAATATTGTGTAAAATCACATGGTAGAAACTTTGTAAATATTAGTTCCCTTTTCTCTCCATTCATTGAGATACCCAAATTGTCAGGAAAACACTAATTACAAAATAAAGTCACTCAGTTGGAGGGACAATCTATAGGGAAATGTACTGTATTTCCTTTATTGTGCTCCTTCTCAACTGAGCATGAAGGAAACAGGATAAAAGGATTTAAATATGCAAAATCAGAAGGCTCAGTGGGATATAAGAGAAGTTATGGATGAGAAAGAGAAATGTAAGTGCTGAAAAGACAAACAGGTTTATCACTATTATAAGGTATGGTCAAGCAGTGAAAAGCTTTTCAAAAAGCAGTAGCACCTTATTTTCCATTGGAATCTTACCCAATATTCTATTATATTAAAAATATCAAAGAGGAACTCTGGTGGTTGTTGGTATTAAGGCCAGTGGGATAAAATGTTCTCATGCTTTCCACCTGGATTCCACTCCATTCCGGAACATTTATGGTTTTACAGAAATGATTTCTGTAACTGATATGGAAATTCTGTAGTAACCTAGCACCCAATTCTAATCACTACACAGGGGCCAGAGAGAATTTATTGCATAATCTCCAGGTAAAACTTGAGTTTTTAGACAAACAGTTTCCAACAGAAGTTTAGGGAGAGAGGGTACTTAATTTGTACTAGGAATGTCTGGCTTGAAAATTTTAATCTTTCATTAATAGATGCTATTTCCATAGATTGAATTGCTAAATTACTTGGCAGTATTTGGTGTTTAGGCAATTTTCAGTCCATTTTTCTAAATAGTTTATTTTATAGGAAAAAAGACTGGATCATTAAAAAATTATATATTTTATTGGAAAAAAAATAGATTTTGAAATTGCTGACTTTATATAACTATTGAAACAGTTTTCTAATAGAAAAGGCATGCTATGTAAGTCCAAACCTTGTCTTTGAGACAGATGGTTTTATACTGTTTTTGCTAAATAGCAAGGTTGCTAATAAATATGAGAATTAAGGAAATGGTTTGGGGTGCTTATCATTTATTTTATTTAACTTCTATTTGCCCCAGCAACAATGGTTTCAAATTAACTTCAATTTGTTGTCAGCTGATATCACCCAAATGGAAGCCAAAAAATACAGCGTTAGCAATGAAACCCATCCTTCCCAGTCCAAAGAGGAGGAACGCTGTGATGATGCCAGGCTAGTTGGGAAACTGAACTAGAAATAAGTCTACAGTAAAAGAAAGTATGGCGTGAAATATCTTGTTTGCCCACCACCAAATCTACCAGTCTCCTATATCTGTGCCTGTGCATTTTGCCTTCTCTCCCATTAAAATGGAAGAAGTGACCTTGCAATAAATTAGGATTGTGTTGAGTTTCTGGCCATTAGAATGTGGCTAATAGAACATGGGCCAAGGCAATTAAGCGTCTGTACATTCTCTACACCCCTCTCTCCAACCTCTACTGCTGGAAGTAGAGGACGTAGATGGCATAATCACAAGTTGCAAGGAGCATGGCTCCTGAGTCAATGCTTGGAGGATAGTCTGACCCACATGTCACTGTGACATGAGGGAGAAATAAACCTCTATTGAGTAGGGTCACTGAGAATTCAGGTTTATTTGTTACCAGAGCATAGGTTTTGCCACTCTTCTGACTAATATAGATTTCCATAGGTTTTTTTTTTTTTTTTTTTTATTATGGGTAAAAATCAAAATTCTCACAATACATACAAACATTTGTAAAATGATATATAAATATATATGCATATATGTGTATTTGCTTACAAAAATGTTATTTTTTATATATATATATATACATATATTTTAAGAGGTGCTTAGATTACCTAAAATATTATACGGAACCCACTCGGATTCCCATGTTGCCCACCTCCCACACGAGGTGTAAGTTCATTGAGGTTGGTGGGCCACACTATGGGAGATGTTTGTGTTGGATTTCCATAGGTTTTATCAGTTTCTCAATGATGTTAAAAAGTTTCAAGAACCACTATAGTACATAGCTGGCTCTGCTGTTTTGTATCTAAACTTGTCGTGTCCCCATTTTCAGCTTTGCACTTCTTATCTCTGCACTGATCATTAATAGTACCCAAAAAGGCAACGACATAAAAAAATAATTTGGTTGTCAACCAACATTTCCCAAAGCATTTTCCAAGAAGCATTTCTTCTTGGAGGTGATGATATGTGTACCTGAAAAGAGTTTCTAAGCTTATATAATTTTAGAAAATGCTGCATTCTACAACTCATTTTAGAGACACTTGACATAAATGACATATTAAAGGGTCTGAACCATCTGGCAATAAAGAATCACATGTTACTTTTCTCCAAGTTTTCTCTCCTTTATTTTACAATGGTGATTCGGTGGTGGTGGTGGTGGTAGTTTTTTTCCCCCTGTAATCATTTATAAGAAGTAATTCCATTTGGGGAAAAGTAGTTATGGAGATAGCCTGGGAAAAGTGTCCTCTAATTTCATTTACAAAGACACATTTCCCCACAAAAGAACATAAAATCAAATTCTGTCAGGTCGAGGACTTGACCTGACAGAATTTGTCTGATGTTCAGGCACATTCTAAAGCTCTCAGCAGGCAAAAATCTTTTATTTTTCCTTAATTAACAAAATTTTATTGGGTTGCCTGTATCAGAAACGGGCCTGATAGGATAAGCTTTATCAGTCTTGTCTCTGAGTGAAAGGGAGAATTGATGTGATGCAATTTAATCCTGTCCAGATACTTTAAAAACTGAAACATGACATCTACCTGCCTGTTTTAAAATCTTTGCTTTGAAATGACCTTAGATATCACCTAAACCAATGTTCTTACTTTACAGATGGATGAACTGAGCCCAGAGTGGATAAGCAACTTGCTCATATTTACCTGGCAATTTCAGAGCAGACCAGAGATGAGAACCCAGGCCAGTTCTTTCTCCACACTGCTTCTTAGAGAACTGTCGGATGGGACATTCGAGGCTGTATTGAGAAAAGAGATAAGCTATCTAGCTTTGTTCTTCCAGCCATTACTCTGTGGGCATGCCTGTGTGCTGGGGAACCTTCCCATGCCCCTTCAGCAGGGCACAGAGTCAGCAGCCAGCCACTGAGTGTCTGTGTTGTGGGGGAGAGAGGGACCCAGAAGAATGCCTTTCCTGCACCGGACCTCTCAGGCCCTATTACAAACAGAGACCTCATCCTTCATCTGCAGCACACTTAGAACTCGATTTGCAGTCTTTCTGGGTATCCAAGCTTGGCCTGCCTCTGCATTTCAATGACACTGTATGTTTTGATAGCCTGGGTGACATGTCTGCATAAATACATTAAGACAGGAACAGCAAAGGTCATAACTTCCCTTATTACTGAGGATAAAATTTAATGAGCTGGATCACAGGCTGCTTTAAGAATGGCTGTGCCAGGTTAATGGGGCACTGCCACTGAAGCCAATTACACTGGGTACAATTACATCCTATTCTAATAGCTGTAAGTCAGGGTTACACAAAGATTCTGTCTCTGGGTAATTACTAGCTAGGAAGCAGGTGAGGGGAAACTAAGCAAATTGTCACTGATCACATAAGAGGCACACAGAGTGCATGGAGCTGGTAGCTATTCCAGGTGCGTGTGTGTCATCTGTTGCTAAGAAGAATCTAGTTTCCCAGTCAGAAAGCCCCTTTCTTCTATCACTGACCTAAAGGATATGTTATTTCAAAGACGCTTTTAGAAAAGTAGCTGAAAAGTGAATAGGAGAGGGGGAGGAATAACTCAGAGTGCCCCTTTCTATTCAGACGGGTTCCCTGATGATTTGGGAGGATTTAGTGCTGACAATATTGATTTTTTTCCAAACTAAATGCAGGGGAGAGTTACCAAAATCCAAAATGATATAGGAAAATCTGACCAAACAAACCTCAGTGATTGCGTTAATAAAAGATCTCCTTTGAACGCTCTGTTATCTGTATCCTCGGGGCTATTTATAGGTCCTTTAGTTACACATGATGAAAAGGGGGTCATTGAAAAGCCCTCTGACAATTAAAGATCCATCAAAACTATGGATGAAAATGCTTTGAGATTTCAAAGTAACAGAATTTCCCTATGATCTCATGGATCAATTTGAATATTATTGATTTTTGAGAAGCCTTTGAGAAACCAACCCATCTACTTCTCCAAGTGAAACACATGTGTTCATGTTATCAATGAATAAATACTTAGAAGTCCAGGGGTATAAGCAGTAATGTTTTCTTAATGAAAGCATCACTGACATTTACTGGAACTGGGGGTACGTCATTGCAGACAAGGGAAAGCTGTGTTTCCAAGTGCTATCTTTTGAGTAGTACAATGTTTATAAGCAAATGAGTATTCAATAAACGACACAAGCAATGCCACTTTATTAGCACATTCTTTGATTTCAAGAGGTTAAAGATGAAAAAAGTAATACCTAATATTGGTTTTTCCAGACCACAGCCAGAAAGACTTGCAGAGTGACTTGAGATGGTTTAAAGATCCTTTTAGAGCCGTAAAGCATTTATGATCAAGTAGGAACAAAAGAACAAGGAAAATCTGGCAGAGTATGAAGTTAGTTCATGTCCTCTTGGTGCTCCTTACCCCAAGATTAAATTATATCATATTGATCTTTTTATCATTAGAGCAGGGGTTCTTAACAAGGGGTCAGTGAGCTTGAATTGAAATTCAAAAAAGCATTATTCTTGTGGGGACGTGTTGGTGCAGGTGTGATATATTTATCATTAAATAATACACAGTATAGTATGGACTTAGTAAGGGGTGTGTGGTTTTCATCTGACTGGCAAAGGGGTCCGTGGAACAAAAAAGGTTAAGAAGCCCTGCCTTAGAAGGAGGGAAGGAATATGGCTTTTCATCATTACTTACATATCCATTCTGCCCATTCTCTCTTTCTAAACAATCCTCATTACTCCAAATGGTTCCGTTTTTTTCCCCACAATTCTGCAAAGTGTAATTTATTTTTACTTCTAGCTTAAGACTGCTGTTCTTTCCTTGGCTGTCTTCCTCAGAGATGGTCCTTAAAGAGTTAAATTGTTTAAGTATGTTTAATATATTCGAAGAGACTTCAGTCACTCCTAGCAGGGCTGCCTTATAGGATTACCCTTTGGTAACAAGCCCCACAACAGCCTTAAATAAATAAAAGGACAGAATATGCCCCAGTTTATTTATTCTAATTATTTCAGTATTCATTTGTATTTTATGTTGCCTCAGTAAGTGGGAAAGCCCCACTGAAATGGTATTATATGTGCAAGTTACTCATGAAATGATTCAGCCATCCTTTCAGCTGAATAGAGTCAATGGCTACCTATCTCGGATACCTGCAATGTAACAAATATGTAGGTTTTCTGCAAAGGTAGACAGAAAACCTTCTTTACCATTTACGGTGACTGTGGCTATTCAGAGAACATAGTGGTCATCCCTGTCATTCATATAAATGCTGATACTGGAAGGGATAAGAGAAAGAATAGGAGAACATATACGTGGAGTCCCAAGCCATTTCATATGCTTTAAGGCTCAAGAAGAGCCATAAACTTGGCAGTGATCTCTTGCAGGTCCCTGACCCTAGGTAGGCGGCAGCAGCATCTCTGTCAGTTTCCACATATGAAGATGAAAGCTAATGGTAGTCAACCTGACCGTAACCCCTTTATCCTTTTCAGTGCTTTTTTGTTGCTGCTGCTGTTTCTTCGCTGCAGTTTAAGACAGCTTTATTGAGATATAACTGACATAATCAACTTCACAGATTTAAAGCGCCACTCCTACGTAGTCCATCCTGTTTCTCTCTGTTCCCAGGCAAATGGTCCGCTTTCTTCCACTAGAGTTTACTTTACATTATTAAGTTTTATATAAATGGAATCATACAATCTGTACTCTTTTTTGCCTGACTTCTTTCAATCACCGTAATGTGTTTTGAGATTCATCAATATTACTGCAAGTACCAGATTTCATTACTTTGTATTACTGAATAACATTCCATTGTATGTATATACAAGAAATTGTTTACCCATATATCTGTTGATGGGCATTACATTGTTTCCAATTTTGGACTATTCCAGTAATCTACTATGAACATTTGTGTACAAGTCTTTGTATAGACATTAGCTACACTGTCTTATAGTAAATACCTAAGAGTGAAATGGCTGATGACATGGTAGGTCTGTGTTTAACTTTTTAAGAGACTGCCAAAATGTTTTCCAAAGTGTTTCACTTCCCTGCCAGTGGTATGAGTTCCAGTTGCTGTACATACTCACCAACACTTTAATTTTAGCAATTCTAATAAGTGATACATGGGATAATCCACATCTCAACCAAGACATAAATATGATCACATTATCTTGGAGGGATTTTTAAGTAAGGCATGAACAAGAGTGGGAGACAACAGAATGAACCAACCAGTTAATGGGGGTGGCTGTGGGGAATGGCTTGGGGGAAATACCTTCTTCCTGCCCTGTGAGCCTCCACAATCAAATCTACCATATGAGAAGGGCTGGCAAGTCAGTTTGGGAAGAGTCTTCAGTGGGTGCTAAAGAAAAGACCCTTTCTCCAGCCAGAACACCTTTGCCTCCCCAGCACCCCCCCCCCCCAAGGTGTTAGGAGTGGTACTTTGCAATGTCCAAGCGCATCTTGGACTCCTCCACGTCCCCCTCCCCGCACCCACGGAAGTGTCAGAAGTAGTGCTTTCTGATGTCTAAGATTCCTTGAGCCACTATTGGCTGGAGGATTGCCTTGCTGACCAATCAAAGCTGAAGGACGTGGCTTCTCATTGTTCTGGGGAGGTATATATAGGGAGGTCAGGAGCCGAGGGTAGGTCACTGTTGGCTACGACATGACTAAGGTGCCCAGGAAACCACGGGAGCCTAGAACAATTATGGAGCAACCAACCCCCAGGACCAAAAGGAGGAAGCAAATGAAGACCCCTTATCAAGCCAGGTCCAGAGAGGGCGGCAAGGTGAGGCAACTCTACCCAAGCTCCTCTAGCTTCTTCCCACTGATCCCTTTCCCTCCCTCCCACCACGACGCCTACCTGCCCTTGCCTGGCACAGCCCCTCCTCAGCCCACAGCCCTTCCCACAAAGCCCCCTTCCCATCTAGTCCTCATCTTCTTCCTCCAAACTCATGCTCTTCTGGACGCCCCCAGTTGCCCTTCCAGATGCAGAACACGCCATTGACGCTAAAAGGGTCCCATCAGGGCACTTCGAGGAAAGCTGCGCAAACATCTTGCACCCGCTCAAGAAAGCCTAAGAAAGCAAAAAGGTCCACCATACACGTCTGTTACCACTCGCTGAATAAGAAAGGGAGTCGAAGTAAGAGGCAGAAGCCCAAGAGGGGGAAGCCGAGTAAGAGCGTGGGTCAAACTAAGAGGCGGGGCCAGCTGGAGAAGAAACGAGAGCCCGTGGAGCTGTCCAGGCCGCCCTGGACCGCCCTGTCCCTGGGCCTGGGGAAGCCTGGGGACCCACAGCCACCCGCTGCGCCTCCAGCCACGGGTCTGCGAAAATGGCCGCCCTCGTAGCGAGCGATCTTAGCCGGCAGGGGGCGCCCCTGGCGATGACGGAAATAAAATGAAGGCGTGGTGCGAAGGAGAGCTGTGCGTCTCTGTAGGTCTCAGGCGGTGGGGAGGGAGCAAGAGCAGACGCCGGTGGGTGAGGAGGGGGGAGGCGGGCTCCTGCGGGGTGGGGGCAGCACAGCAGGGCCACGCGGGCCGGACGTGGGGGTGAGGCCTGGGGGAGCACTGGCCACTGGAGACGACCCTCTCGCACTTTGTCCCGTGGGCAAGGAGGAGAAGGGGCGTGGCGCTTCTGAGTGTGTGTGTGAGTGTGTCACCCGGACGGGGAGAGGTGTGGTGTGTGGGGTGACAGTGCCACTCCTCAAAGGCACCCAGGGAATCGCCGCCCAGCCACCTACCTCATAACGGTGCTTGGGGCCCCCCCGCCCCATGATGTAGGTAACTAATGATCCGCAGGAGGACCCCAAATCCCACCCTGCAAAAAGCCACCGCCGCCACCCCAAGGACGGAGGGAATGGTGTTTGGACGCCATAAACCCAACACTGATTGGGTCACTTTCCTGCTTCCAAACTTGGGGTGGAGCGGGGGCCTGTGAAGGGCAGGGCAGGGGGCAGGGGCCAGCCCCCGCCCCACCCCAGGTGCAGGCGACAAAGGGAGCCTTGTCTGCAGGGAATTGTGAGAAGCCCAAGGCCCAGGAGCCCCGGCCTTTCTAAGTATTGTCAGGGCTTAAACACACTGCCCTCCAGAAGAGTCCTTTTTTGGTCTAAGTTCTAAAAGTGTGCCGTGGCTTTATTGTTTTAATTAGGTATACGTATGTCACATGACCACCTCTTTGGTACTTACCGGGTAATAGTCACTGCGTACTACAAGGACGTGAACTCGGAGAACTCGGGCTTACCCAGTTGGCTTCAGATACAGGCTGACTCAGTTAAGGCTTCTTTCTATAGTGAGTTCTTCATGGTTTGGAGTTTGAGATCATTTCCAGCATACTTCCAGTCTGCAGTCCTGCTGGTAATATATATATATATATAGAAAGAGAGAGAGAGAGAGAGAAGAGGAGATCTATATTTAAATGGTAAATTCCAAATAGTAGCAGCGCAATAA
>JAKSZT010054138.1:11940616-12017655 GCA_026826555.1 Tolypeutes matacus | reverse complement strand
AGCAGCGCAATAATTGTGAAGGCAAAGACACAACTGGGTTTACTTCTGTTCTGTTATTCTATGTTTTTATGTCTAAACCAGTGAAACAAAGTGTGAACTGCAAGATGCAAATTTTGTTTGAGAAGTCCAAAATTTTACTGTATTTTAACATGAAATATTTTACTGATTTTTGAACTATATCTTTAATTATCAATTGCTTATTTTTAAAATACAGAACAAACCAAGAAAATTAAATGCTACTTTAGCTGTATGGTTTAATGATTGCCTAAATTTTACCTTTTGCAGATGTTTCTGTTTTCTTAAAATTCCCTTTTGCTTTTTACAGCCATGATTATAAATAAAAAGATTAATAAAATAAGTTTTACACTGAGTTATTTTCTGAGCATTGTTAATATTTGCTTTAATTTATGAATCTTACTGAAAATGTGTTCGATTGAGGAGGAAGTGTTAAAAAATCCTTTTCTCCAGGTGTGAAATACGCTATGCTATAGGTGCGAGGCATTTTATTGCCTAAAACCTTCATAATTCAGTCCTTTTTGTTTTGATTTGGTTTTTATTTTTTGTTTTAAACAATTTTATTGAGGTAAAATTGACATATAGTAAACTGTACACTTAAAATGTATACTTTTATAAGATTTGACACATAAATGTCACTGTCAAAAAATCACCATTGACAAAATAATGAACATATCCAACACCTGCAAAAATTTCCTCTTGTCCCATTATAATCTCTTTTCCAGGTAAAATTGACATATAGTAAACTGTACACTTAAAATGTATACTTTTATAAGATTTGACACATAAATGTCACTGTCAAAAACATCACCATTGACAAAATAATGAACATATCCAACACGTGCAAAAATTTCCTCTTGTCCCATTATAATCTCTTTTCCATCCTTCCTTGTACATACTCATCCTTGGGAAACCACTAATCTGGCTTTTGTCACTAAAGATTAGCCTTTATTTTTCAGAGTGGTATATGAATGGAATTATAGAATACATATTCTTTTTTGTCTAGTTTCTTTCACTCAGAATAATTATTTTGAGAATCATCTGGGCTGGTATGTTTTTTTATGGCTGAGCAAAATGTGGACATACCACAATTTGTTTATATTTATATTTTTTGATGTACAATTGTTTTTGTTTTTTTTTTTCCCCATACTTTTTTGTTATGAATAAAGCTGCTATGAACTTTCATGTACAAGTTTTTGCATAGACATATGGTTTCATTGCCCTTGAGTAAATACCTATGGGTAGGATGACTGGATGATATCATAGGTATATAACTTTTTATGAATCTGCTAAAGAGTTTTCCAAAGTGGTCGTAGCATTTTACATTCCTACTAGCAGTATATGGGTGTTCCAGTAACTCCACATCCTCACTGAAACTGTATATGGTCTTTTCAGTTTTAAATATTCTATTAAGTGTAGCTGTAATTGATTGTTGCTTTTTTTATTGAAATTTCCCTAAAGACTGATGATATTGAGCCTCTTTTAATGTCAGAATGTTATTATATATCCACAAGTCTTTTTTTGGGGAAAGTCCTTTATCCCATTTTTAATTGGGCTGTTTATGATTAAGTTTTGTGTAAGGCCTTTTATCACATGTGTGATTTTCAAACATTTTCCCCCAGTCTCTGGCTTGTCTTTTCATTCTCTTAAAAGTATCTTTCAAAGAGCACAACCTATTAATTTGGATGAAATCCAAATTTTCAAGTTCATCTTTTTCATGCTTTGGATGTCATATATGAGAAATCTTTGCCTAATTGAGAGTCACAAGTATTTATTCCTATGTTTTAAAGTTTTAAACTTTTTAAAGTTTAGGATTTACATTTATATCTATGATCCATTTTGAATTAATTTTTATATATGGTATGAAGTATAGATTAAAGTAAATATTTTGCAAATGGATATCCATTTTTTCCTGCACTATTTGTAAAAACGCCTCTCCTTCCTCTACTGAATTGCCTTTGAACTATTGTAAAAAAAAAAAAAAAATTGGCAATATATGTGTGGATCTATTTTTGGACTCTCTATGCTGTTTCATTGCTCTGTCTATCTTTATGCCAAAACTGTACTGTATTGATTATTTAGACTTATAATAAGTATTGAAATCAGGAAGTGTTACTACTCTAGCTTGATTATTAATTTTCAATATTCCTGGGACTATTCTAGCTCCTTTCAATTTCCATATGAATTTTAGAATTATTCTGTCAAATTTTACAAAAAAGACTGCTGGGGGGAACAAGTGTAGCTCAGTGATTGAGCACCTGCTTCGCATGTGCGAGGTCCCGGGTTCAATCACCAGTACCTCCTAAAAAAATACTGCTGGGATTTTGATTGGGATTGTCTTCCAATCCATGTGCTTGGTATATCTCTCCATCTGTTTTGGTTATCTAATTTCTTGCAGCAACATTTTGTAGTTTATTTGTATAGCTCTTGCATAGCTTTTGTCAGATTTATCCCTATTTCGCATTTTCTGATGCTATTTTAAATGGTAATGTCATTTCAATTTCTTACTGTTTGCTGCTGGAATATAGAAATATAATCAGTTTTGGGATATTGATCTTGTATCTTGCAACCTTAATAAACTTGTTTATTAGTTCTAATAGTTGATGTGTGTGTGAGTGTGTGTGTGTGTATGTATTCCTTAGGAATTTTCTATATGCAAGTTTGTATCACCTGCATATAAGGACAGTTGTATTTCTTCCTTTACAATCTGTATGCTTTTTCTTTTCTATCTTGCTTCATTGCATTAGCTAGAACTTCTAGTACAATGTTGAATAGAAGTGGTGAGATCAGACATAAAAACTTTTTTTCTTTATCATAGGAAGAGAAAACTAAGTCTTTCATTATTAAGTGGGAAGTTTGCTATAGGTTTGCTATAGATGACCTTAACAAATTTAGGAATTTCCCTTGCTTAATGTTGTTGATAAGCATTGGATATTGAACTTTGTCGAGTGCTTTCTCTGCATCTATTGAGAGGATCATATGTTTCTTTTATTTATTTTTAAAACATTTTATTATAGTTAGTAACATACACAAGTCAAAATTTCCCATTTTAACCACTTTCAAGTGTATGATTCAGTGGTGTTAATGATGCAATATAGTGCTACCAATCTCCAACACCCATTATCCTTACTTTTTCATCACCTCAAACAAAAACTCTGCACGCATTGAGCAATTACTCCCCATTTCCCCCACCCCTGGCAATCTGTAATCAAATTTCTGTCTTTATGAATTTACTTATTCTAGGTATTTCATATAAGTGAGATCACACGATATTTGTCTTTTTGTGTCTGGCTTATTTTATTCAATACTATGTCATCAAGTGTCCTCCATGTTGTAGCATGTATCAGAACTTCATTCCTTTTTATGATTGAATAATATTCCATTGTAGGTATATACCACACTTTGTTTACCCATTCTTCTGTTAATGGACACTGGTTGCTTACATCTTTTGGCTATTGAGAATAATGTTGCTGTGAACATTGATATACAAATAACCTGTTGGAGTTCCTGTTTTCAATTCTTTTGCATATATAACTAGATGTGAGACTTCTGAGTCATATGGTAATTCAATGTTCAACTTTCTGAGGACCCACCAAACTGATTTCCACATGGTCACACTATTTTGCAATCCCACCAAAAATGTACAAGGGTTCCAATTTCTCCATATCCTCGCCAACACTTGATATCTCCATTTTTGTCAATAATAGCCATTATAGTGGTTGTGAAGTGGTAACTCATTGTGGTTTTGATTTGCATTTTCCTTATGACCAATGATACTGAGCATCTTTTAATGTGCATATTGGCTATTTGTATATCTTCTTTGGAGAAATGTCTATTAAATTCCTTTGCCCATTTTTAATCTTTTGTTTTGTTTTTTGTTTTGGTATTTTGTTGTTGAGTTGTAGCAGTTCTTTACATATTCTGGATATTAAACCCTTATCAGATACATAGTTAGCAAGATCAGTAGTAAGGCCCACACTTTCACTGCTGATTTTCATTATTTGCATTTTTTCCCCTTTTTTTTCTTTGTCAGTCTAGCTAAATGTTTGTCAATTACATTCATCATTTCAAAGAGCCAACTTTTGGTTTAATTGATTCTCTTGATTGTTTTTTTTTTTTTTTTTTGGTCTTTATTTCATTTATCTCTGCTCTAATCTTTATTATTTCATTCTTTTTACTATAGATGTAGTTTGCTCTTATTTTTGTAGTTCCTCAACCTATGAATTTTCATTATTGATATGAGATCTTTCTTCTTTTTTAATGTGTTTACAGTTACAAATTCCCCTCTGGCCACTATCTTTTCTGCTTTTGACAAATATTGGTATGCTGTGTTTTCCTTTTCAATCATCTCTAAGAATTATCTGATTTCACTACTGATTTCTTTTTTGACCCATTAGTTGTTTAAAAGTATGTTGTTTGATTTCCACATATTTGTAAATTTTCTAGTTTTCCTTTGGTTATTGATTTCTAGCTTCATTTCATTGTGGTTGCAGAAAATACTTTGTGTGTTTTCAATCTTTATAAAATTATTGAGATTTGTTTTGTGGCCTAACATATGGTCTCCCTCAGAGAATCATCCAAGTGCACTTGAGAAGAATTTGTATTCTGCTGTTGTTGGGTGAAGTTTTCTATATATGTCTGTCGGTCTTGCTAGTTTATAGTATTGTTCAAGTCCTCTGTTTCCTTATTGATCTTCTGTCTAGATGTTTTTAAAAGTGGTGTATTGGAGTCTTCAACTATTGTTATAGGACTGTCTATTTCTCCCTTTGATTTTGCCAATGTTTGCTTCATGTATTTTTGGTCTCTTTTGTTAGGTGCATATATATTTATAATTATTATATCTTCATTTGGAATTAGCCCTTTTATTAATATATAGTTTCCTTCTTTGTCTCTTGTAACAGATTTCGACTTAAAGTATATTTCATCTAATATTAGTATAGCTACCCCAGCTCTCTTTTGGTTACCATTCACATGGAATTTTTCCCCAAATTTCACTTTCAATCTATTTGTGTAGTTGATCTAAGGTACTATATTATAAACAATTTATAGTGGGATTATGTTTTTTAATCCAATCTGCCAATTTCTGTCTTTTGATTTTAGAGTTTAATCCATTAAATTCTAAATAATTAGTGATAAGTCAGGACTTACTTCAGCCATTATTTCCACTGTTTTTGTACAACTTCTACTTTTTTGTCCCTCATCCTCCATTACTGCATTATTTTGTGTGCAGTTCATCTTTTGTAGTGAAACTGTATGATCCACATCTCATTTCCTTTTCTATATATTTTTTAAGATTTTTCTTTGTGGTTACCATGGGGTTTATATTTAAAATACTAAATCTATAAAAACTTAATTTGAATCTATAACAAATTCAATAGCATATAAAATCTCTGATTTTATACTTCTCCATGCCCCATCTTTAGCTTTTCTTATCACAAATTACATGTATTATATGTTGTGTATCTAATAGCTTAGTAATAGAATTGTTTTTATGCATTTGTATTTTAGATCATATATGACTACAGTATATGATCATAAAAGTGGAATTTTATTTTCATACCTGAATTTTAAATTACAAACATAGTATGAATTTTTATAGAATACTTTGAAAATACATACAATCTTAAAGAAGAAAATAAAATAACCCCATTACCAATTAACAATTATTCACCTAATCAATTTTATATCTAACCAGTGTTTCTCTAAATCTATGTGTGACTTTATCTAAATGTGTATATATATATGTGTGTATTTATGTTTTTCATAAAATTGTATAGCTATTGTATTTGTAATATGCTTTTAGGAATCATGGTTTTATACTTGTACCATTTATTTAAAATTGTTTTTGAGAAAAAATGGTTTTGTTTTTCAAGTACTAGTTTGGATATTTTTTTATAAGAATCTTCTTTTACTATTTCACAACAAAGTCACTTTGGTCTATCCTAAGATGATATCCATGTATTTGTTTATAAATTTGCTTATAAAAACATAACTTTTCTTTTAAAATATGATGGTACAGGCAGTAGTGTGCTGGAGTCCTCTCATACTGTTACAGAGCAAAAGCTGGCTGCTGATGTTTACAGAAGTTTACATACTGTTACAAAACTATGACATTGGGATTTTGAGAAAAGAAAGGGCTTTTATTGCAAGGTTGATAAACAAGGAAACAGGAGCAAAGCTCAAATCTGCCTCCCTTCCCACGTGGTTGGGTGAGGTTTATATGGGGTTGGGAGGAGTGAGGGAGTCTTAACGCGGAAGCGCTAAGCCTAAGCACTAAGCCTAAGCATGTGGGGCATGTGCAGAAGCTCTACATAGGAAGTCATACTTCCTCTGACCAGAAAATGGCAACCTAAACATGTATAAAAGGGGACTTTTCCTTAGGTAGGTAACTTTTGGTCACAGTTAGTAAAGAGTGTGAAAGCGTTGTCTGGGGACTCTCCAAGAACCAGTTAGAGGTAGTTGTGGCTGGGGTAGACTGACCACAAAAGGCTCAAGTTACAGGGAGTCCAGAGGGAGGCCAAGGAAGAATCCAGTTACAACAATGAATACTGGTTAAGGAGAGTGGTTGCAACAGCTTCAGTCCCCCTTTATCTTTGTTCATTCCTCAGTCTTGAGGGATTTAGGGTGATCACCATTCTGGCTGCTTCAGGCTGTGTAGGGCCATAGATATTATGGAGCAAATGAATGGAATTATTTTACTTGCTGTTGAAGGTGTTGAATGCTCACAGAACTTGGCTGAGTCATCATCATTATCCTGGTGGTTGTCCCTGTTCTGCCAGAGTTGGGATAAGACATGAAAATAAAGCTTAAAGAGGAAAACACCAGTAATAATTAGAATAAGGATAGATAGTCTCATCTGTAATATGGTTCTGAACCAAGACCTGATTCCTGAGGGGGGCCAACTAAACACATAAAAAAATGGAGAACTTATTTCCATGACATTAATCTGATTTTTCATATGAAATAATACTGTTGTAATGTTAGCAGAATCTCCAGGTATAAAAGTGCAGCATTCAGTTTTGATTATAGCCCAAGTCCCACCCTGAGAGGCACTGAGGATATCTAGAGCCATTTAGTTTTGGAAGATGGCTTTACATTTATAGTATTTCCCTGTGTTTAGCAGGGAAACACTATAGACTATCATTTATGGCTTTTTGGGTAAATTTAGTAAGGGCCTCAATGTGAATGATGACATCTTCAGTGTTTATTGATGGAACAAACAGGGCTCCAAGATGATCATACCAGTGGAACACTGATCCTGCCCACCTAGCTTTTAATAAAGGTGAATTAGCAGAAGGTGGAAGAATGTTATCAATAGTCCCTTGGGTCCATGATAGGCCTAATGTACATTGTCCTAGCCAGCATGGGGGCAATCAGGGCCATAGAAACTTGTGGCATGTAATTGGGTTCCATTTGGAGCTGTCCAATAAATGCTGGGGTGTCTTGACCAATCAGTCCCAAATCAGTCACTTTCTTGTAATATGATAGTTTGGTGATATTATTCAGGGAGCAACCAGCCCATTTTTATGGTACTATAAATATCTTGCCACTTGGATTGATTTCTTTTGTTCCCATAAAAAAGTTTGGCTTAGGTGGCCATACTCAGGGGTCAACCATATCATGTCATCCTAGAGTTGTATGTGTCCTTCCCTTTCTCTAACAGTTACATTGTTATCTGTAGGTGATTTTGTTTTGTCTGTGTGTGGCCATTTTGACAGTCATGTTATAGGAAAAATTGACCATATGTCCAGGGTCATTAATAACAATGGGTCAATTGTTTAGGTCAGTGTTAGTTATGTCTATAGAGCTGAAGGCCAGCAATTGTTTTTGTTCCTTTTTAATTAAGTTTCTTAAGGCTATTCAGTCTTTTCCTTGGAGGGGCGAGTTCCACCATGGTAGTCCAGAAGCACTGGAAAGTGGGAGTTGACCATTTATCCAGCAAGTAGATTGATTCATAGAGATGGCAAAGGAGTGTGCCCATTGAAGGCAAACAGTACCATTAGGGGCTCATTGAGAATGGGTAGGGCCAATATAATCATATAGGGGGACAGTGAGGAGCAAAAGGAGAGGAAATAGAGTGACAGTAGTTTATATCTTGGGTTTTAGGTTTTGGTTCCTCTTAAAAAGCAGTTTAAGGTCAGTTATAGGTTCTCAGGAATATTGTAAGGTAGAAAAATCATTAGTTGGAGAGTATGTCTATCCAGTGTTAGGCTGTAGCTGAATAGAGATGATCTGCTGTCCGTGAAGGCTATTACCTGTTTGGTCCCAGTGGATGGGTTTGGGGGTATCTTCTTGATTCTGAGGATCTAATTTAACTCAAGAATGGTGAACTCATGGCCTTATTCCCTGCGGTTTAACAGAAGAATGGGTGATTAGTAACACCTCATAAGGCCCGTTCCATTGGGGCTATAGTTGGTTCTAGACATTGATTTTTCCAAGTTTTAAGACGTATCCAGCCTCCTGGACTCAGGCAGTGAAGAGGTACATCTGTGGAAAACATAAGGTGGCTCAAAGCATATTGATTAAGAGCAGATAAAGTAGCACCTAAGTATTGTACATATTTTACAGTATTTAACTCCTTGCCAATATGACTATTTGCTAAATCACAGTAAATTTTAGTTTCAAGGAAAGGTCTCCAATATAACATTTCATAAGGATTCAATTGAAGCCTGCTTCTGGGGGCCACTCTTACCCCAAGCAGCATGGTTGCCAATGCTTTGTCCTAAATCAGGTAACTTTTTTTGACAAATCTTTGCCAAGTTCTTTTTTAAGATATCATTCATCTTTTCCATCTTTCCAGTAGAGTGTGGCCTCCAGGAGGCATGAAGCTTCCAATGTATTCTTAGGGCTCCTAAGAATTGGTTTACTTTAGCTATTAAAGCCCCCTCCCCTTATCATTCTGCATAGAATAAGCCAATCCAAACCAAGGAATAATTTTTCAGTAAAGCTTTTGTTACTTCGGAGGCTTTCTTGGTCCTGCATGGAAAGACTTATACCCATCCCAAGAAAGTGTCTAAAAACACTAATAGGTATTTATAATTGTGCCTTTGGCATAGTGATAAAATCTAATTGCCAATCTTCCCCTGGTTCTGTACCCCTTGTTTTAGTTCCCTCAATTGGAGGTGGAAGTCCCCCTTTAGATTATTTTTGGCACAGATCAAACAATTCCTAACCACATTTGAATTATTCTCTGCATACATAGTCCAACTATGAATTTTCATAGCCATTGGCATATGGCACCTCTACCATAATGAGTTCCTTGGTGTAAGTGTGAAATGATTTCTTCCATTAAATGTCCAGATATTAAGAAACTCCCTTTTTCATTATAAATCCATCCTTCATTTGTAGCTCTATAAGGTTCTTCTTCTAGGTCTCTAGAGTTGATATTGAATCCCCATTCATTAGATCTGTTTAAATTTACTGCCAAACACTTGGGCTTAAATGAGTCCAGGTCTATGTCAGGTATTAGGATAGTTAAGATGTTATTGTTTGGCTCTTGTGTCTTAGCGGCCTGTTTAGCAGTTCAGTGAAAGTATTTCCTTTGGCTACCAAGTTATCAGTTTTCTGGTGCCCCAGGCAATGGATAAAAGCTATTTCTAATGGCAACATAATGGCTTCTAGCAGTACTAATATAATTTCTGCATGTTTAATTTCATTTGTTCCTGAGTTTAATAGTCCTCTTTCTTTCCAGATGGCTCCATGTGCATGGACCATGGAACAGGCATACTTAGAATCAGTGTAAATAGTGACCTCTTTCCATTTCCTAGATGTAAGGCTCTGGTAAGGGCTATAAGTTCCGCTCTTTGGGCAGACATACCTGGAGGAAGTGCTTTGACCCCTAGGACTTTGTGGAAGGTTACTATAGCATAACCAGCCCTTCAAAGCCCCTGGTTCATGAAACTACTTCCCTCCGTGAACATCCCAAGATTGGCTTTCTCTAGGGGCTGATCTGTGAAGTCCCATCCGTTGAAAAAGAATTCTTCAACTATCTGTGTACAGTCATGAATGGGTTCCTCCTGTGTACTGGGGAGTAGGGTGGCAGTGTTCAAGAAAGACACTGCTTTTAATTTTATATTTGGATTATCTAATAATATAGCTTGATATTTGCCCAGCCTTCCAGAAGTAAGCCAATATCTTCCTTTTTGTTCAAGAAGGGGTATCGCACATTGGGGAGTGTGCACTGTAGGTCGTCTCACAGTAAACTTTTCAGCTTTCTGTAGTAGGTCACAGGTGGTGGTTATGGCATGAAGACATACTGGCCAACCCTGGATAACTATATCTAATTGTTTGGAAAAGTAGGCAACAGGTTTTCATGTGCTACCCAAGTTTTGCATTAATATCCCAAGGCTTATCCCTTGTCTCTCATGTACAAACAAATCAAAAGACTTTCTGAAATCTGGGAGGCCAAGGGCTGGGGCTGTTAAGAGTTTCTCTTTAATAGTGTGGAATGCACTTTGTCATTTGGCAGTCCAGTCTAGTGTTTCAGTGTCCTTTCCTTTAAGGGCCTCATATAGAGGTCTGTCTATAAGTTCAAAATTTGAAATTCAGATTTGTCAAAACCCAACCATTCCTAGAAATCCCCAGAGTTGCCTCCTAGTGGTTGGTACTGCCACCCTGGCTAATGCTTCTCTTCTGTCTGGCAGTAAATTTCTTTGACCTTTTGACCATTCAAACCTAAATATTTAATGGTGGGTTGTGAAATTTGGGCGTTTTTCTTGGAAACTTTATATCCTTGATCTGCCAGGTAGTTCAGAGTTAAGATAGTATTTTGATCTGAAACTTCCTTGATGGTACTGGCAATCAGGATATCATCCACATATTGTAGAGGGATTCCCTCCTGAAGTTGGAGTTCCCACCAATCCTTGGCTAATACTTCCCCAAATATAGTGGGTGCTTTTTTAAAATACTTGGGGAAGCACAGTCCAACAATATTGTTGCTTTACATCCATTTTGGGATCTTCCCATGCGAAAGCAAACAGTTCTTGAGATTCTGGGCTCGTAAGTATAGAGTAGAAGTCATCTTTTAAATCTAGTACTGTAAACCAACAGAAATTTCCCAGTAAAGTGGTGAGCAAAGTGTAAGGATTCAGCACTATGAAGTGAATGTCTTCTATTATTTGGTTAATTGCCCTTAAGTCTTGCACAAAGCAATACTCTCGTTGGTACTGGGTTTTGGACTGGCAAAATAGGAATGCTGTATGGAGACTGACAAGGTTGAATCAACTGATATCAAAGAAGAGTCTATTAATGGTTTGTTGCCTTCTTTGGCTTGTCTTCTCAGAGGGTACTGTTTTAGACTGGGGATTCTTTCCCCGGGATGGAACCTTACTTTAACTAGTTCAGCCGTTTTAGCTTTTCCTGGTATCCCATTAGCTCATACCTCTAGTCTTACTTTTTGTAAGATTTCATCAGGAATTTTCAGTGGCACTTCTTCATGTGGCTGTAGTAAAACAGCTTGGAGAGCACAGTCTTGTTCGAGAGGAAAATCAACATTTATTTTCTCTGTGGAAAAAGCAGCTTTTGCATTTAGCTTAATTAGTAAGTCCCATCCCAGCAAGGGTATAGGGAATTCCAGCATGTAGAGAAAACTGTCTTAAATTAGCTTCACTCTGTGGGTGCCAGCTTTCCTGACACTCGGTGATAGTCATGGTCCTTGCAGGAAAGGGGCCCTATTTTTATTTAAAATGGAGTAGGTTGCCCTAGTGTCTATTAAAAGATCTATAAGGTTCTTTCCCAACATCACTTTTACCTGGGGCTCCTCATGGGAAATGTGAATGGGACCAGTCAGGTCAAGGGGTGCCCCAGGGCCTCCTCAGTCTTGATCGCTTTCACCTTCAACAGATTGAGGCATCTGTAAAGAGGGTTTAGAATCTTTGGGCCCTTATCTGTTGGGCACTGTAAGCAATCCTATTTCTAAGGTGCCCATGGGCAGGTCTGCTTCTGGTGTCCTTCTTCTTTGCAATAGCACATTATTGAGGCCCCAAGTTTAGGTAGTTCTTCCTTATGGGGATTTGTGACCCTTGGGATCTTATCTTTAGTTTTTGGCCTCTCTTCTTGGGTATTTTCTTCCATTCTGGTGAATCAGTGTGGCCTAATGCAACTACTAGGAGAGCGGCTTGTCATCACATATCTTGTTGTTTCTCTTTCCTGACTCTGGTCCCAGTTATTAAAAACCTTAAAGGCAGTCTCAACCAATTGTTTAATTTGGTTTAATTTGGCTCAGCTCTTGGGGTCATTGGGATCCCGTCTGGACTCTGCCCCTAGGATGGCTAAAGCTGCAGTTGTCTGAAATGGGTTATTAAGTGGTAATTCATGAAGCCTGTCTGCTTCTTGGTGGGCTTTCTTGCTTGAATATCTACCCAATTGGGGTAGTGGGTAGCACAAATAGAAGTAAAGAGTTTTTCCATCCCCTTAGGATCATCTCAATAAGAAGGCATATTATTTTTCAATTGCATAAGTCAGATGTAGAAACAGGGGAATGTACATAAATAAATCCTCTAGGTTCTCCTTAGTCATCTAGTCCTACTGGCACCTACCTTAGTGGTTATTGCTCTGCCAAGGATTGAGTGGTCCCTGGTCCAAATTGGGCACTGTAGCAGTTTGGCACTATTTATGAATTCCAAAAATAGATATTGGATTATGCTTGTAAACTGGTCTGTTCCTCTAGGCGTGATTAAGTTATGATTAGGGCTTTGATTGGGACACATCAGTAGAACGTTGAGCCCTACCCTTTGGTGGGTGGGGAATCAAAGATAAAAGACATGACAAAGGGCAGAATTGGAGTTTTGAGTTAAAGTTCTGATGCTGAGTTTTAATGCTGGAGCCTGGGGAAGTAAGCACACAGAGGAGCTTGGTCATGAGGAAGGAGAGAAGGCCCCGGGAAAAGAGATGAGCTGTTTGCCTGATAGTCTACAGCTGGCCTTGTGGAGCGAGGCAAAGTCTAGAGAGCCTCATAGTCTACAGCTGATGTTGTGGAGATAGCAAAGGAGCTGAGCCCGGAGACAAGCAAGCCCCAGGAAGAGAGGGACCCAGGAAGCCTGAACCCTGGAAGACATCGGCATCCATCTTGCTCCAACATGTGGCCATAGACTTTGGTGAGGGAAGTAACTTATGCTTTATGGCCTGGTAACTGTGGGCTTCTACTCCAAATAAATACCCCTTATAAAAGCCAACAGATTTACGGTATTTTGCATCAGCACCCCTTTGGCTGACTAATACAGGTATCCTGTCGGGTATAAGAGGGGAAAACTGTTCCTTCATGATTGGGAACTGGAGGGGATTTGGGAATTCCCAATGGCCCCCGCTGTGTCTCTCCCATACATGGAGGAGGTACAAATAGGGCAGAGGAACACCTGGAGGCATTAGGTGTCACAGAGTTAAATTATGCTCTGGTTCAGAGTCTGGCAGTACAAACTTTGATTTGTCTGAGCTTTTCCCCCTTGTATCATAATTTTACATCTCTTTTGCAAGTTTTTATTTTGCTATAGAAACATAAAAGACCAACTGTATGGGATCTCATCCCATTTCTTCTCATTTGCAGAACAAATCTAGCTGTAGAATGGTATTATAATTTAGGGCTCTGCTTTCAGGCCAATGTTCCCTCAAATCCACTTTATATTAGGGCTGTGCCATGTCACAAAGAAAAATCATTCTTTTACTTTTCATTGATTCATAGGTGAATATAGACCAATTATGTAAAATAATCCCAAAGGATTGCGGTCAGATACACCATTAACATTGCTTATAATTATGATTATCTTATAGTGATGTTTCAGCCTAGGCAAATTATAGTTAGTGCTTATGATTCAGACATACAAAAATTTGACAAGGGAATTCAAGAATGCAACCCTCAGCCAATCAACAGATATACAAAATTCCTGTGAGTACCTTCCACAGCTAGAATCCCTTCTTGTCTAAACAGATCAAACAAAGCCAGGAAATTTTCAACAGAGGACTTTAACCCCCAGCCAATTAAATTACCAAATCTGTGTCGCTTGATATTGACAGATGAACATGGGCATTGCCCTCCAATTTAGAACAAAAGGGTTTTAACCCCAAAGGACAACACAGGGGAAAATGCTGAACTTGAGATTGATGCTTCTACATGGTTTCTCATCCAAAAGATGTCAGTTCCCAGTTCTGGTTGTTTCCTCAAAATTGAATCATGCTAAGGGGTCCAAAGTGTCAGGTTGGGGTGGTAGGATCCTAATCACTAAGCCTCTAGACAAACTGATCTTGGCAGCACCACTCAGGATCAGCCATGAGTGTCTGTACACTGCTTGTCCCATGGTGCCTTGGGCAGGCAGTCCCTGAGACAGCTGTGGTCCCTTTGTAGTCATCAAAATTGTTACTAAGCAAGGGCTTACTGCCTGATACACAGAGAAGCCAAAACTATGACATCAGGATTTTGAGAAAAGGCTTTATTTTTTTTAAAGATTCATTTATGTATTTATTTCTCCCCCTCCCCCCTCATTGTTTTTGTGCTTGCTGTCTGCTCTCTGTGTGTTCTTCTGTGTCTGCTTGTCTTCGCTTTAGGCGGCACCAGGAACCAGTCCTGGGACCTTCCGGAGTGGAGCCACTTCAGCTCCCTGGTCTGCCACGTTTCCTATGGACTCTTCTGTGTCTCTTTTTGTTGCATCGTCTTGCTGCACCAGCTCTCCACGCAGGCCAGTACTCCGCGTGAGCCAGCACTCTGCTCGGGCCAGCTCACTGCACGGGCCAGCTTGCTTTTCACCATGAGGCCCTGGGAATTGAACCCTGGACCTCCCATATAGTAGACGGGAGTCCAATCACTTGAGCCACATCAGCTTCCCTGAGAAAAGGCTTTTATTACAAGGTTGACCAGCAAGGAGACCGGAGCAAAGTTCAAATCTGTCTCCCCTCCCATGTGGTTGGGTGAGGTTTATATGGGGTTAGGAGGAGTGAGGGAGTCTCAAAGAGCAAGCACTAAGCCTCAGCATATGGGGCACGTGCAGAAGATCTACATAGGAAGTCATACATCCCCTGCCCAGAAAATGGCAGCCTAAGCATGTACAAAAGGTTTTTTTTCCCACTTGGATAGGTTAGTTTTGGTCACAGGTAATAGGGAATGTGCAAGCCTGGTCTCAGAGAATCCCCAAGAACTGGGTCAAGGTAGTTGGGGCTGGGTAGACAGACATAAGGGGCTCAGGTGACAGGAGGCCAAGAAAATATCGAGTTATAACAATGAATGTGGGTTAATGAGTCCTGCTGCAGTGGCTTCAATACAGCCTTGTAACAGTGATTGTTAGCATATTTTCCTAATTCTGCTTCCAATTATATCACATTGTTTGCTTGAATTCAGCTGTGGGATTATTTATAATACCAAAATATGAAAGTGATACAAAATAGGGCCTTTATTCTGGAGAACCAGTTCTTAGACATTTAGCAGCATACTTCTTGGTACATCCATGCTATGGAATACTTTCTATTAAACGATTATGTAAAAATAAAGAGAGGAAGAAAGAGAAAATACTTAGACAGATAGATAGTATTTT
This sequence comes from Tolypeutes matacus, assembly GCA_026826555.1. Classification (NCBI taxonomy): domain Eukaryota; kingdom Metazoa; phylum Chordata; class Mammalia; order Cingulata; family Chlamyphoridae; genus Tolypeutes; species Tolypeutes matacus. The sequence continues at coordinate 12,002,125 of JAKSZT010054138.1, read as the reverse complement.
AGTCTGCTAGACTGCCAAAAGCAATATACCAGAAATGGGTTTGCTTTTACCATGGGGATTTATTAGCTTACAAGCTTACAGTTTGAAGGCTGAGAAAAATGTCCAAACCTAAGCATCATCTGGTGATGCATTCTCCCCAAACACTGGCTGCCACTGATCCTAGACTCCTCTGTCACATGGCAAGGCACGTGGCCGCATCTGCTGGTCTTTCTCTTCTTTTCTAGGTTTTGCTGCTTTCAACTTCTGGATTCCGTGACTTTCTCCCCCCTCTCTCTAAATTACATTCTCTTATAAAGGACTCTGGTAAGAGGATTAAGACCTACCCTGGGCCACACCTTAACTGAAGTAACTTAATCAAAAGCCCCTACTTATAATAGGCTTCTACCCATAGGATTGGATTAGCTTTGTCCATACAGCTTCAAACCATCACACTCCACCTTCTGGATCTTAAAAAGACACGTTCCTTCCATATGCAAAACACATTCTTCCCATTCACAAAATCTCAAGGCATTAAATCATTTCAGTTAACAATATTAAATACAAAGTCTCATCAAAATCAATTACAGGTTTGGTTTATCTTGGAACACAATTCCTCTCCGACTGTTGACCTGTAAAACAGGGGAACAAGTATTCTGCTTTCAATATACAATGGAGGGACAGTCATAGGATAGAAAATTCCATTACCATAGGGAGAAATTTGAAGGAAAACAGGTAAAGGGTTCCAAACAATTTTGAAACCCTGCAGGGCATACTCCATTAGATTTCTTTTTTTTTTTTTTTTTTTTAATTAAAAAAAATTTTTTTAAAGATACATATATTACATAAATGTTACACAAAAATTGTAGGGATTCCCATATGCCCCACCTCCCACACCTCCCACAATTCCCACATAAACATCTTTCACCTGCAATGGATATACACATCCTGGGGCTTTGCCACTAAGCATGGACCATAGTTCACATTGTAGAACACACTCTCTCCGACACAGCTCTGCTTGTTATATGCTGATGTAAAATGGCCTATATCTGTCATTGCAATGTTACTCAGGATAATTCCCAAGTCCCGAAAAAGACCCTGTATTACAATTGTTTTTCCCTCTCCCTGCCCCCAGAGCCTCCAGTGGCCACTGGCTCCACATCAGTGTTGTAATTTCTTCCATTACTTGAATCATAATATGTCTATAGCAGAATACCAGTAAGTCCACTTTAGTCCATAGCTCCCCCCCGAATCCTGAGGAGTCTGGGATGGTGATGTCCACTCCACCTCCAAGTGAGAGGGGGCTTATATCCCATGGATAAGATGGATGGGATTATCCTGCCTGCAGCTGCAGACTCTCTCCATTCCCTGGGATGGCCATTGTCCATCATCATCTCTCCGCCAGGTGTCTTGGGTGAGTCCATTGAGCTGTAGAGTAGGAGTTGCAGCTCCACCGAGATTCCAGGCCCAGCTGGCACATGGGCAGGCCAAAGACTCCAGTCTCTGGAAGTACACCTACAAACTCCAGCACCACATATAGGTTTGAATAGAAGGGACTGATGGACCTTGTGCAGGGAGGACATATTTGAGTCCAACTCTGTCACTTCCAAAGTAGGACCCACTGATACGGCACCAAACTCTGGAGCTATCTGCCCTGATATAGGACCTGGGTGTCTCCAGAGCCCTCAGGAGCCCCTCTATTAGGGGTGATATCCACATTGGAAGCCTATGAGGTCCTACTGAGATGTGCATAAGCGTTACCTCTGGGATGACCTCCCGACTCACTTTGCAGTCTCTTAGCCATATGAACTCATTTGTCTTTACCTTTTCCCCCTATTATTCAAGGTCTTTTTCCAGTCATGTTGCCAGTTGGCACTAGATAGTAATCCCTCATTGCCAGGGAGGCTCATCCCCGGGAGTCATGTCCCACGCTGGGAGGAAGGTAATGCATTCATATGGTGAGTTTGGCTTAGAGAGAGGCCACATTTGAGGAACAAGGAGGCTCTCAGGAGGCAACCCTTAGGCACCCCATAACAATAGGCTAAGTTTCAGTTTCAAGAGCAAAGACTCATAAGGCTAGTCATCAATTACAAGAGCCCATCAGTGGAACATCCTCCTTAGCCAGACACTGCCCCTGCACTTGGGGGATTGTTGCTGCTCCCTTGGACAATGTGGCAGAGCTCCCAGGCTGGGAATTCTGTATTCTCTCATTTATTGAGTGATTCTCCACCCACTGTGACCATGCCCCATGAGCATATGAACAATTTTATATACCTTTTATGCATGTTCAGGTGAACTTCCTCCCATGAATCCCCCATCCCTGACAACCCCCACCAATGATCCTCTCCTGCCCCAGTTGTAAGCCTTCTGTGATCCAAAGCTTCTTTAGAGATGAAGCCAATATAATAGCCAAATACAATTAATAGGAAAATGAAATAATAATTATAAGTTTAAATGTAAGAGATAAAATACCTGAAAACTTAAAAAAAAACTAAAAATAAAACAAAATTAAAGGATTGGGATATTCAAAAAATGGGAAAAAGAAATTAAAGAAAAAAAATTTTTTTGACATTTTGCCTTTTATCACTGCAATATCGGGTGTCCAGTCTGTATCATGGCACCTTCCCCCTCTCATTCCCCAGTGATTCACTATTTTTCACTTAATTTTCAAAGAAGTTTTAGGTCACAGCAAGTCACACATAGAATACAAGATATTCTCATATACCCAACCTCCTCTCCCTTTCCTCACCCCATATTAAAACTTTTTGTATGTGGATGGTAGCATTGTTATAACTGTTATACAGATAGTGAAACATAGCTACTAAACATTGTCAATGGTTTGCAGTATGGTTTACATTTTAGACCGTACAATTTTATACATTTTGATGATATTTACCATGTCCTGTGTCCATCACTGTAAGGTAATGAAAAACATTTCCACTTAACACTAAATACCCCCTTTTTGATCTATTCTGTTCCTCCCTCCCCAACCCCCCGGGGCCCGCAATGACCCCCTTTGACTCATTGGATGACAAGATTCATAGTTACATGCAACAAGAGGTCTTGACACACTGGTTTGTCCTCCCCTATTAGGAACTGCTCTTGTTCATAAGAGATACCCACCTGTCTGTTTCTGGACAAATCGGTCCTCCCAAAAATGGGATTCCATCTCCTTCCCATTCATTGTGTGGGTCTCCACCCACTGATACAACACATTATGACAGAATGAACACTCACACACTCCCGAGAAGCCTGCTCCAGATGTGCCCTGTCCCAAATGCACCCCCAACCAACAGCCTAAACCAGTGACACTTCCTTGTCATATTGCCATAAGGGCATTCCCACCTCTGCACTTTCAACCTCATACCCACAAATCCCAAGTGGTCACCTGGTCCCTCTCCCATCTCTCCCCCAGTATCCTAAGTATCCTAACCCACCTTTCCCAATCTACCAACCTGTCAACCCTGCACCACCAAATGCAATAATATCACTACTCACCTGTCCTATCCCTTCAATACGCAACTACACTCTATCACTTTACCGTAGATTATGTCCATATGGGTAATGGCTCACAACTTTCTCTTTTCTCTTTCTTGTAAACCTATCTTTCAGACAATAGTTCTCAGAGACTGCTCAATTTCCATAATTCATATCAATGAGGTCATGTATTGCTCATCCTTCAGTGCCTGGCTTGCTTCACTCAACATAAGGTCTTCAAGATTCATCCATGTTATTCCGTGTGTTAGCACTTTATTCCTTCTACATCCATTGTATGTATGTACAACGTTTTGTTTTATTCATTCATCTGTTGATGGGCACAGGGTTGATTCCAACTTTTGGCAATTGTGAACAATGCTGCTATAAAAATTGATGTGCATATATCTGTTTGTGTCTTTGCTTTCAGTTCTTCTGGGTATATACCCAGCAGTGGAATCGCTGGATCATATGGAAGATCTATAATTAGTTTTTTGACTAACCGCCAAACTGTCCTCCACAGAGGCTGGACCATTCCACAGTCCCACCAGCAGTGGATGAGGGTTCCCATTCCTCCACATCCTCTCCAGCACTTATAGTCTGCTGTTTTTATTTTATTTTATTTTATTAATTTTTTTTTCATAAATGCATTTTTATTTGGTGCAGAGATAAATGGGAAACAGTGGCTGTAAATAAAAACAATGATATTCTGATCCAATGATACACATTTTTGCTACGATCAGGGAACGTTAGAATTTTGAGACAACAAGGAATCTTAGAAATCATCTAGCTCAGTACCTTCATCTACAAGTGAATAAAATCAAATCCTGAGAGATCTTAGACAAATGACACACCCAGAGCCAGAAGAGAACCATTTCATTCAGAACATCATTCCAACAAGTTCCCTGGCTTAAATGGAAGGGCCTTTCAATGAATAGAGGATATAGCTCATTTATTAGCTTCTTAGAATTAAGAATCTCCACAAAGTCTTGCCACCTTATCCTGGGCCATATTTCAAGGAATACTCATATAAGCTCAAAGAATACTGATTGATTTTTTAAAATTAAGTTTTCTAACAGCCAATTATTGACAGTATCTGTATCCCTGGGAGTCACTGGTTTTATCACCCTCATGTCCAAAGAGACAGCGGCAGTCCAGGCCATGCATGGTGGAACAAAGTGAGTTGAGATCCTGAAATCCACCCTTCTCTGGGAAGATGAGAACATTCCTCTTCTCTCTCACTGCTTCCTTTGATGCCTTAATTTTAGGACTGACATAGATTCCAGACTGTTTCCACAAGACTGTAAGAATTCTGAAGGAATTTTTAAACTGCATTGGCTAAACAGGCTAATTGTTGGCTTTGTATCTGTGTCTGTCCCCCTCATTAGACTTGAGTTGCCTCGTGTCTTTTCTTCTTTCCATCCTGATCACTCAGCACTGTCTCATTCACCATAGAAACTCAAATGTACATATTTTTATGGAATAAGAATGAATGCCTAAAGTTTTATTGTAGCAGGTCGCTAGCACACCTTTATCTGCTGGACTGGCACTAATGTGCCAAATTTCACCCACTTGATGAAGAAGAACATTTTTATTTATAATGTTATTTTCATCGTCAAAATCTATGATGTGGATCTGATTATCATATTTAAGAGACTGTGTCCCAACCAAAAATCGAATGGCATCTGTTTCTGCAGTTTGAGGTGTTAAAGCACGTGCCTGGAACTCCAGTCCGTAGATCACCGGCGCATCATCCTCCATGCTTCAGCAAGGCCAGCAAACCTACGGTCACACACACCTAAAGTCCCCTCACTAGAACAGTCAGTCCCCAAAACGCCGGCGTTCTGCCAACGCCCATTCATTCCCACCCCATTCCGGCTTCTTTTCCTTCACTCCAGAAAAACGTCTCCCTAGTCTGCTGTTTTTAATAGCCACCATTCTAATGGGTGTAAGATGGTATCTCATTGTAGTTTTGATTTGCATTTCCCTAATATCTAGTGATGTCGAGCATTTTTTCATGTGCTTTTTAGCCATTTGTATTTCTTCCTTGGAGAAGTGTTTTTTCAAGTCACTTGCCCATCTTTTAAATGGGTTGTTTGTCTTTTTATTTTCAAGGTGTAGGATATCTTTTTATATGCAGGATATTAGGCTCCTATCAGATATATAGTTGCCAAATATTTTCTCCCATTGGGTAGGCTGCCTTTTTATTTTCTTCATAACATCCTTTGAGGTGCAAAAGTTTTTAATTTTGAGGAGATCCCATTTATCTATTTTTTCTTTTGCTTCTCGTGCTTTGGGTGTGAAGTCCATGAATCCATTTCCTATTACAAGGTCCTGTAGATGCTTCCCTACATTATCTTCCAAGGTCTTTATGGTCTTGGCTCTTATATTTCGATCTTTGATCCATCTTGAGTTGATTTTTGTATAAGGTGTGTGATGGTGTTCCTCTCTCATTCTTTAGGATATGGACATCCAGTTCTCCAAGCACCACTTGTTGAAGAGGCCATTCTCTCCCAACTGAGTGGGCTTAGTAGCCTTGTCAAATATCAGATGACTGTATATGCGAGGATTTATATCAGAACTCTCAATTCAGTTCCACTGGTCAGTATGTCTATCCTTGTGCAAATACCATGCAGTTTTGATCACTGTAGTTTTGCAGAATGTTTTAAAGTCATGTAGTGTGATACCTCCAACTTCAGTTTTCTTTTTCAATATGTCTTTGGCTATTCAGGACCTCTTGCCCTTCCAAATAAATTTTGTAGTTAGTTTTTCCAGTTCCTTATAAAATTATGAGTTGATTTTTATTGGGATTGCATTAAATCTGTAGATTAGTTTGGGTAAGATAGACATCTTGATGATGTTTAGTCTTCCTATCCACGAACAGGGAATATTCTTCCATTTATTTAAGTCTTCTTTGATTTCCTTTAACAGTGTTGTGTAGTTTTCTGTATATCATCCTTTACATCTTTAGTTAAATTTATTCCTAGGTATTTGATTCTTTTAGTTACTATTGTAGATGGTATTTTTTTCCTGATTTCCTCCTCAGATTGCTCGTTATTGGTGTACAGAAATGCTACTGATTTTTGAGCATTGATCTTATAGCCTGAGACATTACTGAACTCCTTTATAAGTTCTAGAAGCTTTGTTGTAGATTTCTCAGGGCTTTCTACATATAGGATCATGTCATCTGCAAATAATGACATTTTTACTTCTTCTTTTCCAATTTGGATGCCTTTTTTATCTTTTACTTGCCTCCGTGCTTGAGCAAGTACTTCTAAGACAATGTTAAATAGGAGTGGAGATAGTGGGCATCCTTGTCTTGTTCCCGATCTCAGAGGGAAGGCTTTTAAGACTTCACCATTGAAGATGATGTTAGCTTTGGTTTTTTCATATATACCCTTTATCTTGTTCAGAAAGTTTCCTTCTATTCCTATTTTTTGCAGTGTTTTTTTATCAGGAAAGGGTGCTGTATTTTGTTGAATGCTTTTTCTGCATCTATAGAGATGATCGTGTTGTTTTTTTCTTTCAAACTGTGGTGTATTATATTGATTTTCTTATGTTGAACCATCCTTGCATACACAGGATGAAACCCACTTGGTCATGGTGGATAATTCTTTTGATATGTTGTTGAATGTGATTAGCAAGTATTTTGTTGCGGATTTTGGCATCTAGATTCATTAGAGAAATTGGTCTGTAATTTTTCTTTCTTGTGGTATCTTTGTTTGGCTTTGGTATTAGAATAATGTTGGCATCATAGAATGAGTTAGGCAATGTTCCTTTTACTTCTATTTTTTGGAAGCGCTTAAGCAGGATTGGTGTTAGCTCTTTCTGGAATGTTTGGTAGAATTCAGCAGTGAAGCCATCTGGTCCAGGGCTCTTCTTAGTTGGAAGGTTTTTGATGACTGAGTTTATTTCTTTACTTGTAGTTGGACTGCTGAGTTCATCAGTTTCTTCTTTCACCAATGTAGGCTGCTTTTGAGTCTCTAGGGATTTGTCCATTTCCTCTAAATTATAATTATTTTTGGCATATAATTTTTCAAACTATCTTCTTATGATACTCTTTATTTCTGTGGGGTCAGTAGTGATATCCCCTTCTTCATTCTTTATTTTGCATATTTTCTTCTGTTCTCTCTTTTTCTTTGTAAGTCTGGCTAAGGGTTTGTCAATTTTTTTTAATCTTCTTGAAGAACCAGCTTTTGGTTTTGTTTATTTTTTCTAGTGCTTTTTAATTTTCTATTTAATTTAGTTCTGCTCTAATCTTTGTTATTTCCTTTTTTCTACTTCCTTTGGGAATAGTTTGTTGTTGTTTTTCCAATTCCTCCAGGTGTGCAGTTAGGTCTTCAAGTTTATCTCTTTCTTCTTTTTTAATATATGCATTTATGGCTATGACCTTTCCTCTCAGTACAGCTTTGGCTGCATCCCATAGGTTTTGATATGTTGTGTTGTCATTTTCATTCGTTTCAAGGTAGTTACTCATTTCTTTTGAGATTTCCTCCTTGACCCATTGTTTGTCTAAGAGTGTGTTGTTTAACTTCCATATCTTTGTGCCTAATCTTGTTCTCTGGCCCTTACTGATTGCCAGGTTCATTCCATTGTGGTAAGAGAAATTACTTTGTATAATCTCAATCTTTCTGAATTCATTTGGATTTGTTCTGTGGCCTAGCATGTGGTCTATCTTGGAGTATGATCCATGTGCACTTGAGAAGAATGTATATCCCGCTGTATTTGGGTGTAGTGTTCTGTATATGTCTATTAGGTCCAGGTCCTCTAATGTATTATTCAGAATCCTTGTTTCTTTATTGATTCTCTGTCTAGATGTTCTATCTATTGGTGATAATGGTGTATTAAAGTCCCCTACTATAATTGTAGAGGCATTCATTTCTCCACTTACTTTTTCCAGTGTTTCCCTCATGTATTTTGAGGCACCCTGATTAGGTGCATAAATGTTTATGTTTGTTCTCTCTTCTTGAAAGATTACCGCTTTTACCAATATATAGTGTCCATCTTTGTCTCTTAAAATAGTTTTGCATTTAAAGTCTATTTTGTCCACTATTAGGATAGCTGCTCCAGCCCTTTTTTCGTTATTGTTTGCTTGTATAATTGTTTTCCAGCCATTCACTTTCAGCCTCCTTGAATCCCTGGGTCGAAGGTGGGTTTTGTGTAGACAGCATATTGATGGATCATATTTCCTTATCCATTCTGCCAATCTGTGTCTCTTGACCAGTGAGTTTAATCCATTAACATTCAGTGTTATTACTCTCAATGAATTTCTTACATCAGCCATATTTTCTTTGGGTTTATGTATGTCATATGTTGTTTTTATTTCTCTTTTTGTCTTTTTTGTTGTTCTTACACTCTCCTCCAACTCTCTCTCCTGTTTTTTCCTTTCAACCTGCAGAACTTCCTTTAGTATTTCTTGAAGTGCAGGTTTCTTATTGGCATACTTTCTTAATTTCTGTTTATCTGTGAATATTTTGAACTCTCCATCATTTTTGAATGCCAGTTTTGCTGGATAGAGAATTCGTGGCTGGAAGTTTTTTTCTTTTAGTACTTTGACTATGTCATACCACTGTCTTCTTGCCTCTGTGGTTTCAGATGAGAAATCAGCATTTAATCTTATTGTGCTTCCCTTGTATGTGATGGTGCTCTTTTCTCTTGCCGCCTTGAGTATTTTCTCTTTTTCTTGAGCATTGGACATTTTGACAAGTATATGTCTTGGAGTAGGCCTGTTGGGATTTATACTGTTTGGGGTGTGCTGTGCTTCCTGGACATGTATATCCATCTCCCTCAATAGGGTTGGGAAGTTTTCAGCCATTATTTCCTTCAGCACTCCTTCTGTTCCCTTTCCCTTCTCTTCTCCTTCTGGGATGCCCATAATGAATATGTTTGTGCATTTAGGTTGTCAGTTAAATCCCTGAGTCCCTGATGGATTTTTTCTATCTTTTTATCTATCTGTTCTACTATCTGTTTGATTTCAGATGTACTGTCTTCCACATCACTAATTCTTTCTTCTGCTTGTTCAAATCTGCTGTTATGTGATTCCAGTGTCTTTTTGATTTCTTGGATTGTGCCATTGTTCACCATCATATCTGTTATCCTTTTATGTATGTTTACAATTTCTTCAGTATGCTCTCCCAGTGTCTTCTTAATATCCTTAATCTCTTCCTTCACTTCATTAAGTTGGTCCATGATATTTGTTTGGACAGTTTTGATTAGTTGTTTGATGTTCTGTGTCTCTTCCTGGTTTTTACTTTGTTCATTGGACTGGTCCATGTCTTCCTGCTTCTCAATATGGTTTGTAATTTTTTGTTGCCATCTGGTCATCATTTTATCTTGATGGGTTTATTCAGTTGATTAACTTCTATCTCTGCTCTAGAGTTTTATTTAGCTGGTGGTTCCGTGTGTGTGTTAAGTTTTCTCTTTGACACTTGTTCTTCTTGTTCTATTTCCTTGCTTTTTTCTATGTTCTGATTTTATCTTGAGCAATCTACCTCGCCATCCAGCTCCCTCCAGATCAATGTCCCTAAGGTCCATTAGATTTCAAGTTCTTAGAGTCATCTATGGAATAATCGCTTGTCATCCCAGCCCAATGAAGTGGTATCCCAAACCTTTCCAAGGGTTTGTGCAGTGGCCATTCTCTCCCCAAACACTAAAGTGAAAGGTTCCAGCATCTTTAGGCATTGGGTTGACAGCCAGCATCTTGGCTCTACCATTGTCAAGCATCAAGGTGGCATCCAGACTCTAGGGTCCACCCTCTTCAAGCATTGGCAAAGTGGCTAGACTCTATCTCCACCTTCCTCAAGCATCGAGGTGGTGGCCAGCCTTTCCAGAACTGAGTGGTAAGCCCAGACAGCTGAGAAACTTGGGGTGGTTACACTCTTCCTGAATAGTGCGGCAGATGGTCTACCCTTTCTAAGTTCCTGGGAATGCTCACCCTTTCCACATACATAGGTGGGTCTGCTCTCTCGGCCCAAGAAGATGTCTTCAGTCCAGACCTCAGTTTCCATGGTTCTGCCTTTGAAGTCATTATTCCTGCAATATGTCCCTTTTAGTCCAGGCTGGCTATGGTTCTGATCATATCAAATTCATAAGAAGCTTATCAGTTTTGCATGTAGTACACAGGGATCCAGGCCATCAAACACTAATACTTTCTACAAATCCTTTCTGGATAACTGAATTTCCAATATTGACTTCACTGAAATAGCTGACTGCTTCCATATTCAATTAAATCCTCACATGGAACTCTATTCTCTAGGAACTCATTTTCCAGAAGCTCAGAATTTTCTAAACCATCAATTTCTGATTTCTTTGTACCCAGGAGTTCAGTTTTCAGGTTATCCCTTTCCTTGCATTTTACTAAACGCTGGAAGGAGTGTCCAGTCTGTACTTTCCACATTTAGTTTGGAAATCTGTTCAGCTAAATATCCAAGCTTGTCGCTTTCAAATTCTGCCTTCCATCCAAAACCAAGACTCAATTTTGCCAAATTCCCTGCCCCTTTAAAACAAAGGTCACCTTTCTTCCAGTTTGCAATGACACATTCATCATTTCTGTCTAAGGTCTTGTGTTAGTCAGCCAAAGGGGTGCTGATGCAAAGTACCAGAAATCTGTTGGCTTTTATAAAGGGTATTTATTTGGGGTAGAAGCTTATACTCACATGGCCCTAAAGAGTCCAGCTCAAGGTTGCTTTCTCACCAAAGTCAGTTGCCACATGTTGAAGCAAGACAGTCGCTGATTTCTACCTGGTCTCCCCTTCCTAGGCTTCCTCTTCCTCTTAAGGCTCTGTGGGACCAGCTTCTTCCCAATCTCAGCTGTAGGTGGCATAGGGCTTGCCTCTCAGGGCTTCCTCTCTCTCAGCTGCAAACTATCAAGCAAATAGTTCATCTCTTCCCGGGCCCTAGGATCAAAATGACAGCACTCTCTCTCTTCTGGTGTGTCTTTTTGAGTGAGTGTCCATTTATATCAGTCCACTGAGGGGGTCGGGGACTTAACTTGAGTCATGCCCTAAATTGATTTTATCAAGCAAACTTAATAAGATGCCTGTCACTGAATTTAATACAATCAAAGGGTATCACACCCAGAGGAATAGATTAGTTTATAAACATAATCATTCTCTTTTTGGGATTCACAAAAATAATCTCCGACTGTCAGGGGCCTCATTAAAAATACCTTTAGTGTCCATATTTCTACTAACAGTCATCTCTTCAAAGCAATATAGGTTTTTTCTATCAAGCATATCACAATTCTTCCCACCTCTACTCATTAGCTAATGTAAAAGACTTCTTAATATTTTTGGTATTTGCAGTAGTGGCGCCCCACTCCTGTTTTAGCCTCCTAGGCTGCCGAAAGCAATAAACCAAAAATGGGTTGGCTTTTACAATGGGGATTTATTAACTTACAAGCTTACAGTTCCAAGGCTGAGAAAAATGTCCAAATAAAGGCATCATCAGGCAGTGCTTTATTCCTGAAGACTGGCTGCCTGCAATCTTGGACTCCTCTGTCATGTGGGAAGGCACAGGGCAGTGTCTGCTGGTCTCTCCCTTCTCTTCTGGTTTTTGATACTTTCAGCTTCTGGCTTCCATGGCTCTCTCTGATTTACATTCTCTTATAAAATATTCCAGTAAGAGGATTAAGACCCACCCTGGGCCACGTCTTTACAGAAGTAATTTAATCAAAAAGCCCTACTTAAAATAAGTTTACACTCTTAAAATAAGTTTACACATCTAGTAAAATAAGAATGTACTAGCTTTAAGAACCTGTTTCTGGGGTCTGTACAACTTTAAACCATCCCAAAAAGACAGGCAGACAAGGAAAAAGCCATATGATAGAAAATATGTATATTATATTCTTATTTCTGTTAAAAATACATACAGTACTTATGTATTTGTATATGCAAAGAAAAAGGTCTTTAAAGATTAGGTTTACTTCTGGGAAATATGACTGGGGAATGATGTGAATATATATTTTTTAAATTTTGTACACATTTGTATTCTTTATAATGGATATGCTTTACTTTTGTTTTTAATATTTATTAAAATTAATGTGTATATCCTCAGGAAAAATACATTTATTGTATTGATACGATTTTGACAGAATTAAAGTAACAACCACAATGGAAACCATTTATTTACTGATTACAGTGTATCAGATGTGCATTGTGCTGGGTAGTTTCTGTATATGCCTATTCATCTAGTCCTCACAAATTTTGTATGATTTGGGTTTTATTGTTCTCATTTTATGGAAGAATAAACTGAGGTGTACATAAGTCTTGTTATCTTGCCCATGATCAAACAGTTAATATGCATGTAACTGTTTGGTTTTAAAGCTAGTTTATCCAGCCCCGGTGGGTGTGCTGTCCTTTGAGCACTTTCATGACTTGTTTGCAGAAAATCGATTAACTGAAGCAGCTACCAGGATGATGTGGCCAGAGTGCTTATGTCCAGGGACAGGCAATTACTGTTATTCCTGCTCTGTGTACATTATAACCAGTTAACACCTTTGCACTTGAACACAATTGTAGGAGCTCCTGAAATGCTTGCTGTTACAAGGGAAAGTCAAGGATTTTTATGCCTGGAGAGCTGAGGGTGACCAAAATGTTCAAATGCCTTGTTCCTCAAAAAAGCCATGGAATATATTTAAATATGCATGGATGCATTGCCACAGTCCACAAAGAATTGAAGCTAGGGCTAACAAAGGAAAACATACGTAATAAAAGAAGCCAAGAACAGAAAAAATATATAGCCAAAGAGAACTGAAAAAGATCAATTTCAAATGGGCGTGGTTGGAAAGGATGCCATATTATGCTGAGATATGTCACTTCCTATTGCAAAAGTTGTTGTTTGCTCCTTATCCCTTACAAAATATAGTGCAAACTCTGTACCGAAAAGGCTCCAAATTATATTTCTAGACACATCCATAACCACCTCTATTCAAGCAGCTTAAACTCGAGATAAATTGGCTGATGCTATAATTTCCCTCAGACACCTCAGTTTTCCTCTGTGTCTGTATCCATGCTATTCTCTCTGACTCAAAACCTAACATTCTTTAAAGTCCAATCAAAGACTACCTCCCAAAGTCCTTTTATGAGTTGCCTCATGAAGTATTAATTTTTATTCTTTCTAATCATTTATTTTACTGTTAACTACATGTTTCCCCTCTATGGCAGAGGGGTAGGCTTATTAGAAATCAACAGGATGATGTGAAATCAGGGTACATAATCAGAAGTAGAATTTTCTAGGACTATAAGGCAAGAGAACCATTCCATTCTGCAAATACATCTAAGAATTTGTTTGAATATATAGCAAAAGCAAAGACAAACTGGAGAGTAAGAGGTGGAAGGTATCTTTCATCAGAAGTCAAGAGGAACTACATGCTTTTGGATTAAGACCACTGGCAGGGATTGAATCACGAACCCCACAAAAGATATGTTCAAATCTGTGTTCCTATGGGTGTGAGCCCATTGTTAAATGGAACTTTTGAAGACTTATTTTTGGTTAAGCTGTGGCCAGCTGAATTGGAATGGGTCTTAACCCCATTACTAGAGGCCATGTAGAGAAGGGCATAGAGAGAAAGGCACAGGGAGAAACCAGGAGTCAATGAAATCATGAGAAGAAAGCAGAAGCTATCGCCTTGTGCACTACCATGTGACAGAAAAGCCAGGGACAAAGGATCACCAGCAGCTAGCCCCAGAATACCACAGTCTTCTAGGAGAAAGTATCACCTTGATGACACCTCTATTTTGTACTTCTCCTAGCCTCAAAACCATGAGCCAATAAATTCCCATTGTTTAAGCCAACCCATTGTTTGATATTTGTTTTAGCAGCTGAGAAATTAAGCCAAATGGCCATACTTGACTTAGACTTCATCACTTCCAATAACTGCAAGTCCTCCATAATCCCATTTCTTGACCACCACCTCCTAACTTTCCACTAGATTTCCTTCCCTCCTAACTTTTCACTCCCTTTAGTACCTGTATTAGTCAGCCAAAGGGGTGCTGATGCAAAATACCAGAAATCTGTTGGCTTTTATAAAAGAATTTATTTGGAGTAGAAGCTCACAGTTACCAGGCCATAAAGTGTAAGTTGCTTCCCTCACCAAAGTCTGTTGCCACATGTTGGAGCAAGATGGCTGCCAATGTCTGCAAGGGTTCAGGCTCCCTCTTCTTCTCTTGGCTCCATGGTCCTGGCTTCTTCCCATATCAGCTCTAGGCTGGGATAAGGATAAGTCTTGTCTCTCTCCCAGGGCTTGTTCTTCTCCAGGCTCAGCTGCTGTGGTCTCTCCACAAGGTCAGCTGTAGACTATCAGGCAAATGGCTTGTCCCTCTTCCCAGGGCCTCTGCCATGTCTTACATATCTGCTTCTCTGTGTGTTTATTTCCCGGGAATCAAGGTCAAAACTCCAACTAACTTCTGTGCCTTGTCATTTTTTTCTGTGAGTCCTCGCCCACCAAGGGGGTGGGAACTTCACATCCTACTGACATGGCCCAATCAAAGCCTTAATCATTATTTAATCAAGTAAAAGTGAAACCTCTGAATCCAATACAATCTAATATGCCTATACCAGTTCACAAACAGAATCCAATATCTATTTTTGTAATTCATAAATAATAAATAGTAAACTGCTATAGTACCCCACCTAAAACATTCTTTGACCCTCTAGGACCTCCAATACATTGAACCAATAGCCCATTTGTTATGTGTCACTCCACTTACATGCTCAGATCCTGACCCAGATTTCATTCTACAATCAATTATTAGAATGATGTAATTGTGTACATGTAGCTCCCTTGCCCCTAATTTTAGCTGCACTGCTGTACTCATTTGGCTAAACTACAATTATGAATTCTGGTTAAATCTCGCTCTTTATCTACTCATTCTCAGCACCATAAAGCTCAGTGTGGCTAGACAAAAACATACATCCACATCCATGCAGACTAGTCTCATTTTTTACTCAACATCTGTAACCTCAAGTGAGATGATCAATCCTTTTGTATTTCTGTAATCTGTATACTTTCCCAGCCTTCTATGTGACTTTAACATACTTTCTCTTCTCTCCTCATATGTCCAAAACCTCCTCCATCATCCTAACCCTTAGTTTGATGAACTTACTAATTTACAGAGAAAATAGAAGCAATCCACAGAGAAATCCTCCCTTAACTGTATCTTTGCTCATATAAACTCCTTTTTCTTTTGTTATTATGAAAGAATTATCAGCACTCCTAACTAGGTTAATCACACCTCTTGTACTCCAGACACCATACCCTTGCACCTATCAAAGAAATTGCGCCAATAACTTTTCTCTATTTCTCCTGCATCTTCAAAATTGTTGTCTCCAGTGGATAATGCCCAGCAGCATGAAAACTCGCTGTTGTTTTTCCCATCTTATAAACAAAACACATCCCTTGAATGCCCTTCCTCTCCAGCTACGGCTTTAATTCTCAATTTCTGTTTAAAGTGTGAAAATCCTCAAAACAGTTGTTTATATTTTTTCTTTAATTTTTCTCTCCATTTTCTTTTGACCTCAATCTCATATGGATTTCTCCACTGAAACTGCTTGGACTGGTTTTATAACATTTCTGATAATTCTTTGACACTCCTCCCATTGATAGGTGGAGTTTAATTTCCTTCCCTTTGAATATGGCTGGCCTTAGTGACTCACTTCCAACGAAGAAAATGCTGTGGGAGTAACACTGTGCAATATCCAAGTCTTCTATAAAAGGTGAGACTGCTTCCACCTGACTCTTTTTCATGGGTTGCTCATTCTTGGAACCCAGGCTGCATGCAGTGAAGAAGCCCAGTCCACACTAAAACATCACCTGTAGATCTTTCTACTGATAGCCTCAGTTGACATCTCCTGGACAATCAGCATCCATCACATGTGTGGAATCCATCAGCAGGGCCCAAGGAAACCTGAGAAACTATACGAAATAATAATCAAATCATTTTCGTTGTTTTAAGCCACTATGTTCTAGGGTGATTTGTCATGCAGCAATAGATAATTGAGACACTGTTTTTATCATGATCATCAATAACTTCACCATTGCTAAAATTATTGGTCAAATTTCTTCCTCATGTTACTTGGCTTGTCATCATTTGACACAGTTGTTCTTTCTCCTTGAAACTTTTCACTTAGCTTTCAGGCCAATGCTTTTTTTTTTTCTGATTGTCCTTCAACATTTCTGGCTGATCCTTCTCAGTTTCTTTTGCTATTTCCCTCACATCTCCCAGACCTCTTAATATTGGTGCCTCAAAAGTACAACTGCTTGGACCTCTTCTCATCTCTATCTATACTCACTCTTTGGTGATCTTATCTAGGTGCAAGCTTTACATATCATCTATATGCTCATGACTACCAAATTTATCTCTCCAGCCCAGCCTTTCTTCCTAAATGCCATACTTGTTTATAGAACGAATTACTCAACATAACCACATAGATAACAAATAGGCAACTCTAGTTTAGCATGTCCAAAAACAGCTCTTGATATTCTTCCCCCAAACTATTCCTGTCTCAATTTTACCCATATCAATAAGTGGCAACC
Organism: Tolypeutes matacus; assembly: GCA_026826555.1. Classification (NCBI taxonomy): domain Eukaryota; kingdom Metazoa; phylum Chordata; class Mammalia; order Cingulata; family Chlamyphoridae; genus Tolypeutes; species Tolypeutes matacus. Next base: position 11,985,141 of record JAKSZT010054138.1, on the reverse strand, counting down.
CCCTTTTACCAATATTTAGGTCCAAAACCTTGGAGGCTCCTTTGCCTCCCCTCTTACTCTTACATGTCACAACCAATACAAGTGTAGATCTTGTTGGATTTATCTTCAAAATATCAGTATCCCACAACTTCTCACTGCCTCCGCTGCTACCTCCCTAGTTCACACCACCATTCCATCATCTCTCATCTGTACAATTGCCATAGCTTTCTAACTGATATCCCATAGCAACCCTTGTTCTCTTACACTCTATTATCATCACAGTAGCCAGGGTATGATCCTTGTAAAATGCGAGTCAGATCATGTTCTCTGGTCAGAACCCATCTCACTTGGAGGAAAAGCCAAGGACTTGTAATGACCTCTGATGGGAATGAAAACTGGCTTTCCATAAATAATCTTAAGAGCAGCTGTGTAAGCAGAATTGGACCTAAAATATGAAGCTCCAAAAGGGGAGAATTAGAACCATTGGTGGAAAATACAGAGACATAAACTAGGGGAAATGTATAAGGAAAGCTGCCTCTGGCCTCTCAATTTTCAAAGCTCTTTTTAATTTTCATAAATTGATTTGTTTTCTGCTTGCTTTTGGCTAAATGTTAACCAAATGTTCTGGTCAAACATTTATGTACCTTAGTGGTTCTGATATTTTTCCCTAAGTTTATTTTAATGTTTCCTCACCCGTTGACAGTAATACACTTTCTCAACGTCATTTTTGTTAGACCATATACTTGGGTCTTTCTCTTAATCCAGTCTGGCAATATCTGTCTTTGAATTAGTGTATTTAGACCATTCATATTTAAAGTGATTACTGATATAGTAGGATTAAGATCTACTGTGTTCTTAAACTCTTTTCTATTTGCTGCACTTGGCCCTTGTTTCTTTTTTCATTTTCTTCTCTTTCTACCTTCTCTAATTTTAATTGAGCATTTTATATGATTCCATTTCTCTCTTTCCTTAGCATATCAACTATACTTCCTTTTACAATTTTAGTGGTTTTCTTAAGAGTTTGCAATACACATTTACAACTAATCTAGGTCCACTTTCAAATAACAAGATACTGCTTCATGGGTAGTCAGGTAACTTATAGTATTTCCAGTTTAATTCATTCTTAGAGTTTCCATCCCTCTGCTCACATTACCCATCAGTTCTTTACATCATCTACTTTTTCCATTACAGCCTTTAACATATTAATCATAGTTATTTAAAATTCCTTGGCTGATAATTCCTAAATCTCTGTCATATCTGAGTCTAGTTCTGATGTTTGCATTGTCTCTTCAGAGAATGTTTTTTATTGCCTTTTAGGATGCTTTGCAATTTCTTGTTGAAATACAGGCATGATGTATCAGGTAATAGGGAGTGGGATAAATAGGCCTTTAGTGTGAGTTTTGTCAAATAAATAACAAATCTGGACTTAACTAAAGAGGGATTTTATTTGAAAAGGCTATATCAACAGGGAGAACACTCTGCTCACAAAATCTGCCAGTGTCTCATAGTTCAGACAGAAAGGCAAAGAAATAGAAAGAACTGGTTGTATGGGGAGTCGATGAGATGAAACAGTGGGGTGATTGGACAGTTAGGCAGGAAATGTCTTTCCTTGCAGTTGGCCACTTTTGGATCATTAAGCAGGGCTTGTTCTGCATCCCAGTGCTTGTTTAACCTTAGGGGTGGGGGTAACAATCCAGGGCCCTGTGAGTAGGAGGTAAGCTTCCCTAAAATTTGGTTAACAGGAAATTTTTTCTTATTGATCAGAGGGAACAAACAGTTCAGCTAATCATTTATGAAACAAAAAATGGTTATCTGAAGGGTCTCTGCCTGGCCTTGTCCTTGATAAGCAAGGGGTTACCTACAAGTCTTATCTAAGTTGTGTTGGGTTTCTTTAACCATAACACTTTCCTAGGGTCACAGGGCTCAGGTAAAGTTCAACACCATCAGGTTGTACATTAATCTGACTAGGAATGTGCTTACTGAATATTTTCTATAGCTATAGATGTCATAGGCTTCAGATTTTTCTAATGCCCTTGTTTTTATTTCTCCTGTTGTCTTGGGTTTCCCTAAGAATTATTTCTTAAATAGAGTCTGCACCTTGCTACTCTTTCAGCTATAACCATTATTATACTGGAGCACTGTTGATTTGTTGGTAAGTAATGGGGGAGAAGCAGTGTTCTACAATCTTATTAAATCTCACTCTTTTTGTGGGAGTGTGTCCCTGGACTGTGACCTTCACAGATGTTTCTTAGCTTCCTCCTCCCCCTCTACTCTTAGACAGGAAAACTAGTGAAGGCTGCAGTTGGATAACTGCTATTCCCTCAGGTTGCATAAGGCTCTCTTAAAAGCTTTTCTTTTGTAGAGTAGGAATTTGTTTTGATGAATGCTCTGGGCTATTTCAAGATGAATACTTTTCTCCTCTCCCTGCCAGAGCCATGAGGGGACTTTTCTTGGCTCTTCACCATGAGAACCTCATGGAGTTCCTAGAGATAAAGCCCAGGAAAGTGTGGGGACCTCACAAGGACTGCAACCCCCAGGAGTTTCTCAGTCTCCAGTTAGTCAACACGCAGCCTCCAGTAATTCATCAAAATTACCATTTAAGTGTAACTCCCAGTTTATAGCTCCAGTGATTTGGGCTCCAGGTAAGCTATCTCAGCAGTGATTCTCTGAATATATCTATTTATCCAAGTTTGGAGTGGTCTTTGTCCTGTGATGTCAATACTCTGATGGGACCAATAAAAGTCATTGATTTCCAGATTTTCCAGTTTTTTCTTGTTTTAAGGAAGGGAGTTATGACTTTCAAGCTATTTATCTGCTGAAGCTGAAACCAGAAGTCCTCAATGTAAATTTTTTATGATTAAGAATCACTTTAAATAGTTAAATTGTAGAAAATCAAATGTATTAATTTGAATTTACTTCTCTTTTTTTACATCTATCCATGTGCATGACTAGTTGTTTCCACTAATATGGATATTCTGATAGATGCTTTCACACAATTAAAAGTTGGGGGGAATTATAATTTTCTCCACCTGGAGATGAAATGAACACTTATATCTGACATAATTTGTTGACAGATTATCTTACTTCTCTGTACACCTGTTTTCACATTTTAAGGCATATAATGCACAGAAAGCGATTTAAAAAACTAAAATTCAGCAGTTGATCATTTCATACTGTTTAAAATGTATAGTTTAATTGTTGAAAATGTTCTTAAAATAACACCAAAAACTTTATATAGCATTGAGAACTGGGCAGAATACATACTATTTATTTTTATTTATTTTTTTTTTCATAGCATATTTATTTACTTATTTATTATTGTGGGTAAAAATCAAAATTTTCACAATACATACCAACATTTGCAAAATGATATATAAATATATATGCATATATGTGCATTTGCTTACAAAAATGTTATTTATAAATATATTTTAAGAGGTGCTTAGATACCCAAAATATTACATGGAACCCACTGGGATTCCCATGTTGCCCACCTCCCACACCTCCCACCACATCCCACACAAACATCTCCCACAAGTGTGGCCCACCACCCTCAATGGACTTACACATACAGAATACATACTATTTAGAAACAGAGGATTTGGTCTCTACTGAACAGCCCAAATGTGTCTCCAAGAAACCCCAAAGCCAGATTTCTCCAATAAAATAAGTCACACAATTGTAAAAGTAAATATTTGTGAAGATGAGATCATGTGATCTCTTTTGACGAAGGAGAAACATATAAATACTGAGAAATAAAACATTACACAGATTTGGGTATGTGTAGACTAGTAGTATGGAAATGACACCTCTTTATGAAATTTTGCCTTGGTCTTCAGACTTATCATTGACTTTGAGTGCTAATTAGAGCCACTGTTTCAAATGTCTTAGTTTAAAAACATCGTAAGTATAATGATTTGAATAGATAAATTACAAAACATTATGAAAAATAACCTATGAAAAGTATCATGAAGAAAATAAGTAACAAATGAAAAACTGGAAGTACAGGAAAATCATATATCCAGATGATTTTGGCTGCAAATGACAGAAAATTAAACTCAAACCAACTTAAAATATTTTAAAAATATTCTCTTTTCTCATTTGGGTAGACTTCCACAGATCCTGGTCTAATTGTGATTCTCTTGATTCTGAACTCTCCTAAATGTTGGCATCATGCTCAGGTTGGCTTCCTTCATATTCATAAGTGGGTTGTGACTGAAAACTAGGGCTTTATTATTCTTTGTTTATTCCAAAGTGAGGAAATGTTCTACTTCCACAACCATCAAATAAATGTCTGTGGCAGTTTGAGATTATTTATGAATCTCAAAAAGAGAAAGATTATATTTGTAAACTAATCTATTCCTCTGGGTGTGATACCCTTTGATTGTATTAAATTCAAAAGTTTTAAGTTTACTTGATAAAATCAATTGAGGGCTTTTGATTCGACCATGTCAGTAAGGCATGACTCAAGTTGAGTCCCCACCCCCTTAGTGGGTTGATATAAACAGGCACTCACTCAAGAAGACACCAGAAGAGAACTCTGTCATGTTTGATCCTAGGTCCCCAGGGAGAGACGAACTAGTCACCTGATAGTTTGCAGCTGAAGGAAACAGAGCAGCTGAGAAAGCCTGGAAAGAAATGAACCCTATGCCAGAGACTGATGTAGGAAGCCCTGAGAGACCAGGCAGAGGTCAATGACCATCTTGCTTCAACACATGGCAACTGACCTTAGTGAGAAAGCAACCTTGAGCCAGACTCTTTAGGGCCTTGTAACTGTAAGCTTTTACCCAAAATAAATATCCTTTATAAAAGCAAACAGATTACAGGTACTTTGCATCAGCACCCCTTTGGCAGACTAATACAATGTCCTAAGCTTCTGTATGATTACATCACTCATAAACCAAATCATTCAATTCAGGGGTAATTCCATGACCTGACTGGTTTAAGCTTGGGCTGGTATCTACCACGATGGAAAGTAGGCTGTAATATCCCCAATTAAATAAGTTTAGTGTTCATCCATGGGAGTGCTTCTGGCTACCCCTGAACCAATCACTGATTGGTTTAGGCCCAAATTAGGTTCCCTGGGCCTGAGCTATTCACCATGGAATGGAGGATAGAATTGTCCTCTTTAGTTTAGACTAATCAGAATCTATCCCTAGAGATGGGAGTGAGGTTAATCCAGCCCAAACCACCAGGTTACTATACAATAGGGAGAGGGTAAAATTAATGTTGCACTGGCATCCGCAATATTTACTATCAAGACAGAAGGCCAATACATTTTTATAGATATTTATTATCATCAATAAGAAAAAAGCAAACACACAAAAGGAGAAATGACAAAAGACATGAAGAAGAAATTCACAAAAGAAGAAATACAGGTGATCAAGAAAGATATTCTACTTCAATAGCAGAGTAATTGGCATTATCATCTCTTGGTCAGATTATGAATTGATAAAAACTTTTCTGAAGGGTAGTTGGCAATTCACATAAAAAGTCTTTAAAAGAACATACATTTTTGCTTAGTAACTTAACTTCTAGGCATTTCATCTAAAATCATTACTGATGAGTTTGCAACACATGTACTCCCAAAGAAGTAGGCTTTTCTTGGGTCTCAGTGCCTTTGCAGATTCTCCCCCCTTTCGCCTGGAAAATACTCTCCTACCCTTTGGCCTGGTTATTTGCTTCTCATACTTTAGGATTAATTTCAGGTGTCTTTACTACATTTAACCTCCCCTCCATCCCTCCCCAACTCCTTGCCTTCAGAGACAAAGCTGCCTCAGCACAGTACAGCTTGTGTACTGTGAACCAATTTATCACATAAATTGAAAACTAAATTTAATATTACTCTCCTCCTTTTCCTGTCTTGCTTTCTCCCCAGTAGCTCATATCTTTCTACTTTCCTCCTCACCCCCCGTTTCCACTTACACCAACCTCTTTGGTTTTCAGGAAAGGGACAGACATGAAAGAAACTGAGGGCCTTTGATCTGTTTCCTCTGCCTGGAACTTATTCCCCCAAATAGCCACAGGTCAGTCGCTCCCTTCTTTCAACCTTTGCTTAAATGCCCTGGTACTAATAAGACCTTCCCTTACGAACCTCTGAAAAACAAAAACAAAACTTCCCCAATTGTCAACACCCACAACTTTCTCTATATGCCACATAATATTCTATTTTGTCACTAATGTTTACTCTGTCTACCTTGACTAGAATGTAAACCCCTTTAGGGCAGGGGCTTCCTCTCTTTGGTTCCTGATGTTTCCCATGAACCCATATGAGTGCCTGAAACAGTATGGATTTAATTAATATCTGTTAAGCAGGTAATAAAAATGACACCACAGATGTTCTCTTCACTTTTACTGACAGACAAAAACAAATCTGGATTTAGGTAAAGAGACATTATTTGAAAAGACTATTTCAATAGAGAGAATATTCCAACCATGAGATCTGTAAGCTTCTCAAAATCAAACTTACCCCTACAGGGAGGGGTAAGTAGGGCTAGCAGGAACTTTGTGGGGAAGGGAAGCAGTGGGGGTGAGCAGACAGTAAAACTGGGGTGGTTTAAAAGGAAATGTTTTTCTCTGTCATCAGCAGATTCAATTATCAGAATAAACCGTTAAGTGGGGATATCTGCATCTTAGTGCTTGCTGAGGCTTGGGGGCAAGCCAAAGTTCAAGGGCCTGTATAAAAGAGAGAAGCCTGATTAAAGTTTGATGGAGCAAACTCAACAGGTAAGTTATGGGTAATTGTGAGCACTTGCTCATTACCGTTCTGACACTCTTTCTGAATTCTCACTTCACCTCTCCCTTCAAATTCGTATTGCTCACTTGTTCCCAAGAATGTTTTTTTTTTTTAGAAAGTCAAAAGCCTCTGGTTAGGCAAGTTTTCAGTGTAACCATGTCCTCAGCTTCTCAGACTTCCGTGTTCCCTCCTCAAACTTCAATGAGATTCCAACTTTCTTCACATGTCACGGATATGTTTACCCAGAGCTACTTCTGCCTCTATCTTTGATTAATGGCATAACCATTTTTGGGAGCTTTATTTTTTTTTATTTATTTATTTATTTTTTTTTTAATTTATTTATTTTTTTATTATGGGTAAAAATCAAAATTCTCACAATACATACAAACATTTGCAAAATGATATGTAAATATATATGCATATATGTGTATTTGCTTACAAAAATGTTATTTATATATATATATACATATATTTTAAGAGGTGCTTAGATTACCTAAAATATTACACGGAACCTACTGGGATTCCCATGTTGCCCACCTCCCACACCTCCCACCACATCCCACACAAACATCTCCCACAGTGTGGCCCACCAACCTCAATGAACTTACACATCCTGGAGCCTTGCCACCAACCATAGACCACAGTTCACACTGTAGACCACACTCTCTCCCACTCAGTTCTGAGTGGTGTGTGCTGATTTAAAATGGCCTGCATCCATTGCCACAACAGTACTCAGGACAACCTCCAACTCCCAAAGAAACCCCTGTATTTCAACTGCTCATCCCCTCCCTACCCAAAAACTGTCAAGTGGCCACTGGCTCCACCTCATTGTTATAATTTCTTGCATTGCAAGAATCACCATATGTGAGCAAGAGAATACCATCAAGTCCACTCTAGTCCATAGTTCTTCCCCCAATCCAGAGGCGACTGGGATGGTGATGTCCACTCCAACTCCAAGTGATAGAGGGCTTATATCCCATGGATATGGTGGGTGGGATGATCCTGCCTGCAGATGCAGGCCCTCTCCATTCCCTGGGATGGCCATTTCCCATCGTTGTCTCCTCACCAGGTGACTTGGATGAGTCCATTGAGCTGTAGGGTAGGAGTTGGAGCTTTAATGAGATGTTTCACAACTATTTTTCTGAGATATTCTCAACTCCCTATGTAAACACTGGCACTGAAATTGCAAGTAAAACCATAATCTCTTCCCAACAAGGAGATGAGTCCCAAACCTTTAGCTGAAGGATCAGATGCCGCCGTTCTACAAGGGGTGCCTGGACCCCTGCAGCCACAGTCCGCGCAGGAAACGGCACTTGGTAAATCACTTTTCTTTCCTCCCTAGTTAAGCCACATTTCCTGAGAGGAAATGACTCTATCTCATGATACGGAGTAAGAAATATGTGGATAAAACAGTGGTGCTTGCTGGTTTTGAACACAGTTGCTGGCTCTACAGGAAGAAGAGATTTTTCTGAGGGAACTAGAGACAGGGTGCCACCGTTACCTACCTGCTTCAGTACAAATTGACATGCCTCCTCCCTCTGCGCTGCCTCGGCCCCGTCAGACGTCTTTTCTATCTTATTCCTCACTTAAGGATCTGATGCTACCCGGGCTCAATGGCTTTAGCTTTATGCGCTCCCAGACCCAGAGCCGTTTCCCGGCGCTGCGAACTACATTACCCAGAAGGCGCTGCGCCACGAGTAGCGGCGCCGCTGGGTCAATGAAGCACTTGGGGCAGGGGGGCGTTTGCGTGTGTGACGCGGCAATTCAGGCCGGGACTTCCGGCTTCGTCCGCGTGGCGGCTATTTTGTCTGCGCTTAGGTCGGTGCACGCTATCAGAGGCCCCGGAAAAGTGTGTTGCGCTTCGGCTGGTGGCAAAGGGAAGGCACACCGAAGCGGGTTCGAGGCTCGGCGGTGTCCCTGCCCGGGAAGACGCTGCCGCCCGGAACTGGATGGGGAGGATGAAGCCCAGGTCCTCTCCCTGTCGCCCACAGTTCCCGGTCCCTCACCTGCCCCGAGCCCCGAATGAGGGAAGCCTGCTCATTTCACTGCATCCCAGGTTCCGGACAGTGGGGTGCTCGTGGGTGAGGTCCCCATTCTTGACAGGCAGTGGGAGGAGATGTGGGAGAGGATGGCAGGCAGAGGGACCAGCGTGTGCCACCGCTTGGAAGTGCGACTGAGATAGGAACATTCGGGAAATGTGGAATCCCTCTGGTTTTTGCAGAGAACGGCGTTTGAGGGCTTGAGGCACGTCTGGAATGTCAAGCCTTCATTATTAAGTCTCTAGAAGCTATGGAGAGTTGCAAACAGATGGGGGTCACCATCTGGGATAGGCTTTTAGTTTCCAAAAAGTGGCTTAGAGGAGATAGGAGGTGGGGTTGATGAGGGTGGAGACAGAGAGACCATTGAGGAGGCTACTGCAGTGTACTCCTGGGGAGTTCTGGTGGGACCGGATTACAGCGGGGGAAGGTAATTAGATTCCATATAGATCTTAAGGACAGACCCATCAGGGTTTCCTGCTGCATTGGATGTGGCTATGAGCAAAGGGAGGGAGTAAAGGATCATCCTGTTGTCGTTTCTTTCATTCTTTCTATTTTTCCCTGAACATCTGGGGGAATGGAGATGGAGAAGTCAGTAGGGGGAGCAGGTTTCAGGAGGAATGTCAGGGGTTGGATTTTGGATGTGATTCTGAGATGTCCTGGAAGGGAATGGGGGTGGTTGTCACATGGGTAGTTGGACCACCAGGTTAGGAGTTCTGGGAAGGGTTTGGACTGGAGGTGTCCAAGGGGGCTTGAGACCTGGCCTAGGGCCTAACCTAGCCATCAGATTTAGGTGGGAAAATCTTAAGGTCCTTATCTCAGATTGTCTCTGAAGTGAGAGAGGGGAGGGCCAAGTGTCGGGCAGAGGGGGTGGGCATCCCTGAGGCTGCCTTCAGAGGGTAGTAGTCCTGCAGTCTCTGTGTGTTCTGGCTATTATCTGAGGGAGGGCAGGGCTGTACTGCATAAGGAGCCAGGCCTGGGATAGTGGCCAAGGTGATGTATAGTCAGCCCCATATAGGCTCAGCAGGACCCTGTATCCACTCCCTGTGGAGAAAGGAAAAAGGCAGCCAGGCTAGTGGCACAGCCCAGGCCCAGCCCCTTGGCAAGAGGGATGATCAAATGGTCCAATGGAAGGGCCCTGAGCAAGCTTGCCTTCAGCAGTGTATGCAGCAGGCAAGCCACATTGCCAAAAGGATTAGTGTGGTGGTTAATTTCACATGTCAGCTTGGCCAGGGCATAGTGTCCAGTGGTTTGGTCAAGTAAGCACTGGCCTGATTGTTACTGTGTGGGTATTTCATGGATAGATTTAAATCATTTTTCTGTCGATTGATCTATGGCTGATTACATCCACAATCAACAAAAGAGATTGCCTTCAGCAATGAGAGGAGTCTCCTCATCCAATCAGTTGGAGGCCTTAAAGCAAGAACTGAAGATTTTAGAAGTCAGAGAGAAGAGTTTCTATCTACTTCAGCCAGGCTGCCTCTCATGGGGAATTCCACTTCACCTTCATTGAGTTCCAACTTATGGCCTGCCATATGGAATTCGGACTTGCCAATTCCCCAGGTTGTGTGAGCTAATTCCTATAATAAATATCAAAAATACATATATATGAAAAATCTTATAAGAATCTTATAAATTCATATCTAGATTCATATACCTGGATTCATAGCTATATAAATCTCATATATATAACTACATTTATATATGTAAGTACATTTATATATCTATAAATCTGATTTATAGATATATAGATATATATATACTGCCGATTCTGTCTTTCTGGAGAACCCCTGACTAATAGAACCAGCATCCAACTGATCTGCTCAGGCCCACCTCCAGAATTTCTTTGTTCATTTATGATACAATTGCTTCTTTAAAAATGTCTCCAAATAAATACACACAATAGAAATTTAAAACTTGGAGATTTAACTGGTTAAATTTATGTGAATTCTTACTAATTGTTTGGAAAATTACTATATTTCTAAGCATTTATTTAAAATTAAAAAAAAAACTTAATTATCACAATATTTTAAATGCTTAAAAAGCAGGAATAGCACCTTCACTGTATTTGCACCAAAAACAGAAGTGTTATTTTGTGGACAGTAATAGCTGATACTTAGCCCTTGAGGAGTACTAAAGCAATTGATTCTGACATCCACTTTATGAGGTACGTTGTTATTATGCCCATTTGACAGGTGAGGACACTGAAGCACAGAGAGGTGGAGTCCTTGTCCAGGTTCGTGCACCTGGTAAGAGGCAGCACTGTAATTCAAACCCAGCTGATGTAGCCCTGAAGTTCACACTCTTAACTACTTCTCTACAGTGGACTTGAATTTCTATCTTCATTATATGTTCTCATTTGGGCTCCTGACAGTTGCCACCTTGGACTTCAGTGGTTCCAGCATTCACACTTCCTCAGAATTTGGCATTCCTTTGAGGGATGGAGGTTCAGATGATGGGCAGGTGGTGTCTTGATGAGGACCCGATCTGGTCACTGAACCCACAGGACATATGGGTCGTGTCATAATCACAAATTTGTACTTGCTTCTGGCTACCCTGATGGCCAGAAGGGAAGGCAAGGAGAGGGAGGCAAGGTCCTGGTTTCTGAGAATTACAGATGAATAGTGTCTTGTCATCTTCTGTCACAAGTTTGAAACCATGTCAACTCCACTCCCCACTCAGGCCTGAGAGCAGTTAGTCCTGATGGTCCCAAGTGTTGAATCATGTGACCTGTAAGAACACATCCCTTTATGGAACATGAAACCCCCCCTGTGAGTGCTATAAAATAAATAAATGTATCAAATGGTACAAAGGTTTGTTTTTATGTGATATTTTTAATCGTTCCTTGCTGTGTCATGGAGCCATTGCATTTATGATCTGACACATATCACCAGCATCCCTGCAAAGAGGCATCTCTGACTTACCTTCCCACAGCCAGTTATGAAGGACTTTGTGATGCTGATGATGGTGATAATATCCATAATCATAAGATGACAAATAGTATCCGCTCTTTTGTATTTACTGACATGAGGAAGGCCCTGTGCCAAGTACTTTTATGTCACTTTCCTTGAGGTAGGGAGTAATATTTTTCCATTTTGGTCACTGGACTTTGAGTTTAGAGCCGTAGAGCACCTATTAAAGCAGAGCTTATTAGGGCCTCGCTGCTGACATTTCTGATTCAGTATGTCTGGTATGGGAGCCATTAGCTTGCAAGTTCCCAGGTGATGCTGGTGATGCTACTGGTCCAGGGACCATGATTTGGGAACTACTGAATTAGGGGAATGTTAATATTGCTTGACAAAGGCTCTGCAAAGGAGATAATGTCCTCATTTTTTTCATTTTACATCTTAGTCCATGATGTTCTGAAGTTACCCAGGGCAAGACAGCCTGGAAGGGGCAAGCAAGGCTTGGGTTAGAAGCAGTGAACAATGCGAATATTCTCGCTGACCTGATTTTGTGATAAACAGGGTAGCCTAAACATTCGCTATATTAGAAACCATGCATGTGTCCCCAGACCTAGATTTTCTCCCTAGGTCTGGTTTTCAGAATGCTGGTGATAAACTAAGCCTGATTTATTGTGTTACCATCCTGTATGGGAAAAGACTGTAACTTTGGGTATCTTTGGTCAACCTTAAGACATATAGCAGGGGGACAGATGTGGCTCGGGTTGTTGGGCATCTGTCTCCCATATGGAAACCTCTGGGTTCAATCCCCGGGACCTCCCAGTAAAATAAAGAAAAAAGAGAAGTGTGGAGGTGCGTGGGCCACCAGGCCCCGTGTGTGGGTGCGCCACCAGACCCCACGAGCAGGTGTGCCGTCAGGCCCCATCCATGGGTGTGCTGTCAGGCCCCCGCGTGGGTGCACCACCAGGCCCCGCGAGCGGGTGCACTACCAGGCCCAACTAGCCAGTGAGCTGCCAGGCCCCATCCGTGGGTGCACCATCAGGCCCCATGAGCCACACAGCAAGATGATGACATAACAGGAGAGTGACACAAGGGAGAGCCAAGACAAGACAATGAAAAGCCAGGAATTAAGGTGGCGCAGGTGGTAGGATGCCTCCCTCCCACATTAGAGATTCTGAGGATCAAATCCTGGTGAAGATGGGGAGTGGCATGAGAGGAGAGTGCATGAGGCAGACATGGGGAGTTGCCCAGCGGATGGACAAAGAAACAGCAAAAACGGGGTGGGGCGTGAAAATGGATGAAAGTAAATAAATCCTTAAAAAATGTATAGGGAAGGAAGATACGGACTATAGTTAGTAGTACTACTTTGACGATGCTCTTTCATGATTTGTTAACAAATGTTTCACAACAAGGCAGGATGTTTGTGGGGGGGTGATGTGTGGGAGCCCTGTATGATGTTATACATGTTTGTTTTGTAAGTTCACAATGTTTACTGAACACTTGTTGTTTATGTATGTTCATGTATGAATGATATACTTCAATAAATTGTTTAAAAAGAAACAAAACAAAAACAAACAAAAAAAGAAGCAGTGAACACTCAAATCTCCCAGGGCCTGTTCTCCAAAATGGAGGTCACCTGCTGGAGACATCTGAGCATGGGGATTGTCCCAGGTGGCCATGGAAATCTGGGAGTGTCATCTTTAAGAAGAGGGGAAGTTCCACTTCCATCCATAAAGCATGGGGACAACCATTTCCCAACACACGTAGTGCTACTGGGCCTTTGCCCTGAACCACTGTGGGGGACCCTTTTGCCTGGACAGATGCAGGGCAGAAACTACCCAGAAGGCTGTGTCCCTGAGTCTGAGTTAGGGGCCCACCCACTGAAGGTTGGGGGATATGGGGAGGAGAAGCTGGGGATAAAGATGAGATGACAGCAGTGCTCTTGGAATTGTCCTTCTAGGGTGGAGAGAACCCCTGGAGCAGGCTAGAAACCAAAGTTGCTGAATTTATCTTTGCAGTTGTCATCTATTTTTTGCCAGTGGAGCTGGCATGCCACTGACAGTAGTGAATAGATTTTATGGTTGAAGACATTTATTTTTATTTGAAATGTGACTCCATTAAAATATTCAGTCATGAGCATGTGCAGGAGTTTTATAACCCTTTAGATGTAACCTCACAATGGGCTCCTGTTTTCTCTCTAGCACATAATCCTGTTTACTCTTATAGCCTTGATCACATCAGAACTTGTCTTACATTGTCATTTGTTGTCCATGTGGCTTGATCGCTCACTTCATTTCAGGCTCATCCCATTGCCCCTCCTCTGAGAAGCCTTCCTTGGTTAACTCATGGAAAGTTGCCCCCAACCTCTCTGGTCTTCTCAGTCTTATTTTTGTTGTCTTCATTTGTCCCTTGCTTAATTATTTAGTTGCTTGTGGATGATCTTTCTCCAACCCTGGAACTTGAGCTCCTGTCTGTGCTCTAGTTCCAGGTGGACAGAAGTGCTGAGCCAGTTACAGGTGCTCAGTAAATGGTTGATGAAGAAATGATGCTCCCCTTTTTTTTAGCTCCCATCACACTTTGAATAAATTCAACCCCTCTATCCCCTACCATGCCATGGAAGGTCCCTCCCTATGTGCCCTGGTGAGCCATCTCTGACCTTGTCTCTTTCCATTCTTCCCTTGCTCACTGCCATCTGGCCACATCAATCTGAACATGCCAAGCCCTTTTCCACTTCCCAGTCTTTGTCCTTGAAGTTCCCTCTGCCTGGGACACTGTCCCCAGATATCTCCTTGGCTGCCCTTTCACATCCTTCCAGGCCCTGCTCAAACGTCACCTAATTGGAGAGGCCTTTCCTGGCAGTTCTAGCTAAAATAGCCCTGTCCCCACCTGCCCTTATTTTGGCATTTTTGTGCAAGGAGTCTGGCACAATTACAAAAGCAGGGATGCGGGCTGGATTGAGCTTTTCTAGTTTGCTGGGGGAACAAATAGGAAAAATACTAACTGATAACAAAACAGTCATAAAAGCTGACCTTCAATGAGCCCTTGATATATGCTGAGGGACTATTTATGTACCACCTCATTTAACTTTCATCTCCTTAAAGTTAAATTCTATTATTATACCTGTTTTACAGAAGAGAAACATGATCAGAGAGGCTAAGTTGCCTACCCAAGGCCACACAACTCTTAAGTAGCAGAAACTCCAACCCAGTATGTCAATCACCAGAGCCTGCATTATTAACCATAACGATTGTTTTAGTTTGCCTTAGGGCTGCCGATACAAAGTACCCAAAAGGGGTTGGCTTTTATAAAGGGGATTTATTTGGGGTAAAAGCTTACAGTTCTAAGGCCGTGAAATGTCCAAATTGAGGCACCATCAGAGATGCTTTCTCACCAAAGTCAACCACTGTTGATCCTGGCATGTTGCCACATGGTGAAGCAAGATGGCTGCTGAACTCTGCGGAGGTTTCAGCCTTCCCCTCTGGGATCACCCTTTCCTCTTGAGTTGCTCTGTGGGCCCAGCCTTTTGGGGCTTCATGCTTAAGTGATCCTCTCTCTTACATGGCAGGATCAAACATAGTGGCTACCTTTTCCTGTGTCTGTGTCTCTCTGTGTGTCCATTTATATTAGACCCAGCAAGGGGGCAAAGACTCAATCTGAGTCATGCCTCACTGATGTAGTCCAATCCAAAGCCTTAAATCAATCTTATCAAGTAATCTAATCAAAGCCCCCTCAACTGAATTTAATGCAATCAAAGGGTATCCTGCCCAGAGGAATAGATTAGTTTACAAACATAATCCTTTTCTTTTAGGATTCATAAAAATAATTTCAAACTGCCACAAAGATATCTACAGTGGACTGGGAAGGTCTGGGGGGTGACACCTAAATTCAGCTTTGTAAGGTGGGCAGGCTTAGGAATGAGGGAGTACAGAGGGAGCATTCCAGGCAAGGGAACTGCATGGGCAAAAGCACAGATATGTGCTGTTCAAGGAGATACAAGGGTGGGCCTGTGTGGGTGTCCAGGGCTCCCCCAACCTGCAGAGATTGTAGAATCATTTGCTGGATGCCCATCCCAGCTGCACTGTGGTGATGGAGGAGTATGGGGGTTACATGCATAGACCTTGATTCAGAGGGACCCGGGTTCAGATCTCTGCTTATTAAATGTGTAGTTCTGGGCGACTTGCTAGAGATGGAGCTCCATGAGCCTCAGGTTACTGACTGTGACATGCAGATAATAGTGTTTACCTCGTGGGCTGTGGGAAGATTAAAACGAGAAGCAAAACCATGCTGTTCACATACACATGCCTGGCACTGCAATGTTTCTTTATGAATACTTTCTCCTTAATTCTCACAACGACCTGGTGAAGTGGGAACTATTATTGTGTTGATGCTCAGCTGAACTAAGTGACTTCCCCAAGGTCACACAGCTGGCAAGTCTCAGAGTAAAAAGGATGGATTCAAACCTGGGAATCTGGCTCCCGATCTGAGGACATTTAATCACTTTAATCCTCAGCATGGAGCCAGTCACACCATGAGGACCAGAAAGACTCAGCTGCTGCTGCTATCATGATTGACATTATTGTTATAATTATCTGTTTCCTCATTCCTCTGATGTCCTAGAGTGCTTACTGCCTGCTCCTCTCAGGCCACACGGGCTTGTCATGGTCTTGTATCTTTCTCCAGTGGCTTCCCCCACGGAAGACTTTTCACTCAAACACAATTGCATTCTGTCCAAAGGCAGTGTCTGCCTCCCTCTTCAACCCAGCACAGAGGTATTTTCCTCAGGAGATGTACAGACCTTGGGTCCCTCTGGATTTTTTTCCAGTGAGTGAATGACAGACTAATGTCACCCTTTGGCCCAGAAGGCTAAATCCATTGGCTCTCTTTGACTTTCCAGAAGTCAGTGGCCTTTGAGGACATGGCCTTGGCCATCACCTGGAAGGAATGGGTGCAACTGGACCTGGCTCAGAGGACCCTGTACTTGGAGGTGATGCTGTAGACCTGGGAGGACCCAATCTCTCTGGGTGGGTCCTCACCTGTCTCTCACTCAGGGGACCTGCAGCCTCCTTCTTCATTCTACCCTCTCACTCCAAACCTGGTTAATTCAGAAGACCTAGGTGACCTGCCCTCCTGCCTTCCTATAGCTCCCACCTTGTTCTGGTCTCAACTCCTGACTGGTCTCTCTGTGTCTCCATCAGGGGATTGGTGGGGCAAGTATCAGAGTCCCCTTCACAATGATTCAGACTGAGAAGAGAATTTATTGGGAAGAAATGGGGATATATCGCAGAAACCAAAGGTAGAATGTCCAACTAGGCCCTGTGAGAGACTGAAATCAAGAACTGAAAGGAATTGTGATTATGACCTGCCCTTGGGGTGTCTTGTCATTGCTTCTCTCTGGGTCTGCTCATGTCTCTCTCTGCCTATAGGCTTTTTCTACTACAGTAAGTTTGAGACAGGTTAGCCACTCCAATTCTTGCTCTCAGAGGCCCCGAGGTTCCTTACTTCTACTTTTCTCTGCAAGTTTTCCATCTTTACTCTCAATGTCTCTCTGCAGCTGGACTTTTCTGTGTGGGAGTTCTTGAGGCAGGAAACAGGCAGCCCAGTCCAGTTTCCCTCGAACTTACCCCATTGCTCAGCACAGGCGAGCCTCAGTCTGAAATCTTTATCCTTATACCCATAAGCAGGAAGCTGAGTAGCCCAGTTTGGTTGGATAAATGGGTCCCTACAGCACAGTTAGGGGTCATGGGTGATGGGCCATTCTCCAAGAAGGAGGGTCGGTCAGACAGGAGCCCAGGAGGCCTTTACCATCACTGCCTCCTGGTATCTTTTTAAACAATACAATCTTGGTTAAAGTGCTTCTTTGTTCCCTGGCCTACAGGATCTCAGCCTGGGCCAAGATCTTCTACTGGTATGGATAGACCAGCTGAGAAAGCCATTCCTTTCTCCACCCCTGTTGTGGGTCAATATAAAGAGAAGCATCAGCCGTGACATGAGCAATGTACATGTGTCAGGCCTATTCTAAGCACTGTCCAGTTTCCACTCATTTAATTCTCACAGCCTCTCCATCCTTGGCAATGTAAGGAAAATATGGCCAATGCAATGAGTCTCAATTTAGAAGATGGACATTGATTTTGAGATAATGTCCTCTGCCTTCTTTGCTTCTAAAAGTCCTTTCTTTTCTGAAATGTTGGTGAGAGTATATAATAATTGATGTCTATATAAATGTCCTTATTTGACCAAATAACTGTATGGGTGTCCCAGTTTTTGTTTGTTTACTGGTTCATGAAATACTAAAGTCTGGGACTAACCAAGTCAGCCCCTCCCCCTGGCCCCTATTGTTGTAGGATAACTCCTCATTTCATTTTTTTCCCTTTATCTCCATGGCCTGCTTTATCTAAGGATGCTGGCACCAGACAGGGCTCTGAGCCATTTTCTTCTTAGTGTACCACTCAGGAGCCCAGGCTCTGGAGCCAGACTGTCTGGTGTCAAATCCCAGCTCTGCTACTTATGAGCTCAAGGGCAAGTTACTTAACCTTTCTGTGCTTCAGTTTCTTGGTTAAAAGTATGAAATTCAGAGGGCTGTTGCCAGTGCAAACAGGTTAATGTATGAAAAGGTATTAGAACAGATCCTGCTGCTTACTGACTGTGTGCGGGTTAGTGGTTATACTCCCTGCTGTGATCAACACTATTATTGATATTGTAATCATCGTCGTCATCGTCATCATCATCATCAGCATCATCATGCCTGGACTTAGCACCATCTGCAGCCACACTGTGTACCTCTGTGGTTAAACAGCACAGACACCAGTCACAGTCATACCTGGGTTCTTGTTTTGGCCTGGCCACTCACCACAACCACTCATGCCCTTTGATAAATCAATTTGTCTCCCTGACTATCAGTGTCTTCATTTATAAAACATTGCCTGTGAAGGCACCTGCTTCATGAGGATGTTGTGAGTAAAACCAGAGATGGAACCATTGACTGCCAGTCCTACAGCAGGAAGGGTAGGGTAAGACTTTACTTTGTTTGCCCGGTATGCTATAACAAAGTGCCACAGATTATTTGGCTTAAACAACAGGAATGCATTATCTCACAATTTTGGAGGTTAGACATCCAAATGGAAGTGTCAGCAAGGCCATGCTTTGTCTGCAGTCTGTAGCATTCTGGTGGTGGCTGACCAGTTATTCATAACACAATCTCTGCCTCTGTCACATGGCCATCTGTCTCCTTCTAGCTCCTATTCCTTCTCTGCTTATAAGGACAACTCCAGTCATATTGGATTAAGGCCCACCCTGATTCAATCTGGCCTCCTCCTAACTAATAACATCTTCAAATATCCTATTTACAAATGGTTCACATCCACAGGTTGGAACTTGAATGTGTCCTTTTGGGGCACAAGATTCAATCCATAACAGTATCTAAACAAGCCTCTGATTAATGAAGACCCATAACATGTTCCCGAATGATGAGACTCAATAAGTTAAATATGTCAGTTTTTCTCCAGATTAGTCCATAGACTGAATTGAAGTTTATGAATGCATTTAAAATGGTTGCCACCTGGTAAGAATATGGTAATGCATGGGAAAAATACAATTAATGTCATATGAATACAGTTAACAGCAATATTGTAATAGTCTTACATCAATGTCAAAGAAGTTACTAAATCAATGCTAAGAGTCAATAATAAGGGTTATGGGATTTTTTATTTTGGAATAAGGAAAACATCCAGAAATTTACTGAACCAATGACTGCACAACTCTGTGATGAAAGTGAGAGCCACTGAGTGTACACTTAGGATAGATTGTACAAGACATGGGACTGTATAACACATGTGGTGAAAGATGGACTGTGGTTAACAGTACAAACATGAGAATGTTCTCTCATGAACTATAACAAATGTACAATACTAATGCATGGTGTTAAAAATAAGGGGTGTATGGAAAAAATATACCAAATATAACTGTGGACCATAGTTAGTGGGTAATAGTTTGATGTTCCTTTATAATCTGTAACAAATATTCCACAACAATGTAAGGTGTTGGTGGAGGGGTGATGTATGGGAATTCTGCACATTGTGCATGATTGTTTCATTAGCTCATAACTTCTCTAATAATAATAATTATATATACATATATATATATATATATGTATATATAATTGTTGCCACAGACTTTGGGGCATGGTAACACCCATAAAAGTTAGTTTTGGTCTTATGATTAGGTTTAAGATTCCTGTTGGCAGCATAGAAAGTTGTTTAAGCACCTGGACTTGGGAGCCAGCATGTGAGTCCTGTCACTGCCATTCCCTAACTGCAGGACATGGAACATATTATTGCACCTCATTGGGTCTCAGTTTCTTCATCTGTGAAAAAAGAATGCTAGCAGTCCTTGCCTGAGAGTGTTATTGTATGAATTAAAACAGATTAATACTTCACAACCAGCAAGATGGCAGCAGAGTAAGGAGCTCCTAGAGTCAGCTCGTGCTACAGGGCAGTTAGTAATCACCCAGAGTTATCTAAAGCATCTGTTTGGGGGCTACAGGAAACCAGAAGAACACCCTGCAATATCCTTGAAAAAATGGAAGGAGGAGACTGCCCATCTGCAGAGAAGATTCGTGAGTAGAGCACTCCATGCCTCAGAGGCTGGGGCCCATTCTCCACTGGCAAAACAAGCCACCTCGGAGCTATTCTGTGGCTGGAATTGGGGGAGGAAAAGACGGTTGGTGACTGACTTCAGCTATTGATTAGTAAATTCGGTGGGCTAAAGTATAACCCTAAGAACAGCTAAAATTTGAAACTGTCCAAGTCCGAAAGAGGCCAGTACAACTAAAGTCTAGGCCTGCACTACTTGAATTATTACACATGGCTGTGGCTCTGTCCCTACCCCTGGCAAAGGATAAAGTTGGGAGAAGTTTCATCAGTCCCTGGGGCAATAAGGGCAGCTTGAGCCTCCATAGCTTTCAGCACCAACTACATCCTTGGCTCCTACTACACAACCAGCAAGGGACAAAGGGCAAGAAAGCCATAAACTAAAGAGAAAAACTGCACCCAGAATAAATATATCTAGTAAGCCAGATGCCAAGACACCACAAAAAAATTACAATCCATACCAAGAAACAGGTAGATATGGTCCAGTTAAAGGAACAAGATAAGCTTCCAGATAACATAAAGGAGATGAGACAACTAATAATATATGTTCAAACAAATCTCCTTAATAAATTCAATAAGATGGCTAAAGAGATTAAGGATATTAAGAAGATATTGAATGAGCACAAAGAAGAATTTGAAAGCATACATAGAAAAATAGGAGATCTTACAGGAATGAAAGATGCAAAAAATGAAATAAAAAATACATTGGAATCATATAGCAGCAGATTTGAGGAGGCGGAAGAAAAGATTGGTGAGCTTGAAGAAATGGCCTCTGAAAGTGAACATACAAAAGAACAGATGAAGAAAAGAATGGGAAAAAAATGAACAAGGTCTCAGGGAACTAAACAACAGCAACAGACATGCAAACATATGGGCCATGTGTGTCCCAGAAGAAGAGAAGGGAAAAGGGCCATAAGAAATATTTGAAGAAACAATGGTAGAAAATTTCTGAACCCTATTGAAGGACATAGATATCCATGTCCAAGAAGCGCAATGTACTCCTGTCCAAATAAAACCAAATAGACCAACTTCGAGGCACATATTAATCAGAAAGTCAAATGCCAAAGACAAAGAATTCTAGAGCAGCAAGAGAAACACAATGCATAACATATAATGGATACCAATAAGATTAAGTGCTGATTTCTCATCAGAAATCATGGTGGCAAGAAGACAGTGGTATGATATATTTAAGATGCTACAAGAGAAAAACTTCCAGCCAAGAAACTTATATCCAGCAAGATTGTCTTTCAAAAATGAGGGCGAGTTTAGAATATTCACAGATAAACAGAAACTGAGAGGGTTTGTAACCAAGAGACTGGCTTTGCAGGAAATACTAAAGGGGGTGCTAAGGTCTGAAAAGACAAGAAAGAGAGGCCTGGAAGACAGTCTAGAAATGAAGATTATATCAGTAAAAGTAATTAAAAATCTCAAAAGAGTGGTGAAAATAAAATATGACAGAGAAAACCCAAAGGTCAAAATGGGTGAAATAACTGCCTTTACTGTAATAAGATTGATTGTTATTGGATTAAACTCCCCAATCAAAAGATGCAGACTGGCAGAATGGATAAGAAAATATGAGCCACCTATATGCTGTCTGCAAGACACGGACCCTAGATCCAAGGATACCAATAGATTGAAAGTGAAAGGCTGGAAAAAATATTCCACATGTTAAGTAACTATAAATTAAAAAAAAAAAAAGCCGGAGTAGCTATACTTATATCAGTTGAAATAGACTTTATAAGAAAATAGTAATGTGTACTCTGAGGAGGAAGTCGGGAAAAATATCCATTTACAATACTGACTAAAAGAATCAAATATTTAGGAATAAACTTAATCAATGATGTAAAACACTTGTATTCAGAAAACTACAATGCATTGTTAAAAGAAATTTTAAAAGTCCTAAATAATTGAAAGAACATTCCATGTTCACAGATTGGAAGACTAAATATCATTAAGATGTCAATTCTACCCAAATTGATATACAGATTCAATACAATCCCAATAAAAACTCCACCAGCATTTTAAAAAATAAATGGAAAACACGATTATCAAATTTATTTGGAAGGTTAAGGGGTCCCGATTAGGCAGAAACATCTTACAAAGGAAAAGCAAAGTTGGAGGACTCTTACTTCAAGACTTTAAATCTATTTTCTAGCTACCGTGGTAAAAACAGCATGGTACTGGCATAAAGACAGACACATAGACCAATGGAACCAAATTGATGGTTCAGAAATAGACCCTCACATCTATGGTCAAGTGATTTTTGACAAGTCTGTCAAACCCACCCAGCTCTGGCAGAACACTCCATTCAACAAATGGTGCTGTGAAAACTGGATATCCATATCCAAAAGAAGGAAAGAGGACCCCTATCTTATACCTTATACAAAAGTTAATTCTAAATGGATAAAAAGCCTAAATATAAAAGCATGAACCATAAAACTTCTACGTAGAAAATATAGGAAAACATCTTCAAGATTTGGTGGTAGGTGTTGGATTCTTGAAGGAGAAAAGAGAAGGACTGAGATGGACTACTGATGCTTAATGTATGTAGAAGTTTTAATTAACTTTACTGTAAAAGTGTGGAAATGTATAGAGTTGATGGTAACACATTATAGTGAGTAACAGCTGGCTTATAAATGGGAATGTGGCTGGAAAGGATAGTCTAGGGAAGTAAATGTCAGTTGAAAGAGAACTGGAGAATAATCTAGGGACTGAATAACACAGTAAACCCAGAGCTGTATGAGAATTGTGGTTGATGGTACAGATGCAAGAGTGTCCTTTGTGAGCTAGAGCAGATGTACATCACTATTGCAGGGTGGTGGGAATGTGGAGAAGCCTGGGAAAAATACAACTGGAGTTACCTATGGACTGTGGTTAACAGCAATATTGTAATATTCATGCATCTATGCCAAAGATGTATTGTGTTGGTAATGGGGGAGTATGGAAAATGTGTGCCAAATGTACTCTATGGATCATGGTTAGTGGTAATAGTTTGATGACATTATCTCATAATCTGTAACAAATGTTCCACCACAGTGTAGTGTGTTGATAAAGTGCTGTGGTATAGGAATTCTACACATGTGTATGATTGTTTTGTAAGTTCACAACTTCTGTAATAAAAATATATTTTAAAAAATAATAATAGGGTGGGTTGGGGGGAAAATACACCAAATGTAAGATACTTTGGTTAGTAGTAATATTTTGAGGATGCTCTTAAATCGTTAGTTAAAAATGTTTCCCAACAATGCAAGGTATTGCTGGTAGGGTGAGGTATGAGAGCCCTGTATGATAATATGTATGTTTGTTTTGTAAGCTCACAAATATTACTATACACTTATTGTTTATGTATGTTTATGTATGAGTGGTATACTTCAATACATTAAAAAAACAGATTAATATTTCTAAATCTCTTAGAAAAGAACTGGGCACATAACAAGTGCAAGCCACATTTTTGCTAAATAAAATGAATTAATAAATCCCACATGTCCTTTCACTCAAACATTTGGTGGCTCATTTAACAAGGAATTGGTATGAATGGGAACTGAACAGAGGCCTAAGGGCTTCTCCTGGTTTATGATTAGGGCACTGGGTGGGGTTGGTAGTGTTTGGCCTTATTTGGCTTGCCTTTTCTGGGTTTGAACCTCTGCCCTATGAGTGAGGTAGGCAAAGGCAATTAGGGCCCACAGTTCTTAACCCACTGTGGCCTAGGGTAGAGCCTCTTCCACACAACACTGGAGTGGGTGGAGAAAGGGACAGACTGTCTGACCTCTCAGCTTCACTTGCCTTTTATTTAGCCTCTAACACAGAGTTAGGGCAAATAAATTCTGATGGCCTGACCCTCCCAGAGAGATATTGTGGCTTTTGCTGGGGATACCTATCATTTTGGCCAAACCCACTTCCATCATATGAACTGGATGAGGAATTTAGGGAGCAGGTCATGGCTCAAGTGCCATTGATTCTCACTGTTCTTATGGAGATTTAGGAGATTTTCTTTGCAGCAGTTTGATATTATTTATGAATTCCAAAAAAAAGATATTGATTGCATTTGTAAACTGGTCTGTTCCTCTGGGCGTGATACCCTTTGATCATGTTAAATTCAAAGGTTTTACGTTTACTTGATTAAATTAAGATTAGGGCTTTGATTCTACCATGACATTAGGGCAACTCAGTGTGAGTCCCCGCCCCCTTCCTGGGCTATATAAACGGACACTCAATCAAGGAGATACACAGAAGCAGATATGCGAGAAAAGAGAGAGAGCACCATTGACGTGGAAGAGGACTTTGATTCTGCAGCTCTGGGAAGAAAGATGAGCCATTCAACTGATAGTCTGCAACTGAAGAGAACAGAGCAGCTGAGCCCTATGCCAGCCTACAGCTGAGATCAGAAGTAGCTGGACCCACAGAGCCTTAAGAGGGAAGAGGAAGGCTGAACCCTCGCAGACATTGCCCACCATCTTGCTTCAACATGTGGCAACTGACTTTGGGTGAGAAAGTGCCTCTTATGATACCTTGAGTTGGACTCTTTAGGGCCTTGTGACTGTAAGCTTCTTCCCCAAACAAATCCCCTTTATAAAAGCCAACAGAGTTCTGGTACTTTGCATCGGCACCTCTTTGGCTGACTAGTACATTCTTGAGTAAATGTGTTTTTGTTAATTTGCTGTATGCCCTTAGGAAAATTTCCAAACATGAAATGTTTGTTTCTTAAAATAGTTTTCATCAGTTATGTTGATTCTTTTGGGAGTGGGTCCACAGACTCCATTGCAGAAGTGGAATCTGTCCTTTATTTCTGACTAATCTTTGTCTCTGAATACATTTCCTTTTTGGAAGAACTTGAAGCAACTTTACTTCTCTAAGGCAGCATTCTCCATTTTAGAGTAGAAATATCTTATATTACCACAAGTCAGGTAGTTTTCATTTACCTCCTTTTAGTCTTCTAGGTTAATGTGTCATTAACCTGACTTTTTGAAGGGCTGGACTAGTTTTAATTACAAGCAGTTTACAGCAAATTAATTTATTTAAAATACTCTCATTACAGTTCTTTAGAGTTAAAATTTCAAAATAAAGGCTCTAACTTACAGTAGTAAAACGTCCCCAGTCATTGTGCTTAGAGAAACATTTTCAAATGTTACTGCAGCAAAAACACATCTTTCTGAGCTTTATGTAGCACTTTTCAACTTATTGGCAGCTCATCATTTGCTGAACGCATTCAGTGAAATATACAACTAGCAGACTTGGAAACTTCACTGAGTAAGAGAACTAACAGTGGCTAAAGACATGAAACTGTTTGTGATACTTAGCACAGAAAACAAGGGCTAGTGGGAAAATACAGATCCCTTAATTGTATTCTTTACACACTTGCATGTAAATGGTTTGTATATATGCATGTGTTTGGTATGTGTGTAGCAGAATGTGACAAGTAACATGTTTATGAGTCCACCATATTTTTGGGGTTTACATCAAAGGAGGCAGCCCATTGCATCATTGTATAAATTTGAGTTTGCAAAAACAAGACCTGAAAGAGGTTTTTCCCTCCCAGTCATTTTGCTTGAAATTAGATAATATTAGACTATACACCATAATAGATGAAAGTGGCCTGGTAATGACTCCACACTCTGAAGAACTAATCTTTTCACAGGGAAAATAAATTGAAGGAGAAAACCAAAAATATAGTGCAGGGTAGGCAGTGGGATGAAATCTGAGAACTGGGGTTCTGTGATTAATGGCCAATATGTTGCTAATCAAGATGGTTTATCATTGTGTATCTCTCTTTCCCTAGTTATTCAATAAAGGGGTAAAATGTATTATACTTATTTGGCATACTGTTTTGTGAGTGTACAAAACAATCATTCATAACATATAGGATTCCCGTACATCACCCCACCATCGACCCAACTTGAATTGTTGTGGAACATTTGTTACAAATTATGAAAGACATCATTGAAATATTACTGCTAACTATAGTCCATAGCTTACATTTGGTGTCTTTTCCCCATAAACCACTGTACAATTAACACCATGCATTAGTATTGTACATTTGTTATAGTTCATGAGAGAACATTCTCATATTTACACTGTTAATCACGGTCCATCATCCACCACAAGATTCACTATGTTATGCAGTCCCATGCCTTGTACAATCCATCTAAAGTGAGTACTCAATGGCTCTCAGTTTCATCACAGAGTTGGTTGTCATCACCTCAGTCAATTTTAGAACATTTCCTTTATTCCAACAGAAAAAATCCCATTCCCCCTTATATCCCCCTATTGTTGACCCTTAGCATTGATATAGTACCTTCTTCACCATTGATGCAAAATATTACAGTATTACTGTTAACTAAAGTCCATAATTACACTAGTTATATTTTTCCATGTACCACCATTTTCTTAACACCTTGTAACAGTGACATATCTTTGTTCCAGTTCATAGAACATTCTTGTAATTGTACTACTATCCACAATCCTCATCCACCACTGAATTCACTATGTTATACAATCCTAATATTCTCCTCTAGCTTTACATCTATTGACAGTGACGTAGCTAGAAAACCCTTTTCAGCCACAATCATATTTGTAAATTAACAGTGTTAGTTATACCCACTAGAATGTGTTACCATCAACTCTATCCATTTCCACACAATTTCAATCAACCTTTTAAAAAATTCTACATACATTAAGCATCAGCTTCCCCTTCATAAACTTCATTATATCTCCTTGAAACATATACTCTAGATTTTAACTCCATGAGTTTACACATAATATTTAGTTCATATTAGTGAGACCATACAATATTTGTCTTTTCCTATCTGGCTTATTTCACTCAACATAATGTCCTCGAGGTTCATCCATGTTGTCATAAACATCCCAACTTCATCATATGTATGTACTATATTTTGTTCATCCAATCATCGGTTGATGGACCTTTGGGTTATTTCTTCCATCTTTTAGCAATTATGAATAATGCCAGTATGAACATCCATGTGCAAATATCAGTTTGTGTATCTGCTTTCGGTTCTTCTGAATATATTCCTAGTATCAGTCTTGGTGGATCATACAGCAGTTATATATTGAGATTCCTGATGAACTGCTAAACTCTCTTCCACAGAGGCTGCACCATTCTACATTCCCATAAACAGTGGAGTATTCCTATTTTTCCACATCCTCTCCACCACTTGTAGTTTTCTGTTCCTTTTTAAAAAATAATGGTCATTCTATAAAGTGTGAAATGATATCTCATTAGGTTTGATTTGCATTTCCCTAATCACTAGTTGTGGGAGACAAGGGAATGGGATGCATCATCCCTGCCAACACCTGTCATCCCACCCACCACCTAAATGAAACATACCCTGAGGCACGTAACTGCCCAGCATAACCTGTACATTCGCTGTTTAAAAAATAACAGGGCTTCTGCAAACTTTAATCTCCTCACTAAACACCCTGTTTGCGCACCTCATGTAACTTTTGCAGAAACTATGTTCTCATATCCTATGGAATGTTTTTGTCCTGAAAAACCTTATATTCCCCCTCACTTTCCTGTCTCTTTGTGGAGTGCTAACTTCATTTTTTGACCAGCCACCATCAAAAAGCCTCTCCTGTTCGTAAGTCCCAATAAAGCTTTTGTCTAACTATTTGTCTGATGTGTTCTTTGGTCATACAGCTGCCCCAACCCATGCCCTTCAAATTTGGGTTGAAACAATTAGCAAGCCAGCCAGGAGACTGAAGGATCACTGGCAGTGGTGGGCATGAGCTCCGGGAAGGGAGAATCTGCATGGGGACATCCCGAGTTGTCCTATTATGCCCATGTGGGCAGGGGTGGCTGCCCTCCTAGACGAGTGGGGTCCAGACTAGTGGGGACCACCGAGAGAATATGGAGTTGCCCACTTGCTTGACTGTTGTGGAACTCCGTGTGATTACAGAGATGCCCCCAAAACACTGATAGGAGTAGAGCAAGTGCTGCAAGAACAAAAGATTAGGAAGTTTAGTAAAGATAGCAGGCATGCTGCCACAGCATTTGGCTGGCCGTTGCTAGGGATGGTACAGTTAGCTACAGCAGATTGTCTCAAGAAAAACAAAGCAATCCACTGCTTAGAAGAAGAGTTAAGGGAAGCGGCTGTGGCTCAATCAGTGGGGCTCCCGTTTGCCATGTGGGAGGCCCCGGGTTCGGTTTCCGGGGCCTCCTGGTGAGGGCAGAGTCCGCCCGCACGGCGTGGTTGGCTGACCCAGCAAGCACGGGCAGCAAGGGGGGGATAAATGAATAAATAAATAAAATCTTTAAAAAAAAAAAAAAGAAGAAGAAGAGTTAATGCTATAAAGGGATTTGTGGACTTCCACCTCCGCCTTAGTGACAGGTCTCTCTGAGCAACTAGATAAGAAGGAGCTAGTGATTCAGATGTTGCAACTATAGAAGAATCTTTAAATCCTGTTAAGCTGTTTGTGCAAAGAAAGGCTAAACCACAGATACAACATCCTGCACAAGCAGAAGTGCTAAACAGGACACAAGCAGTAGAGTTAATCAGTGAAACCATGCTTTTAAGAAAATATACTGCTAAAGAGTTAACTGAAATAAGCAAAGCATTCTGGCAGCAACTCCGCAAATCCCCTGCCGCCTGGATGCTGTGACTGTGGAAGAGTGGGGGCTGATGGAATTAGTTTAACTGCTGGAGAAGTAGAAATACTTAGCAACATTAATGTTCTCTGTTTTGTTTCCATGTTGATTCTAACTGGGCCTGAATAGCCACATTGATAAAAAATGGTGCTGTTAAAATTTAGTAAATTTTAAACCCGACAACTCTATAAAAGTAAAAGAGGGAAAAATATAGAAAAATCCTACCTACTTTGGTAAGCCTGCAGTTAAACCATGGTTTAGTCCTATTGCAGCCAGCCTCCCCTGCCAACTTGTCTCTAAAAAAACTGTTTCTAGTATTGTATTTTATCTAGTATTTGAAATGAAGAGAAGTTGTATTTGCATATAACCAAATTGAGTCATTATTCTGGCAAGTTTGCTTAGTGTTAATGGTAATTGTATGTTGTAAGAAGTTTGCTTGGAGACAGTTTCCAAAATCATCTTGGTAACTTAGGTATGTAAGGTATATAGAATGTGTTTTTATTATTAAGGTAAAGAAAGTAATTTTGTCCTAAGCTAAAATGACTGGTTATTAAAAAAGAGGAAAATGTGGGACAAAAGCTTAATGGATACAGAAAGTGCAGAAGGTTCATGGAAAAGGAATTTTTGTGGTCAAAGTTGAGTAAGATTTAATGGATCTAGCTATAAAGTTTTAAAAGCTTTAGTATCAAATATATACTAGTGCAAAACTAAAATTTGGTTCTTTCTCTGTTAAAGTGACAAGGTTTCTTAAATCATTGGTCTGTTTTAGCAAGTTTACAAAGAGTTTTCTCCTGACTAATCAGTACACAAAGTAGAAAGTCTGTTTTATCAAAATAGCTTCATGTACTTTAATTCATCGTGTCCTTGGTTGTTTAAGAAAAACAAGTCTTCTCACTTTTAAAAGAACATAATGTTCGGGGGGAAACCCAGCAAGATGGAGGCAGAGTAAGGAGCTCCTAGAATCTGCTCCTGCTACAGGGCAGTTAGTAATCACCCAGAGCTATCTAGAGCACCTGTTTGGGGGCTCCAGGAGACCAGAAGTGCATCCTGCAACATCCTTGAAAGAATGGAAGGAGGAGACTGCCCATCTGCAGAGAAGATGCGTGAGTAGAGCATTCCACGCCTTGGAGGCTGGTGCCCACCCTCCACTGGAGGCACAAGCCACCTCGGAAGCTGTTGGCTGGAATTGAAAGCTCCACTTCCCAAAACGGGGGAGGAAGAGAAGGCTGGGCATCAACTTCAGCTACTGATTACTAAATTCGGCGAGCTTAAGTATAATCCTAAGAAGAGTGAAAGTTTGAAACTGTCCACATCAGAAAGAGGCTGGCGTCTGCCATCTTAACTCCAAGCCTGACATGAGGGGAAGCGGGGCTGACTGAAAATCACAGTGCTGGTAGGGACTGGCTTTTTTCCCCATCTAGATCAGATTGCAGCTCTAGCCTAAGTCCCAGGCCCATCTTGTGCAGGGAGGAAGCTGGGGGGAGCTGCACCAGCCTCCCTGGGAAATTACAGGCCACGCCGTGGAGGCCAGTGATCATCCTACTTTGGCAGCACAAGCCACCCCCGGAGCTATTCTGTGGCAGGAATTGGAAGCTCCATTTCCCAAAAACAGGGGAGGAAGAGACAGGTGGCCACTGATTTCAGCTACTGATTAGTAAATTCGGTGGGCTAAAGTATAACCCTAAGAACAGCTAAAGTTTGAGCCTGTCCAAGTCAGAAGGAGGCCAGTAGCAGCCATTTTGACTCCACCCCCAGCATGAGGGGAAGCCGGGCTGACTGAAAATCACAGTGACAGTAGACACCAGTTTCTTTCACCCAGATTTGTCTGCAGCCCTAGCCTAGGCTTCAGCCCCAACTCTAGCAGGGAGGAAGCTGACAGGCCCTGCACCAGCCTATGCAGGTAACTGCAGGTACATTTGGCTGGCACAGACTGAATAATCAGAAGTCTACCAGGGCAACTGCTGTTATCTTGGACCTGCACTGCATAGATTGCTGCCCACACCTGCAGCTCCATCCCTGCCCCAGGAAGGGGAGAAAGGGATGTGAAGCTTCATTAGCCTCTCTGAGCAACTACAGTCTAGGCCTGCATGAGTTGGATTATTCCACACAGCTGTGGTTCTGTCTCTACCCCTGGCAAAGGAGAAAGTTGGGAGAAGCTTCATTGGTCCTGGGGGAAATGAGGGTAGCTTGAGCCTACACAGCTTATAACACTAACTGTATACTTGGCTCCTACTATACAACCAGCAAGGAAGAAAGGGCAGGAAGCCCTAAACTAAAGAGAAAAACTGCACCCAGAGTAAATCTAGTAAGCCATTTGCCAAGACACCAACAAAAAATTACAATCCACACCAAGAAAAAGGAAGATGAGGCCCAGTTAAAGGAACAAGATAAGCCTTCAGATGACATAAAGGAGTTGAGACAACTAATCATAGGTGTTCAAACAAATCTCCTTAATAAATTCAATGAGATGGCTAAAGAAATTAAGGATATTAAGAAGACATTGGATGAGCACAAAGAAGAATTTGAAAGCATACATAGAAAAATAGCAGATCTTATGGTAATGAAAGGTGCAATAAATGAAATTAAAAATACACTGGAATCATAAAATAGCAGATTTGAGGAGGCAGAAGAAAGGATTGGTGAGCTTAAAGAAATGGCCTCTGAAAGTGAACATACAAAAGAACAGATGAAGAAAAGATTGGAAAAACTTGAACAAGTTCTCAGGGAAATAAACAACAGCAAGAGATGTGCAAACATACGTGTCATGGGTGTGCCAGAAGGAGAAGACAAGGGAAAGGGGGCAGAAGGAATATTTGAAGAAATAATGGTAGAAAAATTTCCAACCCTATTGAAGGACATAGATATCCATGTCCAAGAAGCATGACATTTTCCATCTGAAAAAATCAGAATGGACCAACTCCGAGACACATACTAATCAGAATGTCAAATGCCAAAAACAAAGAGAGGATTCTGAGAGCAGCAAGAGAAAAGCAATGCATAATGTATAAGAGATACCCAATAAGATTAAGTGCTGATTTCTTGCCAGAAATCATGGAGGCAAGAAAACAGTGGTATGATATATTTAAGATACTGCAAGAGAAAAACTTCCAGCTAAGAATCTTATATCCAGCAAGATTGTCTTTCAAAAATGAGGGCGAGTTTAGAATATTCACAGATAAACAGAAACTGAGAAAGTTTGTAACCAAGAGAACTGCATTGCAGGAAATACTAAAGGATGTGCTTCAGCCTGAAAAGAAAAGACAGGAGACAGAGGCCTGGAAGAGAGTCTAGAAATGAAAATTATATCAATAAAAGTAAATAAAAGTGTCAAAAGAGTGGTAAAAATAAAATATGACAGATAAAACCCAAATATTCAGGAATAAACTTAACCAATGATGTAATGCATTCAGAAAACTACAACTCATGGTTAAAAGAAATAAAAAAGACCTAAGAAATTGGAAGAACATTCCATGCTCATGGATTGAAAGACTAAATATCATTAAGACGTCAATTCTACTCAAATTGATATACAGATTCAATGCAATCCTGATAAAAATTCCACCAGCATTTAAAAAATAAATGGAAAACATGATTATCAAATTTATTTGGAAGGGTAAGGGGTCCTGAATAGCCAGAAACATCTTAAAAAGAAATGCAAAGTTGGAAGACTCTCATTTCTTGACTTTAAGTCATATTACCTAACTACAGTGGTAAAAACTGCATGGTACTGGCATAAAGACAGACACAGACCAATGGAACCAAACTGGTGGTTAAAAAACAGACCCTCACATCTATGGTCAAGTGATTTTTGACTAGCCTGTCAAACCCACCCAGCTCGGGCAGATGGTGCTGAGAAAATTGGATATCCATAGCAAAAGAAGGAAAGAGGACCCCTATCTCACACCCTATATAAAAATTAACTCAAAATGAATCAAAAACCTAAATATAAAAGCAAGAACCATAAAGCTTCTAGAAGAAAATGTAGGAAAATATCTTCAAGACCTGGTGGAAGGTGGTGGATTCTTAAAGGATATAAGAGGAGGACTGAGATGGACTACTGATATTTAATGTATGTAGAAGTTTTGATTAGCTTTACTGTAAAAGTATGGAAATGTACAGAGTTGATGGTAACACATTATAGTGAGTTACAGCTGGTTTACAAATGGGGATGTGGCTGAAAATGGTAGTTTAGGGATGTAAATGCCAATTGACAGAAAACTAGATAATAATCTAGGGACTGAATAGCACAGTAAACCCAGAGGTGGATGAGAATTGTAGTTGATGGTACAGATGCAAGAGTGACCTTTGTGAGCTAGAGCAGATGTACATCAGTATTGCAGGGTGGTGGGAATGTGGAGAAGCTTGGGAAAAATACAACTGGAGTTACCTATGGACTGTGGTTAACAGTAATAATGTAATATTCATGCATCTATGCCAAAGATGTACTGTGTTGATAATGGGGGAGTATGGAAAATGTGTGCCAAATGTACACTGGGGACCTGGTAATAATGAGATGATATTATCTCATAATCTGTAACAAATATTCCACCATGGTGTGGTGTGTTGATAGAAGGGTGTTTTTTGGGAATTCTGTACATGTGCATGATTGTTTTGTAAGTTTACAACTTCTGTCATAAAAATCTATTTAAAAAAAAATAATAGGGTGGGTTGGGGGAAAAATACACCAAATGTAAGATAATACTATAATTAGTAGTAAGATTTTGACAATATTCATTTATAATTTATTACAAATATCTCACAACAATGCAAGGTGTTGGCGGAGGGTTGATGTATGGGACCCCCGTATGATGTTATGAATGTTTGCTTTGTAATTTCACAGTTTTTACTATACACTTATTATTTATGTATGTTCATGTATAAATGATATTAAAAAAATAATAATAATAGGGTGGGATGGGGGAAATACTTTGGTTAGTGGTAATATTTTGAGGATGCTCTTTAATCATTAGTTAAAAATGTTTAACAACAATGCAAAGTATTGGTGGTAGGGTGAGGTATGAGAGCCCTGTATGATGATATGTATGTTTGTTTTGTAAGTTCACAACTATTACTATACACTTATTGTTTATGTATGTTCATGTATGAGTGATATACTTCAATAAATTTTAAAAAAAAGAACATAATGTTCAAACATGACAACTTTTAACCTTTTGCTTTCTCAAAGTCAAAACCAGAAATTATCTTTTTATTTCAAACTATTGGAAAAGATTTGTTCTTCCACCTTAAAAAGGGGAAGTGCTAAAATAGTTAAGTTCATTTAATATGTTATAACTTAAATAAAAAATGTTTAAAAAGTATTATAAAATTAAAAGGAATTTTCTAACCTTCTGTTAATCAAAGTTGTATGAGTAAAATGTTTATATAAATACTTAAAAATTGTGTAAAATTCCTAAAGATTTAACAGTGTTTCTGCATAACATTAGATAACAGTATAATGTTGCTAATCATGGTTGTATTATTTTAAAGATGTTATATGTCACAGAAACATTTTCTCTTCCTGGGAATCAAGAGGCAGATGCTTTAGCTGGTATTTGTCTTATTTGCCCCACTTCTGCTAGAAAAGCAGCCTAATGGCTACATAAAAAAGTGGCTATGGCGGGGTGGGGGGCCCTCCCACAAGGT
The DNA here is from genome assembly GCA_026826555.1 of Tolypeutes matacus. Taxonomy (NCBI): domain Eukaryota; kingdom Metazoa; phylum Chordata; class Mammalia; order Cingulata; family Chlamyphoridae; genus Tolypeutes; species Tolypeutes matacus. The sequence goes on along the minus strand of JAKSZT010054138.1, from coordinate 11,950,597 downwards.
GGCACATGACAATAGATTATCATAAATTAAATAAAGTAACACTACTCTGTATGCAGCAGTCCCAAATATTGCTAGTTTATTGACAGAAATTAGTACCCAGTTATGTCACTATCGCTTTGCTTTAGATCTTGCTAAGGCTTTCTTTAGTATCTCCTTAGACAAGTCAAGCCAACTTGCATTCACCTTCACGTGGGAAGGCCAACAATGGACTTTTACAGTGCTTCCCCAAGGCTATGTACATAGCCCAACCATCTGTCCTGGCCTCCTGGCAAAGGATCTGGCCTTGTGGAAGAAACCTGTGGCTGAAACCCTATTTCATTATATTGATGTTATTATGTTAGCCAGTAATTCTCTTTCAGAATTAAAAGAAGCAACAGAAACAATGGTATCTTATCTTGAGAGCCTGGGATGGGCAAACAATTGGGACAAGCTGAAAGGTCCCAGCTGCTCTGTCAATTTCTTGGGTGTTGTTTGGTCAGATAAGACAAAAACTATACCCTCTGCTGTAATAGATAAGGTACAATGTTTTCCCATACCACAAACTCCAAAATAATTAATGGCCTTTCTGGGGCTGTTGAGGTACTGGAGACCCTTTATCCCTCACATAGCTCAGATATTAAAACCATTGTGTGTGTAAATCAGGAAAGGTAGTGCATGGGAATAGGAGTACCCCCAACAGGCTGCTTTTAAAGAAGCAAAGAGGGCAATAGCACAGGCTCAAGCAGTAAGGGGGGTGGACCCGACTTACCCTGTGAATTGGATGTGGCCAGTACCAATATTGCCTTTGGGTGGGGTGTGTGGCATAGGCAACATTATAAATGAGTACAACTTGGGTTTTGGTCACAATTGTGGAAAGGAGCCAAATTATGATATAGCGTCTTCGAAAAGCAACTATGTGCAGCAAACCACACCCTGTTGCAAATAGAGGGCTTGACTCAATAGCGTCCAGTCACTCTGAAGACTGCCATCTAGTATTTGCAGATACTAGAAACAAAGCAGGAACAATGGACTGTCATGGGGTGCTCTCTTTGGGGGAGAGATTTATGGAAGGATATCTGGGATGCCTGCCAGTGGCAACAGGTAACTATCACGTCCCTGCCCACTCCTCTAACACACCTCTCAGGAATGTTGAGGCAGCTGCCCTCATGAAGACCCAGAGCCATGCCATTGAGACCTGAGAAGCAGCAGAGTGGCTCTGCAGGAAAAGCGGATATTGTGGCTACCAGACCCTATGGCAGCTAGCCCAGCAGTTCCAGCTGCCTGTTACTCACCAGCAGCTCGTGGACATCACCCATGGGTGTCCATTGTGCTCACTCTGACAACTTTGACAATTACCTCACTGAATGGGACATATTGGCCAAGCACAGACTCCAGTAGCACAATGGTAAGTGGATTATATCAGTCTCCTTCTGCTCTCTGAAGGGGCAAGGTATGCTTTCACTGCCACAGACACTGCCACAGGACTCTTGTAACCAGCAGACTACTATTCACTGCCTAGAAAAAGTAAGTGCCCTATATGAGGTGCCATCCCAAATTGACAATGACCAAGAAATTCCATTTACTGGTCACCTCATGCAGTCTTGGGCTATGGACCAGGATATTGTTTGAACTTTCCATCTGCCTTATAATCCCACTGGTGCAGGTCTTATAGAAAGGATGAATGGCCTTATAAAGGAGCAAAGAAAGGGTGGTAAGACATCTTTACAACAATGGACTATGAGGCTGTATCCAGCCTTAACCCATTTAAATTCAGCACTGCAGGCTGTGGCCCTGCTTCAATTAAAATGCTAACAGTAGGCATTGAGTATACGTGTCAAAGGGCCAGACACCCTACAGCCCAAAAGGAGAAGTAATAATAATCTGTTGTTGCCTATGCCTCCAACTATACAAACTGGGGGAAATGAGGTCCTGTGGCCTATGCAGCCTCACTAGTTAGGAATCTTAAGCCTATGGGGAATAGAGTCACCCAAAACATTGTTATAAGACCACAGTTTTTACCAAAAATGCCAGTTAAAATCTTTATTAATAATCCGGGGTCTCCTATTCCCACTGAGGGTCTATGTGTATCTATGTGGACTCTCCTTATGCCTAAACTAGTGTTTGATGTCACCGAAGAAAACTCAGAGAATTTAGAAGGGCAAACTATATGGTATTGGAAACCCCCTACATGGTACTTTGTTATCTACTAATGGAAATGTTGCTAGTATACTGTTAGACTAGCATGATCTATACCTTATTGTTCCCCATAAACATCTTTCTTTTATACATAGCACCCTAGCCAATACCCTCCTACAGTGGACTTCAGCTGTAACCCATGCCCACAATAGGACCCAATGTTGGGTTTGCACAAACCTGCCATCCTCACGTGCTACTGGCCTTCATTGAAAATTGGACTGCATGGAACACCTTGCTGGCATGCAGGATACAGCCCATCAACAAGTTTGGAACAAGACCTTCTCATTTAAGACTGAAATCCATCTGCCGTCTTCCAATGAGACTCATAACTCTATTTGTTCCTTTATAAAGGAGCAAGTGAATAAGTCTAAACCTTTATTAGGATATGCTGTATATGATGGTTTCAAATGGTTAACAGCTGAATCTGTCACCCTAGGTCACATTGCCCCTGTCTGTAGAGGGAATCTGTAATATGGGGTGGTTACCCCCCAAATTATGTAATTTCACTGTCAAGCATTAACGTTCAATGTTGTGTATATATTCCTGATCACTCCCACAATATTTCGCAAGCTCTAACTCATAAGCAAGAGCACATACAGCACGTTGATAAATTAGCTACTGACCCCCTATATAACTGGTTTAATTCCCTTTCCTGGCCCTGGCGACATGTCGTCATAGGAACACTATCTTTTAGTAGAGGACTCTTATTATTATTCCATTGTCTGTTATGCTGTTGTTGTAAAATGTGGATGCAATGTGTGTTCTATGGTTAATGCTGGCTGCTGCATGGGGGTGGATTTTGGGAGCCCAGGGATCAGAATGCCCCCCTTCAATGAAATGTGCTTGAAGTACATAGCCACCAAGCATAACCTGGACACTCGCTAGTTAAAAAGTAACAGGCCTACTGCAAACATTAATCCCCACAAGGCTGTATACTCCCTCCCTGTGATAATATCACCAAATACCCTGTTTGTGCACTTCATGTAATTTTGCAGAGACTCTATTCTCATACCCCATGGAATGTCTTTGTTCTGAGACCCCTTATATTCCCCCTCATTTTCCCATCTCTTTGTGGAGCACTAACTTCATTTTTTGACTGCCAGCCATTGAAAAGCCTCTCTTGTTCATAAGCCCCAATGAAGCTCATGTCTACCTATTTGCCTGATGCGTTCTTTGGTCTTACAGCTTATGCCCTTCAAAGATGGGTTGAAACACTAGTGATGTTGAACATCTTTTCATATGCTTTTTGGCCATTTGTATTTCCTATTTGGAAAAATGTCTATGCAAGTCTTTTGCCCAATTTTTAATTGGGTTGCTTGTTTTTGTTTTTTTTTTATCACTGAGTTGTATGATCTCTTTATATAACATGGAAATCAAACCCTTACCAGATATGCGGTTTCCAAATATTTTCTCCCATTGAATCAGCTTCTTTTTACTTTCTTTACAAAGTCCTTTGAAGTACAGAAGCATTTAATTTTGAGGAGGTACTAATTCATCTTTTTTTTCCTTTGGTCATGATTTGGGTGTAAGGTTTAAGAACCCACTATTTACCACAAGATCTTGAAGATGTTTCCCTACATTTTCTTCTAGGAGTTGTATGGTTCTAGCATTCATATTTACCTCTTTGATCCATTTTCAGTTAGTTTTTGTTTAAGGTATGAGATAGGATCCTTTTTCTTGCTTTTGGATATGGATATCCAGTTCTCCCAGCACCAGTGGCTGAATAGACTGTTCTGACCTGGCTGGGTGGATTTGACAGGCTTGTCAAAAATCACTGTACCATAGATGTGAGGGTCCATTTCTGAACTCTCAATTTGATTCCTTTGGTCAAAATGTATATCATTGTGCCTGTATTTTGCTGTTTTGGGGGCCCTTTAACCTTAAAAATAAATTTGATAATAGGCTTTTCCATTTATACAAAAAAGGACTTGGAATTTTTGTTAGGATTGGATTTGAATCTGTAAATTCACTTGGGTAGAATTAAGATCTTTAATTATATTTAGTCTTCCAATCCATGAACAAGGAACGTCCAATCATTTATTTAGGTGTATGCTTTCTTTTAGCAATGTTTTCTAGTTTTCTGAATACAGGTCCTTTATATCCTTGGTTAAGTTCATACCTAAATATTTGATTCTTTTACTCATTATTGTAAATGGACTTTTCCTCTGACTTCCTCCTAAGATTCCTCATTAAATATGGCACTGGGGGGAATAGACAGAAGAAAATTTCACTGTACATACAAGATAACATATCTTACAGTGATCAAAGACATAATGTCAAAATTAATTTTTAATTTTTTGTTATTCCAATTTTTTATGTTTTTGTATTTTATTTGTTATTTTTAAAGCTATGATGATTGTTTCATTTTCTCATTAATTATATTTGGTTATTTTCTTATCTTCATTTTTGAAGAAGTTTTGGATCACAGAAGGGTTACAACTGTGGCAGGGGAGGAGCATTGGTGCAGGGTGTCAGTGATGCGGGATGCATGGGAGGAGGTTCACCTGGGGCATACCAATAAGGCATATAAATGTGTTCAAGTGTTCATGGGTCATTTCCATGGTGGGTGGAGATTCAGGCTATAACCAAAATAATATCAAATTCCCATCCTCGCGAGCTCTGCCACATTCTCTAATGGGACAGCAAGAATCCCCCGAGTGCAAGAGCAGTGACTAGTGAAGGAGGAAAGACTATTGACAGGCCCTTGATATTGATGAATGTACTTATGAACCTTTACTTTTGAAATTGAAACTTAGCCTAGTATTACGGGGTGCCTAAGAGTTACCTCCCGAGAGCCTCTGTGTTGCTCAAATGTGGCCTGTCTCTAAGCCAAACTCAGCATGTAAATGCATTATCTTCCCCCCAGCGTGGGACATGACTCCCAGGGATGAGACTCCCTGGCACCAAGGGATTACTACCAAGCACCAAATAGCAATGCAACTGGAAAAAGATGTTGAACAAAAGGGGGAAAGGGTAAAGACAAATTAGCCTATATAGCTAAGAGACTTCGAAGTGAGTCAGGAGGTCATTCCAGAGGTTACACTCATGCATATCTCAGCAGGATCTCATTGACTGCCAAAGTAAATATTGCCTCAAATAGTGGAGACATCCAGACACTACAGGCAGGGCAGACAGCTCAGGAGTTTGGTGCCCTGCCAGTGGGCCCTACTTAGGAAATTATGCTCCCCAGTATGACAGAGTTGGACTCAGTTGTGGTTTCCTTACACATGGCTCTTCTGTCCCTTCTATTTGAAACTATAGTTAGTGGTAGAGTTGATAGGCGTATGTCCAAGAGACTTAAATCTTTGGGCTGTCCCTGTGTCAGGTGGGCCCAGAATCTCAACAGAGCCATAACATGTACTTTACAGTTCATTGGACTCACCCAGGACAACTAATAAGGAGATGATGGACAACAACCATCCCAAGGAACAGAGAGAGTCTGCAACTGCAAGCAAGATTGTCCCATCCATCTGCCCCATGGGATCTAAGCCCCCTCTCAATTAGAGGTGGAGTGGGAATCACCATCCCAGAATCCTCAGGATTAGGGAATGAATGATGGACTAGAGTAGACCTACTGGTATTCTAGTATGTACTTATTGTGATTCTAGCAATGGAAGAACTTTTATCATTGAAGTGGAGGCAGTGGCCATTGGAGGTTCTGAGGGGAGTGAGAGGGAAAAGCAGGTTTAATATGAGAACATATTTGAGATGGGTAATTGTCCTGAATGACTGCAACGACAGATACAAGCTATTATATGTATTGTCATAAATTACAAAATTGTGCAGGAGAGAGTGTAAACTACAATGTAAACTATAATCCACACTTAGTGGCAATGCTCCAAAATGTGTTCATCAATTCTAACAAATGTACCACATTAATGAAGGATGTTGTTAATGTGGGAAAATGTGGGAGGGGTTGGGAGTGGGGTATATGGGAATCCCCTATATTTTTAATGTAACATTTATGTAATCTATATATCTTTTTAAAAAAAACCAAAAAACTATATTAAAAATTAGTGTATAGAAATGCTGCTGATTTGGGGGTATTACTCTTGAATCCTGCTACTTTGCTGAACTCGTTTATTAGTTCTAGTAGATTTGTTGTGGATTTTTTGGGATTTTCTAGGTATAGGAACATATCATCAACAAGTAGTGATAGTTTTACTTTTTTTCCTATTTGGGTGCTTTTATTCCTTTTTCTTGCCTAATTGCTCTAGCTAGAACTTCTAGCACAATATTGAATAACAGTGGTGACAGTGGGCATCCTTATCTTGTTCCTAATCTCGATGGAAAGCTCTCAGTCTTTCAGCATTGAGTACAATGTTAACTATGGGTTTTTCATATATGCCCTATATCATGTTGAGAAAGTTTCCTTCTATTTCTAACTTTTGGTGTGTTTTGATCAAGAAAGGATGCTGTATTTTGTCAGATGGCTTTTCTACATTAATCAAGATGATCTGGTGATTTTTCTTAATCAATTTATTAATGTGGTGTATTACACTGATTGATTTTCTTGTGTTGAATCACCCTTGCATACTCAGGATAGAACCACTTGATCAAGATGTATAGTTCTTCTAATGTATTGTTGGGTTCAATTAGCAAGCGCTTTATTGAGGATTTTGGCATCTATATTCATTTGAGAAAGTGGTCTGTAATTTTCTTTTTTCCTAGATTCTTTAGCTGGCTTTAGTATTAGGTTGATTTTGGCTTCATAGAACGAGTATGGTAGCATTTCCTCCTGTTCAATATTTTGGAAGAGTTTGAACAAGATTGATATTAAATTGTCTTTGAATGATTGGGAGAATTCACCTGTGAAGCCATCTGTCCTAAGCTTTTCATTTTGGGAGGTGATTGATGACTGTTCAATCTCTTTACTTGAGATTGGTTTACTGAGGTCTTCTATTTCTTCAGGGGTCAGCATAAGTTGTTAATGTGTTTCTAGGAGTTTGTCCATTTCATCTACCTTATCTAGTTTGCTGGTATACAGTTGTTCATAGTATCCTCTTATGATCTCTTCTGTGTCTAAGGGTTCAGTAGTAAGGTCCCTGTCTCATTTCTTATTTTATGTATTAGCATCTTCTCTCTTTTTTCCTTTGTCAGTATGGCTAAAGGTTTGTCAATTTTGTTGATCTGCTCGAAGAAAAAAATTTTCATTTTGTTGATTCTCTCTATTGTTTTTATGGTCACAATTTCACTTATTTCTGTTCCAATGTTTATTATTTCTTTCATTCTGCTTGCTTTGGATTAGTTTGCTCTTCTTCTTCTGGTTCCTCCAGGTAGGCAGTTAGGTCTTCAATTTTAGGGCTGTAACTTTCCCTCTAAATACTGCCTTCACGACATCCCATAGGTTTTGAGATGTTGTGTTCTTGTTTTTATCTGTCTCAAGATATTTACTGATTTCTCTTGCAATTTCTTCTTTGTCCTACTGACTGTTTAAGAGTGTGTTGTTTATTCTCCATGTATTTGTGAATTTTTCATATCTCTGCCTGTTATTTATTTCCAGCTTCATTCCATTAAGATCAGAGAAACTGCTTTGTTTAATTTCAATGTTTTTAAATTTATTGAGATCTGTTTTGTGAATCAACATACAGTCTACCCTGGAGAAACATCCATGAGCACTTGAGAAGAATGTATATCCTGCTGTTTTGGGGTGCAGTGTTCTATATGTTAGGTCTAGTTCACTTATCATATTATTCAAGCTCTCTGTTTCCTTGTTGATTCTCTGTCCAGATGTTTTATCCACTGATGAGAGTGTTGTATTGAATTCCCCAAATATTGTAGAGATGTCTGTATTTCCCTTCAGTTTTGCCAGTGTTTGCCTCGTGTATTTTGGTACACCCTGGTTATGTGCATATACATTTATTATTGTTATTTCTTCTTGGTGAAGTGCCCCTTTTATTAATATATAATGTCCTTCTTCACCTCTTATAACAGTTTTGCATTTAAAATCTATTTTGTCTGATATTGGTGCACCTACTCTTTTTGGTAACTGTGTGGTATATCTTTTTCCAACTTTTCACTTTCAGTCTATTTATGTCCTTCCATCTAAGATGAGTCTTTTGTAGAGAGCATATAGATGGCTCATGTTTTTTATCCATTCTGCCAGTGTGTGTCTTTTGATTGCGGAGTTCAATCCATTAACATTCAATGTTATTACTGTAAAGGCATTACTTACTTCTCCATTTTATCCTTTGCCTTTCCATTGTCATATCTTACTAATGCCTGTCTTTTTACTATTTTAGTTACCTTTACTAATAATCTTCATTTCTACATGCTTCTCCAAGCATCTCTCTCCTGTCTTTTCCTTTCAGGCTGCAGCACTCTCTCAGTTTCTGTTTGTCTGTGAAAACTTTAAATTCACTCTCATTTTTAAAGGACAGTTTTGTTTACTCTGGTGGTCTCTCTTGCCTAGTGTTTTTTTTTTTTCCCATGGCTCTTCTTTGGTTCAACTTTTCTAGATCTTTAAAATTGCCCTGTTTAAGTTATAAAAGCAGGTCCAGGGACCCACAATTGGGGCACAGACCAGATCCAGGGGTGCCAGGGATAGAGATAGGATAGTCTCAAAAAACTTTTTTTTTTTTCTCTTCACTTTACTGGCTGCAGCAGATGGTGCTCTTCAGTGTACCTTTCCACAGAAGTGACCCTTACAACCTCCAAAGCCTGGTGTTTCTGGGCCAGTTGGAGCCAGGATTCATAGCCAGGCCCTGCTAGTTAACCTCGTTGAAGATAAACCAAGCTCAGCCCTCCACTGCACCCTCCCTATTTCCAGGGAGGAAAACCTCTGCTCCCCTCTCGGTTGGCTGCCATTAGCAGGATGTTTGGCTTGATGATGTGGGATGGATGCTGTTCCCAGCTGTGGGGGTGAGTAACTCACAGATTATGTTTTGCCCTTTTTGTCTCTCTGTCCCCACTGCCTCCTAGATAATGGCTGCAGCATTTCCTAGTCTGCAGATCCCCAAAGTAGCTCCTTCAGACAGTTTCTGCCCTTCCTTCACTGTTTTTGTAAGAGAGGTGAGCCCAGCTGACATACACAGACTCCATGTTCCAATGCTGTCTGGCATAATTTTTTAATTCTATTTTTTTTTCTTTATTAGAGAAGTTGTTGGTTTAAAGAACAATCATGCACAAAATACAGTATCCCCATACACTATCCCACCACCAACACCTTGCATTGGTATGGAACATTTGTTACAATTGATATATTAGTTTGCCAAAAGGCTGCCAATGCAAAGTACCAGAAATGGGGTGGCTTTTATAATGGGGATTTTATTTAGGGTAAAAGCTTACAGTTTCAAGGTCATAAAGTGTCCAAATCAAAGTACCATCAGAGATGCTTTCTCATCAAAGTCAGTTACTGGTAATCCTGGCATCCTGCCATGTGGCAATCAGGCATATGTCAGGGCTCATCTCCTCTTGGGCTGCTCCATGCCCCAGTCTCTTGGGGGCTTTGTGCTTAAGCTTTGGCTTCTGGTGATCCTCGAGTCCTCTCTCACATAACATTGTCAAAAATGGCAGCTTCCTTTCTCTCTGTATCTCCATTTATATCAGACCCAACAAAAGGGCAGAGATCCAAGCTGGCTCATGCCTCATTGACATAGTCTGATCAAAAGCAACTTAAAATTAATCCCTCCTTCAGTGCCTGGCTTGCTTCACTCAACATAAGGTCTTCAAGATTCATCCACGTTATTCCATGTGTTAGCACTTTGTTCCTTCTTACTGCTGAGTAATATTCCATTGTATGTATGTGCCACATTTTGCTTATCCGTGTAATATTTTAGGTAATCTAAGCACCTCTTAAAATATATG